>OX463862.1:10737428-11337428 GCA_949825065.1 Odontocerum albicorne
ACACATATATGTTACATAAATGAGTACCATAAAGAAGTAACATATACACGTATATCAGACCAAATATTTATAAGAAGAAGAAAAATTTCACAAATACACAATTTATGAATTTGTTCACAAGCACAAAAAGGAAGAAAAGGGGGACTGCCGTAAAAGAATTATGTATAAGATGCACGCTTATACGCGTATGCATACATATTTTCACGCCATTTTCCTGTCGGATTAAGCAGAAAAGACAGAGCGCCAGATTTTACTATCCTAACACACATCCTTCGTCTCTTTTACATCCATATACTTGTTTATACAAGTCCTACGATTTCTGTGACTTTTGACGTTTCCTTCTTTCAAAGAATCATTCACTTGACCAAACAATGTTTTCTTTGTATCCTCTACCACGCCTTTCACTCACATTTGTACTGTATAATTGTCATGTTAGTCTTTCTTTGTTCATTCGTTCTACATGCACAAACCATCTCAGATTACTCTATTCATCTTAATCAACACGATAACATTAAGTTCACATTAATCTTAAATCACTTGTCCCCCCATGTATACTTTGCAGTGCACTCATGTCCACGTTTATCTCCCATACATCAAACTTGGTACTAATATACCTTTGTGGACGTGGAGTGAGATATTTAAGCTGCAATTTAAAATCAAATAAATTTGTCGAAATCAAAAGTGTAAAAGGGGTTTACGAAAATAATAATAAATAAATAAATTCAAACAATAGGTATCCTACATAAGAAATTACAGAGCTATTTGAAATAAAACTATGGATTTCCTGAATAATAATTACAGAGCCATTTAAAATTAAAACAATAGGTGTCCTACATAAGAAATTACAGAGCCATTTAGAATTTAAAAATAGGTGTCCTACGTAAGAAATTACAGAGCCATTAAAAATTAAAACAATAAGTGTCCTACATAAGAAATTACGGAGCCATTTAAAAAGAGGCGGTTTCAAACACAAGACTATACATACTTATATTGTGTTTGCGTGTTTATGTATGAAAGTTTCGGAATGTTTGTTTTAATTAGTATTTATGTATTCAAATAAACAAGGTTCTTATAAAACTGAATAAGCAAAAAGCTTAATTTATGGGGCCTTTCATTCATATTTTAATCTCTATGTTGATTTATATATTTTGGCATTATTTTTTGGCACATCACGTCCCAGAGTTACAAATATTTGACATTGGAAAGAAATTGTTTGTTTTTATAAAATTACAAATAAAATTACTACGGTATTTTGATGAGGTGCTGTGCAGTGAGAAATTTCGAAAAAAATTAGTTTTTTTTTAAAGTTTGTTGGAATAGATTACCACATAGCAATAAACTTACCAAGATGTACTATATTGAACAAAAATGTAATCTTATTTGATTCATTTAGTTATGCAACGTGTTTTAGGTTTTTTGAAGCTTCTCATACCATTTTTACTAGTTGTATTTAAATGTTTTTTTTTAATCTTTCATAATTCATTCGTTCCAGTCGCCAGTGTTATCCCCGCGCTATCCCACACTGCTTGAATGGCACAGGCATTTTTCATCTTGTATTCGAGGGTATAAGGACACCTATGACTTCGGACATATCTATTATTAAAAAAAATGTCAGCGGTATGTTTGGCGGTGTGCAACAGCTCACTCATTTCGCACATTCACTGCGAATAAAATTTTATGTAAATACATGCCGTGCTGAGCAATTTCGCAAAGATTTTCACATGTTACGAGTATCAATAGAACACGTCTGGCGTGTTGTGTACACATGGCCAATGTTTGTAAGGGCACGCGAGTCGTGTCCTCAGCACTGAACATGTTAAAGTAAAAATAAGCAAAAAAAAAAAAAAAACCTCGACGGCACAGCTTCACTTTCTCAACTTAATTGAAGTCGGAATGACAACGGGTTCCTCGATCACGAGGCTTATGCCATGTTTATACGAGCTTAGTACTTGTCATTAGTACTTATCGTTTGTACTAAGCTGTTTAGTGACAATAAGCATATTAGTACTAAGATTTACTAATGTTTAGTACTAATATGCTTGTTTACACGTGGATACAAGTGCGAGTGAGAAGTACTAATGACATGTACTGAGCTCGTGTAAACATGGCATTATAACTACGAGGACTATTTCAGTACTCTTTTCTTCGTCTTAAACACTGGGTGTTCTTTCTCTATACGTATTTTTTTTTCTATATTCTCTCATATATTGTTTTTCCACACATTGTATCTGAGTAATTAGTTTTCTCTACATCCATTAATTTTTCCCAGTTCCCAATTTTCGTTTAAAACAAAACTTTCAAATTAAATTTGGCCGGTAGCCTATCTAAAACATATTGTGGTAATTTTATTTTATAATTTTAATTTTTCCCCATTTCAACCCCAGTATTTACAAAACAGCCCAAGGCTAAAGAGTCTTACAAACTCAATTTCGGAGTTTTACATTATTTTTAAACAAAATTTACACTATCGCAGACCTTACAAAAACAAGGTTTTGACAGTTTAGGAGTATGTGGTATTATATTTCGATCGAGACCTACACAAGCAAAGGATTCGTTATGAAAAAAAAACGGATATATTATTTTACCATGTATAGGTCAACGTTTCTCAAACAAGTGATATCCAATACTTGTTTATTTGTTTATTTATTTATTTGACACTTCATTGTTAAAACAATCTGGCGAACTGTCTGCCAAGTAGTATCTCTTTCGACTAACCAGACAAAAGTAAATAATGGAAATTACATGATCGCAAAAATATCTACGTATACGAGTATATTTATCTTTACGAAATTTAGAACAATATACAACGTATAAGCGATACATTATCAATCAAAGGAAAATTAAGGGATGGTAAAGTTGAAAGAAAAATCAGAATGTAACACATTACTATATATAACTGACTTGAAATTAAGAATTTTTAAATTTGAAGTTGTTATAAAAATAGTAAATAAACAGATTATTGATCGTTTTTTTAAGTAAAAATCAAGTTGACTTTTTAAACATTTATTCAAAAGAAAGCTTACAACAAATGAATCAATAAATTCATGCAAAACAGATCATTTATAAATAGTATTGACGATTTAAATCGCAATAACAAATATTAATTTCTGCTCGACTTTTCCCCTGTTTTGAAAGAAACTTGCAAACCGCACTATGTTATATTAATTTTTTTTTACTTTTAAGAAAATCACGAAACAACACGTCTTCGATCGGCTCTTGTTAACATAGAATTGAGGGTAGAGGTATCAAGTTTGAACTGTTACATCGCCTAACCACGTGTGGTGTGGCCGCCGTTGTAACATATCTAACTTGTTCAGACCGGAAACTTTTTATCTTTAGTGGTAAATTTATGTGTCCTCCTACTTAATAAAAACGACAGTAATTTATTTTATTTAAAATATTTATGACTACATTTACAACTTGTTGAATAAGACAACAATGGTTCATTAATTATACAAAATGCCATTGATATCTGGTTCCATTCTCAATTTGAGAAGGGACAACCTCCGTATCTGCATACAGTTCTAGAATAGATATGAACCCAGTCTATTGTTATACGACTCCGAGATATATTTCTACGGTTCAATTAAACTTCTGCTTTCCTGATAACGCGAATGGCCAAACTAACTTCATCTCGATGAGAAAACCGCGACAAGCTACTCACTAGCGGGTACAACAGAGACTCTTTTTGACACTTTGAAAACAATCTGCATTATCTCAACTGTTTTCCTTTGTTTTATTATTGTACTCTGAGGAATTAATTTGATACAACAGAAATTACGTGTTTAGTTTTATCATTCATTCATTTATTCATACGTATAGTATCATATCATCACACCATATGTATATGTTAGGGTAGACAGAAAGGATAGAGCACCACATTTTTTCTATCGAAACACACATCCTTAACCCCTTTTTCTTCCATACATCTTCTCACAAACCTCTACGATTTCTCGTGACTTTTTCTTCTTTCAGAATATTATTCACTTGATTCAACCATATTTTGCTTAATTTACCTCTCATACGCCTTCCACTCACATTTGCACTATAAATCAGTTTTGTTAGTCTTTCTTAATTTATTGGTTCAATCATTCAAACCATTTCAGCATGCTCTTCTTCCTCTTACTCAACACATCAATCTTAAGCTCACATTCATCCCTTATCACTTTGTATTCTATCACTCCATATATTATTTGCAATGCATGTATTTCTACAGCATTAATTCGGCTCCTATCAATATTTTTCTTCCTCTACGTTTTGTTTCCATACATCAAAGTTGGCGCCTAAATACTATTGTGGACATCATCTTAGCAAATTTTGATACTGTCCGGGTCAAGTATATATATTTTTGTGCCCCATTTACTATGGTTCCTATAGCTACGCGCCGTTCAGTATTTCTCTTAACTCTTACATTATCTAAGAAAGTATTACCCAAATGGAAGAATTCTTCAACTTGCTCCAATATTTCAATATTCACCCATATGTCGCATTTATTTTTCCTTTCCCCAACACTTATCTATTACCATCACTTTGGATTTTGCAATATTCATTCACAGATCTTTTTCTTCACATCTCGCATACAATATACTTGTCAAATTCTACAATTCATCTTTACTTTCCACCAACACTATCATGTCATCTGCAAACAGCAATCCGCATACGTTGCCATTCCACATTTGTAGGCCACCAATTGACCTCTGTAGTTTTTCACACGTGAATCCATATAAATATTGAACAACTTTATGATAACTAACAAACGAATATATCATACGTATATGTATGGCATTTTTCTCTCTCTTTGAATAATGGCCGTGAACTCCTATATATGAAGAAGTATACGCCAGTGTCAAGTGATGATGGTATTTCTCAGGTTTGACAACTCACAGTAAAAAAATGTCTATGGTACTAGTTGTCAAATTTCTCTGTTTTGACAAAATTTAGACTTTTATTAAATTTTTTTATGCTGGTAGTGAATCAGAGGGCATTTGAATATACGTGAGTGATTTTATATATATTTTTAAATTCATACATATTATACTCGTATATATTATTTATAGTTAAAATATAAGATAATTAAATTTACCCACAAAGGGAAATCCTAATTTTGAGGCATTTATAATCATACCAAATATATATTATTTATAGTTAAGGCATTAACATTGTGGAGGTTTAAATACATTGTAATTTGTTTTATCAAACACTGTTTTTTTTTTTCTTTTTTTTAATTAACGACACATCAGTGTTTTTTATATGCAAATGAATATATGACAAGTTATATGTTACAAGTACTTAAAATATTGACAAAAAATACAAAACTTTATCTTAAACTAACACGGAGATACAAAAGCAGTAGTAATAATATATTACGGTCATTGTTTAAAATTATTTAATATTAACATATAAATTTTAGTTTAATATATGTATGTGTACCACAAAATATTACCAAACTTCACCAAGTAGACTTACGTTATTGTCGAAAACTTGTTTTATAGTGGTTAAGAACTTAGATTTGTTTTTAGTGGAACCACGCTTACGTAGAACAAAAATAGGATTTTTTGAGAATTTTATGGATAGATCCCACTTTTTATAACGGTATAACCCTACCGGTTTCAAGGTTTTCACCTCATCATCAGGGCAGTACAAACACGTTTTGTTTCTGATCACAAACATCCCCTGATGATGAGGTGAAAGCCTTGAAACCGGTAGGGTTATACCGTTATAAAAAATGGAATAAACATTGTTTGATAAAAACAAATTCAAAGGGTGATCCTTACTGAGTAACTGTCTCCTATACATCTCATACTGTCTCCTATACATCTCAGATGTTTTACGGTGAGCGAAGCATCTCGTGACGTTGTTTAGAATATCTGCCACCTGTATGACACGTGGCAGATATTCCAAACAACGTCAAGTCCCCTGATGATGAGGTCACAGCCTTGAAACCGGTAGGGTTATACCGTTACAAAAAGTGGAATAAACAGTGTTTGTTAAAACAAATTACAATTTATACATATTTATTAAGTGTATAATTGCTTTAACATATTATTTATTATCATTTTTGTGTTTTCTAATTAACGTGTTCACGGACTGCCGGTTTGTGACTGGATTCCTTTCCAATTTGTGAGGGTGTATCTCGATTGGGAGTATGTTTTAAGATGAGCCAAGACCATTGGTTATCTCCTTTCTTAAATGTTATTTATTTTACATTGTTTTAAATGTATATGTTATTTTAAGGCATACCTGCTTTACAATAAAACTATACTCATTTATTTATTAACCCAACATATTCCACACTGACGGCTGAAAATAAAGCTTTCAGAAATTTAATTAACTATAATTTTAGTATAAGAATAGCAAATTGCTTAAATGTACGCTTTATTTGTTTACATTCATGCTATAACCCTGTTGGGTTAAGCAGAGAGAATTTCGCAAAAATTTTCTTTTGCAACATATTTTTTCGCTTCTTGTACATCTGTATACTTTCCCATAGAGCTTTTATGGTGTTTTTTTTTTACAATATATATTTTCACTTGATCTAACGATACATTTCTTGGGCTTCCACTCAAATTGGCACTGTATATTTTTATTATTTAACAAACAATATTAAATGACAAAAATATATGCTTTCTATTCTTTATTATATAACATAATTTCAATTATCATCACGCACAATCCAAACAACACCGTCTCAGTTTTTGCGCGATATAACAGAAAAAATAAAACTTTAAAGTTTAAAATTTTCAAAAGGCAACTTTATTTCAAAAGGCAACTTAATAATCATAATATCTCTCTTCAATGACATTTATTTCTTTTTGCCCATATATTTTTTCCGTAATCTCTCCCCTTTCCAGGTAATGTGTGATATTAACAAAGCAATGTTTTTTTTTTCATATATTTGTAGTCTACCTTTAAATTTATTATTTTGTGTTGTTGAGTTTTTCCCTCTTTTTTCTTTGTGTCTGTAATAAAAAAAAAATGTAATCTCTCAATCAGTAACTGGTACAATCTGTGTTATTCATGTATTTTTGAATGAGTGCCTTTGGGCAATAAACCTTCTGATTAAATCTTTATGTAATTGAGTGCTTATTAAAAAAAATGCGATATCGTAGCAATTGTATAAGTTATTTCATGTTTTTGCATGAAATACCTTATACAATTGCATACTTTTGCATATTTTGCAAAAATATGCAAAAGAATACCATGAAATACCTTATACAATTGCATACCGCATGGTTTTGCTTATAGTGACATTATCCATACCTTGGTCACGAGCCCTTAAAAAATAAACCATGAATCAAATCTTTACAATGAACTTGGGCTTACTTGAGAATTGACTTGTGAGGTTTATGTTAAGTGTGGTGCGTCTTTGGTGATTATGTGCGGCACATTGTGGGACGGAATTAAATAATGAAATATGCGGGGCTTAATTTGCGTGAAGTAAATATATATATTTGAGTCTAACTGTTTATCAAGTGGATTTGGTTTGCATCGGGATATTGCATAATCGAGAATCGGAAAAAAAACTATCAACTTACTTTTCCTTTGTCTTTGGTATGATACAGGCAAGAGCATTGTTTACCAGGGATACGAGAAATGAAAGGCAATAAACCTACAACCATAAAAACACTCCAGACAAAATGGCTACAAAATGAAACGAGATATCACTGAGACCATCTGGAGATGTTGAGCAGTGGATAAAGAAGCGGATACGACACACATCTACATATGGTGAATTCGATCACAAATAAGCCCTTAAAGTTAAAACTGCAAGGTTTTCAAAACCTTTGCATCATAAATCAAACCGAAGCTTTATTTCTATACGTCTAGGCGGACACCAACACATTATAGTGTATCGACATTTTTGCTAGTTTTAATATAATGCGATCCACTGATTATCTTATAATAACTTTTATATATTTTCTCTCCTTCCAGGAATTGGTTGCATCCACACCCAGCCAGCGCAACTGGCGCGGCATCCTAATCGCCCTGCTGGTCATAGCTGCAGTATTGGGACTCATTGTCTTCAGCATCGCCCTGCTATCTCCCGCTGGAGAGGGTGCCAGGACCAGAGGGAAGAGACCCCCCTTAGACTGGGTTCTGTCCGACAAGTACAGATACAAGCCATTCAATGGGAGCTGGATTAGCGGTGAGTCTTATTAAACCATAAAATTGTTTATTGCTAGGTCATTCATTATTATATTTCTGACTCGAAACATTTACAAAAAAAACTTTCATAAAGATGTTTCTACGAGTTCAAGGCATAGCGTAGCAGAGACATGACTTCCGGTGCCATACTGCTGGGCCTCGTTATTGAAGATCCCCTCATGATTCCAAGTTTTTTGTTAATTTTTTTTGAGTTAGTGAGTCGTTGATAACCAGCAAACTCATCTGCCCTCCCACTGTGCTGGATCCGATGGCACACCGAAGTGAGACGATCAAATCACAACGGCATGTTTGTTTCTATTTTTAAAAAAATAGATATAATCACAGTTATAGGTATTCTTATACCCCATATGTACTAGACGGTAAAATGCCTCTTTCATTCGAGGGGGGTAACACAGCGCGGGATTTCAACCTTCGACCTTCCGCACGGAAGCCTGATATGTTACCGCGTGGCTTTGACTGAAAGACAAATAATACATTTCGAAAACGTCCAAAAACTAAAACAAGAGACAGCACGGATAATAAGAGAAAATATAGAAATTTACAAAAGACAAGATTATTTAGTAGCTAAGACGATGCCAAAAGGGTTCTTAAATATATATTTGTCAGCAAATAAGTAGTAATATACTTAATTCTGATAAATAAGATATTTCAAACACATCCCTGAAGCATCGCAAACAATGCAACATATATAGTAGTGTCAATGTTGCAACAGCAAATTTACACCATCTACAGTTAGTTCCCACTTTAAGAGATCATAATATTTATTTTTTATATCATAATACTCGTATATTTATTTTATTTATTTAACGCTTTCATACAAATACATCTGACATATTTATTGCTTTAAAGCAATTTACGTTATTTCAAACAACAAGCTTTTCCTTCATATTTTCTATTGGTATCGATAACCGCGTATTTTATTTATTATAACACATGACAAGAAATATACACAATTTGCGAAAAAACAACAGGTAATTTAATTTGGACATACAATATAATGGATCTGGGTTTGTTGCCTTTCATTTGTCGTATCTCCAGTAATCTAGGCTTTTGCCTGTATCTCACTGAGGATATATGAGGTATAATGAGTGAAAACATTTTTTTTAATAAAAAACTTACAAAAATTTTAATAAATCTCTATGAAAATAGAGATTTGGAAAACAGAATTGTATGTTAGTCAAGGAAGAGGATTATTTTTTAGATAAATAATTATTATTTAGTTTATTCTTGAGACGAGCCACGTTAACTGTAAAAGATGATGTACTCGTATGATGTGTTGGTATAGTCGTACAAACGATTCTGCAATCACAAAATCGGAGAGACAGTCCATGTAGATACTGATTCATTTCACTGTTATGTACTTTATATGAAAACATATTTTTTGGGGAATCTGCAATATCTGCTAAGTTTGATTCTTAAATGGATATTTTGACCTACGTTTTGACATAATATCATATGTCATTTTCGAGATGGTTATGATTGTATGATGAACGATTACATGTATTAGAGAACACGAACGCATTTTTTACGGTTTAAGGGACAAGCATCGAAATTCGAATTAAAATTCCTTTTTCGAAAAAAAAAATTTACTAAGTATATTTTGGAATTCAGCGTTTTTGCTTCTCTCCCCTTTTCGTAGAATACTGCAAAATTCTAGTAATAACGATTCCAATGTTCTTTCACCATGTTAATTTTGAAAACAAGGTTTCGTGAGTTTTTCTTTTTATTTGTCGCGTGGCATATTATTTTCTTATATTAAATTGATTGAAAATTATCCACATAAATTTACAATAACGCCTGTATTTTTCTGATGACAAGTTAACAGTTTTAAATAATAATGAGGCATCACCTCTTCCTTTGTGTCTATAACTTAGGTTGAAACAAGTTTCAGGAGTCACTTTTCAAGTGTCAGGACTCGTCAATTAAGTTTCAGGAGTCAAAAAGTTCTTGTATATTATTTGTATATATACTCGTATATTATATTATACTATACACGTTTTGAAAGTTTTAATACGATTTCAAAGGAAAATATGAATACTGTATTAAATGTAGGTTAATTTATGTTAGATATTGTTTATTCTAACAAAAGAATATATTATTTTCCTTGTTTCAATACAGCCTGCCAGATTGTTTAGTAAACAACAAAAGCATTATACAATATTAAATTTAATAACAGGATTTTAACAAAAAGCAAGTTTCACAGCAAAAAACCTACGTGATTTAATCATTTTGATCTTTCATTGAGATATAACTGTTAACAAAAAAAAAGATATTATGAAAATATAGGGTTGGTTGATTGTCAAACATGTCAAGTTAACATCATGTTTATATTTAACATATTAATTGGACCACTAAACATACGACCGTATATTAATTATTATTTTGATGGACATTTGAAAAACACCACTTTAGAAAGACTAATAAAATAAATAAATATACAGTGCAAATATGAGTGAAAGGCATGGAAGAGGAACACCAAGGAAAGTGTGGTTAGATCAAGTGAATTGATATTTTGAAAGAAGGAAAATTACGATGAATCGTAGGAGTTTGATAAGTACGTGTATGGATGTGCAAGAGGTGAGATATGTGTATCGAGATAGGAAAGTCTGGCACTCTATCTCGTATGCCAACCTCAGCAGGGATACGACGCAATGTTATATACATATATAACATAAAGAATTTATTGCTGGAGTATCCAAGAATTATATTAACGCGATTAAAGGAAAGTAAATTGAACACTAGAATCAGGGTCAAATTATTAAATATTACGTCCATTGTGTAAAGTATGTTATAACCTAGCGGGCATTTTGTAATATAGAAATTTATTCCAACGAGAAATATGTAAATATTCAATATTTGTGTAAGCCGTTCATCAAGGAATATGTAAATATTCATATATTTTTGTAACCTTTATGAATTGAACCTTATATCTCCGGGTAGAAGATAAATATTCTACCAATTGGAATAAATTATGCAATAAACGATCCAGCTCATACCATAATTTACATTCAAATTAAGTTAAATTTCTAATAAAAATACTTCAAACCTACAGTCTGTACCATGGGATAGGTGACTGACATGAAATGAAATATATTTTTTTAGTTTACTTCACCTTTTATTCAAAATACACTCCTTGTGAGTCAATAAAATACTGGAAGTGGTTGTAAAATTTTCTGAAGCATTTCTAAAACTTATTCTTTGGAATTGCTTCCAAAATTGCTGTCTAAGCCTTTTGAATCTCTGAAATCGTATCGAAATGTTTTCCTTTCATCGCCAATTTCAGTTTCGGGAAGTCGTATGAAGCCAAATCAAGCAAATACGGGGGGAGTGATCAATACTTTTTTTGGCCAAGAAATCGCGTACAATCTTGATTTTGTGCGCCTGTGCATTGTCAAGCAACAATGACCATGCCCCTTGTTCCCGGTATTTGGGTCGAAGTCGAAGAATTGCCCATAAACCATTCAAAACATCCAAGTACACATCGGCATTCACTATTTAACCTTCTGACGTGACTTCCTTGTGGATAATTCCTTTGAAGACAAAGAAAACGGTGAGCTGAGACTTTATTCAGCTCTTCTGCATGCGATTTTTTTTTCAGTTTCAGACATATTTTTAACATTTTCTTCAATTTGAACTGTCAATGATGGTCCAGACCGTGGATCATCTTCAATGCTCTCTCTACCATCACGAAATCTTCCAGAGCACTTACAAACGTTCTTACGACTCATTGATTCAATACCATAAACAATTTAAATCATTTCGAAAGTTTCTGTGGCTTTTTAACCTAATATAAAACAAAATTTTATATTTGCACGTTACTCCATTGTTCCTTTTCCGACCGAAACTCAGAAGGTACTGTCAATTGTTACATCATTATGAATCAGCAATGATAGCACTTTAAAACTTTTACGGAAGATAGTCGAAGTGTGTCGCTAGTTAACTCATTCATTCATTCACAGATGGCGCTGGTGGTTACGTGAAAATAAAATCACGTTTCCTATTAAATAGACTTAAGTAGACTGCGTAAATTACGTTTCCTATTAAAAAGACTGCGTGGTGTCATATAAATAAGCCCGCCAAATGCACCTCGTTTATATATAAAAGAATGAAAATTAGTTCTGAAAAAATATATATATATATAAGACAATTTACCTTATAAATCCATATAATATAAAAGCTATGGCCTATTTCACAATGAAAACGACAGATTTTGAGGTAGAAACTTCGGCAAAACACATTAACGCAGCTAGAATTTAATTATCTCCTGTGAATGTCTGGATCAATATTGGACGTCTCTTGCGGTTTCCTTCCACGAAGTAGCCTTGTATATATACTAGATATACAAACGTATATGACCTGAACATCCTCGTTTGTTGACAAGAGGTACTTGAATTTCAAGATGAATTGCGACTCAATATATAGACCCCTTTATTCATTTGACCATTTAGTTTCGTAGACTTCATTTAGTATAGGTTTTTCTAAAGTTTCAAATTGTGCAAAATAGTATCAATAATCAGATTTGTCTTGAAAATTTTCAAAAATAGAACCAATCTCGCAAGTGTCTTAAAAATTTTCAAAAATTGAACAAATCTTGCAAGTGTCTTGAAAATGTTTAAAAATAGCATCAATCTCGGACGATTCTTGAAAATGTTTAAAAATAGCATCAATCTCGGAAGTTTCTTGAAAATGTTTAAAAATAGCATCAATCTCAGAAATTTCTTGAAAATGTTTCAAAATAGAACCAATCTCAGAAGTTTCTCGAAAATGTTTAAAAATAGAGAATGAATTCAACGAATGGTTCCAATCTTTTTTCTTACTTAAACTCTCTGTTACGTATTTCTGGTCGCACATGTGAGTGGAAAGGGTGGTAGGGAACAAAGACACTTAGAATGTATGTCGGTTGTATCCTCACTGCATACCCCGACATAAAATGGCTTGATTTTATGTATGTACTTGTATATAAATTATCTAACTACAGTAGATCACAGCATAAATTTCTATTACCCTCTCGCCCATCCAACTCACTGAGGCACAAAGGACAGCACCAGGGTGAGATCTAAACACATCAAATGAGCACAGTTAATTTCCACGCTTCTCTAGAATACAAAAGGTCCATTGTATGTATGTCGAGGGACGGTTTTATCTCTAAACCCAGTTGGTTCTTCGAACTTAACCTTATTTGTGTTCATCGAACAATTTCAGCTTACATAACTCAATTAGTTTGAAAAGGGTTAAAAAATGTGTATTTATGGAACTCTGTTAAAATAAACATACATACTAGCACGCCATCTCTACCGGGTTAGGCAGAAAGGACTGGGTACAAGGATTTCCTATCTCGACACACACACATTTCACCTCTACCACATACATACACTTTCTCACATAGCTCCTACGATTTATCTTACTTCTTTCGTTTCCACCATGACTTTGGGTTTTGCTACATTCATTCTCAAATCTTTCTCTTTAACATACATCTCTTTTCTACATGAATATATGCTAATATTATTCAAGTAGGGTGACATAACACATCCTTGCGTTACTCTTTTTGAAATATTAAACCACTCTGTGCATGATTTTGGATGGTGAACATTATTTCTCAGATATTTATATTTATATCTCTCATTTAATTTGCTTATCAGACTCTGTAATTCATCCTCATTCTTCGCTAACATTACCATGTATTTAGAATACAGCAATCTGCAGACATTTCCATTCGACATTTCAATACCACCTGTAGTTCCGTCACATACGAATCTTTATAAATATTAAACAACCAGGATGACACGACACATCTTTGGTTTACCCTTTTTGAAATATAAAACCACTCACTCACGTCAAAGTACTATAATACTTACTTTAGTTTTAGCATATAATGATGCACTGCCACTTATTCATATTTTGCGATCTGTTGAGACTGTGCGCTGGCTTAAGTGTGCTTGCGCAAAATTAACAGCACATACAAGAGAGTATTTTATTCACAAAATGACTGATTTTCAAATTTCATCGCGAGAGATAGCTTATCTCATCGGAATAAAGTCTAAAAGTAAAATATAAAATAAGGATCTCAGAATAAGAAAACAGTCTTGTAACAAATTTAACATAATTGTATATCATGACACCGTGGTTAAATACAAGCAAATACAATTTTTTCATGTCTCTCAATATGTTTGAATTTATGATGATAACATGTTAAAAAGCGTGTCCAACAAGCAATATTGTCTTCGACGTCAGTAGTGGATCCTCCGGGTTAAGAACCACTGGCTAAGACAAGTAATGCACAGTTCGTCATCGTATGTATTGGAAATACAACCGCATGTTGGCAGGCAATACTCGCACACGTCTAAACCGTACGATTAGTGTTACGAAACGGATTGAGACAATTTTTGAAACGAGTATTTAAAATGAACTCACATTAAAAACGAAAAAAAAAGAACTTTGAATATATATTTAGGAACTGAAACATGCTTTTGAATATAAAGAAAATATAAACCTTATAAGAGCTTTTACAAAATAGAAGGAACTGAAGATCAATATCCAGAATAAAACGAAAGGGTTAGCTATACAATAGGACATATTGAAAGCGTAAATAAGGAAAAGGAATAATTCTACAATAAAAGCGACAATACCATAATAAAATTTACTTTACGTCTGGAGAGTTTGTGTAATATTCCAGAAAAGGGAATTCTTACAACCAACCTTTTTTTAACCCTTTGACTTATTAGAACGTAACACCATTCGATGTTTCAGGATCAATTTCATCAGTTAAAAACAAATATAGTTAAATGAATTTTTTAAATCATGATCTAGATTTTATTACAACTGTGTTGAACTTTTTACAAGGTTATCAATTTTAACAAAAGAAAATAAACAGTACTTTTACTGAAAAAAAAATACGGATTTATTCGGAAAAAAAATATGGAAAAAAAAATACGGATTTATAAGACAATGTCAGTCGCACACGGGATGACTTTACGGAATGAAGTTTCAGATGTAGAAATTTGCATCTCGGCGTAAAGATTAAGTATTAAAGGATTTTGAGGACATAACTTAGTCACTACACTGGAGAATGTTGGATTTTTACTGTATTTTTTAAAATTTATTAAAAAATACCTTAATTCAACCTCTGTGTGAACACATTTGTAACAAAAATACCACTTTGTGGTTTTAAAGGCACAAGGTGTCAAAAATACCCCTTTGTGGTTTTAAAGGCACAATGTGTCAAAAATTACGCTTGCTGGTATTCTAAGCCTTTATTTTAATAATGCCCCATTGTAGTCCTGAGGACTTAAATCTGTGTATCTTTTGGCTCAAATGTGTAAAAAAAATATTACTTTGTGGACTTGATGACACAAACTCACAAAAGTAGCAAATCCCCGCTCTGTTATCTTAAGGGTAGAAAATGTGATTCATGCTACTTTGTGGTAATTATGGCTCAAAAGTTTTAAAATAAACACGTTTTATTACTTTTTATACAACAGTATCAAAAATACAACTCTGAAGTGTTTATGGTACAAACTCAGATAAGTAGCAAATGACCACTTTGTGATTTTTGAGAGCACCAAATATATATCATGCTACTGTGTGGTAATCATGGCTCAAAAGTTTTTAAATTGCTACGTTTTATTATTTCTGGTCCAACAGTGTCAAAAATTACTTTGAGGCATAAATTAACAAAAGGGACAAAATTTCCCTTTGTAATTTTAAAGACGCAAAACTACAAAAAAAATACTTTGTGGTCTTTGTGGCAACAAACTCACCAATTAGTATTGTGAAGAGTCTTTCAAATTGAGCGGTTTTTTTTTATTCTTGGATAAAACACAAATGGCGTCGCGAATTTGCCTGGGTCGTGTGAAATTTGATAAGTGTAATGTATGACATTTATAAAAATGGAGTCGTGTACAGTACAAAAACGCGTTCAAATTGAGAATTATTTTATGTATTGTAATCTCCGGAAACGATGATGTTAATTGGCCACCAAGATCATGTGATCTGACACCGTTGAACTATTTTCTCTGGGGTTACGTGAAAAGCCAGGTTTATAAGAATGGCCCGAGATCAATTCCTGAGCTGAAGGACGAAATTATTCGCGTTATTGGTGAGTTAGAACCGCAATTATGCCAAAATGTCATCGAAAATTTTGACAAAAGAGTGGACATATGTGGAGCTGCAAGAAGTAGATATTTGGCGGATATTGTTTTTTTTATGTTTAAATATCATACATTATAATTCAATGACCAATAAAAAGTTTTTTGAAATCAAAGCAAATTGTGCGTTTTTTTCAAGAATTTAAAAAAAAATGAATAAAAAAACCGCTCAATTTACTAAACTAAATTGATTGCATTCACTGCTTATTTATTGTCATTTAATTATTTATTGTTTTAATTTCCATGTATAAGGGAAATCCAACTGATTTCCTCGCGGCCGGAGTCACCCCTTATTAGTGGAGGATGTTGTAAAATGAGCCCAACCTATGGATAGCTTGTCTATTAAATGTGTTTTTTTCGCCATTATCTTGAAATATTCGAGTGCATACAATTTCAGGATATATTTGCATACTATAATATGTAGCTGTCAATAAATATATATTTATTTATTTTTTAATGTGACGAAATTTCACTTTGTGATCTTAAGGGCAGAAAAGTATCATAAGTTTCAAAATTATCAGAATGTAAGAGGGCCAATAATACCACTTTTTAACTGACACAAAATTGTCAAAAATACTGCTTTGTGGACCTTATGGCGAAAAATAGTCAACCCTTATGGTGTACTCGTAAGATGGACAAAAAAATCTACTTTGTGACCCTTATGTGTGTGGCGCAACATCGTGAAAAACATCACTTTGTGACCCTTATGGCACAAAATGGTCAAAAATACAACTTTGTTACCCTTTCGGCGCAAAATTGTCAAAAACATCACGTTGTGACCCTTATTGCGCAAAATTTATAAAAAATCTACTTTGTGCCCCTAATGGCACAAAATTGTCAAAAATGTTACTTTATTATCTGTATGGCGCGCAATTCACTAAAAAATTATTTTGTGGCCCTTGCGGCGCAAAATTATCAAAAATACTACTTTAAGAACCTTGTGGTGTAAAAATGTCATAAACTACACTTCGTGATTCTTATGGCAATAATTCTATTTTATGATCCTTATGGCACAAAATTGTCAAAAATACCACTTTATGACCCTTATGGCGCAAAATTGTCAAAAACACCACTTTGTGACCCTTATGACGCAAAATTTTACTTTGTTACCTTTACGGCACAAACTGTCAAAAAAACTCCTTAGTGACCCTAATGCAGTAAAATTGTCCAAGACTTCACTTTGTAGCCCTCATGACATAATATTGACTAAAATTTACTTCGTGACCCTAATGACACAAAATAGTAAAAAAAGGGGCTTTTTTATCCCTGTGACGCAAAATTGTCTAAAACTCCCCTTTACATCCTTTATGACGCAGAATTGACAAAAAATCTATTTCATGACCCTTGTGGCACAAAAGTGTCAAACGCACCACTTTGTTACCCTTATGGCGCAAAATTGACCAAAATTTTGCTTTGGCTCTAAATTGTCAAAAAAACTGCTTTGTGACCCTTATGGTGCAAAATTATCAAAAATTACTTTGTTACTCTGATGGCGAACAATTGACGAAAATATTTATGACCCGTATGGTACAAATTGTCAAAAATTATTTTTTGTCACCCTTATGGCGCAACATTGTCAAAAATTCTACTAAGTGGCCCTTATGACACAGAATTGTCAAAAATACTACTTTTTGACCCTAGTGGCACAAAATTTTCAAAAATAGCACTTTCAGATCCAAATTATCAAAAGTGCCCATCACCCTTATGACACAAAATTGTCAAAAATGCATGTGTTTGGTCCTTATTAAGTGTCAAAATTACAAATATACTTTTTTATGACTCAAAAGTTACAAAGTTACCACTTTATACTCTGTATTGCGTTCTGTATTACAATTTCAATAAACAGGGATAACTTGACAATGTTGTTATATGGCAATCGTTTTTTATCACCCAAAAAATACATTAGCGATTCCTTAAGTCTGATCTAAATAAACCGATTCCAACGGGAATCGAACCAGTACCACCGGACTGCAAAACAAGTAACTAGCTAATGGAGATAGTCGTTCTTATTTATCAAAAGTACCACTTTGTTATAATAGTCACAAATGTATCAAAAATCCCTTTGTAACAACAAAGTAAAAATTATCTTAAATGTTGCTTTGTACTCCTCATGACTCAGAAGTGTCAAAATTACCAGTTTGCTTACAATGTGGTTCAAAAGTATCAAAAATCTCATTTTGTGATCACAAAATCATAGAGGTGTGAAAAATGTTACATTGTGATCTTAAAGGTGTATTAAAGACATGGTAACAATAAATGAGGTAAGCAACAAAATTATATCACGGGTGCGATATTTTTCTATTGATTGGAAATGTACAACTTTTATCGCGTTTTACTCTTTTTATACTCGACTAGTTTCAATCTGATAATCGAGAATCATCCTCATGGTGACAGTGCTTCCGCAAGACTGATGACCTTAAAAATATCGGTTACAGCTGTCACTCGTGCTTGTTGTTGCCATGTCATTTTGATGTATTGTGTTCTTGTTCTAATGATCACAGTAAAAACTTAGTCTATCACTGGTTGCTGTTCATAAGAGAGATATGTTTTCAAAGGTTGCTGTTCATAAGAGAGATATGTTTACAAGATAGGAAACCGATACTTATAAATAATTTAAAAAATCAACAGTTCCAAAAGTAATTTGATTTATTTCAAGTCGATTCAACACAAACTTTTCACTAAACCTCTAAGGTGGTATGTGTATGCCATCACCTCACCCCATCTGGATTTTTTTACAATTTGTTCGTTATAGAATATACTAAATATTATTTCTATGTTTTTCTTGACAAGAAGTTCATGTTTGATATTTTAGAAAAACGCCGAAGTTGCTAAAAATCGTTAGCTTTCGGAATACGTTATGGCTGATATTTTCTGAATCGCATATACTAGCGACATTATTTAGAGCTCATTTTAAAGCTTGTGCATGTCTTTTAATTTTATTTTATAACTCATGATCACATTCATTTCACACACAGGTGTGTCACTGACCTCATCCTTAGAAGAAGTTCCTTTGGACAGCATCCCTACGCGTTGCTCCCTTAAAAAATAGAGAAGATTTCGATCAAGTGTGAAGATCATATGGGACTTAATTCTCCCCAATAACAACATGGGCGATTATGAGATCAAACTAACTGAACTAAAGCTTATAATCAATTCTGATTTTTAGACAAAACTTGTTTGACTTTTTGCGAAAAATATAAACGTTTTATTTTTCAAAGTTTTGAAGATGACAGTATTTGAGACAATCTATGATAAAAATTTGATTCTGTTTTTTAACAACTTTCAAATAATATATCGTTTGAAAGTCTATTTAACCTTTCGCTTCCTGTGCTAAAAAAATCCACCCGTTCCGGTGCTGTGTATTCAATCCACATATAAATACGAGTACTAAATGTCACAACAGTCAAAATGTATCCGATGAAACAGTAAGGCGTCCTACCATTGGACCGAGACTCTGAATAAGTTATCCACCACTTACACATGTAAAAATGAGCGATTTAAAATCGAAAAAGTAAGAATATTCATAGCCAATCGATTAAATTAGTTAAATTTGAAGTCAAAAGTGATAATAATTGAAATTTAATTGCTGAAAACATGAAAAAAACATCGGACGACATTCACAAAACGGGCGAAGCGACCACCTCGAACGAAAGCCGGCTGGCTACTGAGCGAGAGAAGCGAGGGAACTGAGATTATATTTCTTGCGTCCCCATATACCGAAGTAGAGTGAGAGTGAGACGTAAATAACGTCGCTTTATCACCCATAGCGTTTTTTTTTAAGAATGAATATACCTACGTCACACACTGGCACACGTTTGGTTGTATTGGTGAATTTATTCCCGATTTTCACAAAATATATCTGATGTGGCCGATAAGTGCTAATTATTATTAATATTATTTTTTTTAATTCAATGCGTAAATGTATTACAGAGGACCTAAAATCTGAACCCAGTATTTATTATATTTATAGAAGTTTTTACAAGCAATGTGTACTAGTTACACATCACAGGACAGGAAGGATAAAAGAGTTTTTATTTTGAACTTGTTTTCTGATTTCTTTGTCATATATCAGCTACTCGTATTACACATTTCCAAAACGCACCGATTTCTGCATGTTTTATGTTTTTTTTTTTAAATATAAAAAATTAACTACTTAACGAAAATATCTGAAAAATAATTGATGGTGTAATTTATAGGTACACACACTGTAAATGGTGTAATTTATGGGTACACACACTGTAAATGACAATCAGTTGAACTTAACGAGGGAAGGTAGAATATTTATTTGAATTGTAATGATTTCACCCTTTTTTATTATTAAACGAATACTATCTACTGTATTTATATAAACGTGCAATAGTTAAATAACCATGAAAGATATTTTTTTCCTACTGAAGCAAAATACAACATCATTTTACCGCCAATAAGCATAATATTGATATTTTGACCTTTTCCATGCTTTAAATATCATTTTACTAGCGCCAGTACTATCTCCACATTAGCTTAGTCATGCGAGTGTCTTGAATGGCTCTGTTGATGCCCGTCGTTTAGGAAAGTGCACCTATTTCTTATCGCATTACACTCAATGAAACGCGATAGCCATTAGCGATTACTGGGACCAGTGAAAGAATATGGACTGAGCTTTTTTGCCATACCTACAACTTATCTCGGCGTTTCTCAACCAGTGGTACGTGAGAGATGGTTGATAATTCTTCTGATTAAAAATAACTAATGATTAATATTCCATCTGACAGAAATGTACTGGTTAATTTAAAAAGTCACTTTTGACTTAACTTCTGAATAAAAAGAAATTAAAAAGAAAATATGCATGCCGATATTAAAAATATACGTTATTGGTATTTTGGTGTGAAATGGTCTGCACCTAAGTGGTTGGTATAAGGGTGGCATGTGCAGTGTCACGATGTGGTAGATCATCAAGTACAAGTTTAATACATCGTTTAACAAACAATATAAAATCGGCTATATCATACTTTCATCCGTATCTAATAAACAAAAGGTGTTGTTACAGTTACGGTTTAGTATTTTTTATTTACTCGTAATTGAAATCCTAGTTCAAATATTTTTCTTATTTCAATATTATTTGACAGCTCTCTTCTTGATATGATTATGGGACATAAAATAACTATGGCGAATAATTTTAGTTTTCAGAAAAGATTACTTAAGCGTTGAACAGTTAAATATAATATAAATATTAATAAATAATTTATATTACGTGATAAGTCTTGATTATTCTATAATTTATAAAATGAACACTCAATTAGTAGGTTCACATATAACTCTAACTCACTATATCTATATACTCGTATATACACTGCTTTTATGTAAATATAAGAATTCAGTTATTTATGTACTTTATATTTTTTTCTGTCAGTGAGATATAAATTCTTTTCAATGTTTCGTTTCATTCAAATTCTACATTTTTTTAAATATCCAGTTGGGCAACTGTGTAGTGACAGTGAGTATGGTCTGGAGGATAAAACTATACACCGTCGGTTCTCCTTTGCGAGACCGATTTGATCGCATTCGATGAATGTTACGTTTCTTCGAGGAACTTTTCCATTTATAGATAGATTGTTAAATTTTTGGAGCTTGATCAGTTGAAACCTTGGATTATCTATAATTTTCATTTTTTTAAATTGGTTTTATTATATTGACACACATCATTTCATTTCATTTTATGCCACAAATCATCCTAGTTTGGGTGAATTACCAATTAAAAAAATATATCCAGTTATATTTCAGAAAAATACTAAACTCATCTATTTGTTAAAAAATATATCTAATTATATTCCAGAAACAGGCTAAACTCATCTATTTGTTAAAAATATATGCAGTTATATTCCAGAAACAGACTGAACTCATCATTTTGTTAAAAATAACCCCTTAAATTTGAGTTTTTGTTTGTTTCTGATAAAATAAATTTTATTTCAAAGTATACCAGAATTATTATTATGCATACAAATTATAAGATAGCTGCAAAAATAACCACTGATGTAAAAAAGAAATCACGATTGCGTCAATTACAACGAGCAAGACAGACTCTAAAGAGACAGCAACATGCAGCAGCAACTAGACAAGTACAGCAGTAACACAACAACAACATGCAGCAGCAACTAGACGAGTAGAGCAGTAACACGACAACAACATACAGCAGCAACTAGACAAGTACAGCAGTAACACGACAACAACATGCAACAGCAACTAGACAAGTACAGCAGTAACACGACAACAAGATACAGTAGCAACTAAACAAACATGGAATCATATTGAAAAAAGAAGATTTACTTCCGTCATTATTAGTAGTAAATAAAAACAAAAATAGACGACAATAACGTAATCAATTGTTCTAGTATACACTTGACTTTTTTTTTACACAAGATATATTTTACTAGGTGTACTGATTTTTTTAATTTAATTTATGTTTAATACGCATTTATGAAATAGTTGAGTGCCGTTGACTTACCCTATTCCCAATTTTCATGAGCCAATGAACTAAAAGTTTTGGTAGGGTGAACCGAGATATACGGTTTGCTTTATAAAATATCTATAAAATGTCCAAATATATTTATAAATAAATAAATAACTGTTTCATTTTTTAAGTAACTAATATTATACCATTCTTCCATTATACAGGTGTTCACAAAAAATGTTGATATTTATTAGTTATTAAATAGTATCATGTTTTTTTTCCGATTGTCGTCTATCTGATTTTTCACTGCAGATAACTGATCTTTTGAATTAAATTAAGCATGATATTTGACACCGATGGGTGTTGGATTGGGATATATATATCTGGTGTGAATAAAAGCTCTAGATATTAATCAATTCAATAATGTATCCCTCTGAAACCATGGTTTAATATTATAAGAATGAATAAGATGGAAGTGTCTGTCATTTGTCGTTTGTGGACGGGCTATTACGTGGTGACTAGTTACCTTTACACAATAGGTATTGTGCAGAGTCCCAGCTGTGAGTGTGGACGAGATGATGAGACTATAGACCATATATTTTTCGGTTGTCTTTCACAAAATAGATTTGATTTACTTAAAGCCATACCTTCGCCGCATCCAATGAATGTGGCGTTTCTTCTTTCTTCGAGGAACTTTTCCTTTTATATATCGTTTGCTACATTTTTTAAGCTTAATTGATTGAAACTTTGAATTATCTATAATTGTAATTTTTTAAATTGATTTTATTATGTTGACACGTATAATATTTTTTATTTGGTGGTACCAATCATCTTAGTGCGGGTGGATTTTCAATTTTTTTTTTAAATAGCATTAAAAATTCGTAAGATCCACAACAGTATTTAAGTATTAATTTTGATATGCGGAAGTGAAACATAGATGTGGAAAAAGGCATAAATAAGTTAAATAAATGCTATAATAATAAATGCATGCATTGACGTATACATGGGGGAGGGGGCAAATATGACAATATGAAGCGAAGTAATTAGGGGTGAATGTGATTGAATTGAATAAGATGAAGAAGAGCACTCTGAGATGGTTTCGACATTTTCGATGAAAACAATACAACCTGGCAGGTCGATTGCCGTATGGCAATTTCTTCCAACCAAGTAGAAAGATTAAAAAAAACATGTACCAGCGGGAATTGATCCGTGACTTTCGGTCGAAAAACAGGCATTTTACAAGTTTGTCACGAATTTTTTTGCTATATTACACTTTGTATTTTAACAGTTTTATTTTATACAATTCAATATAATGGTTTATTGTCATGTAGCAATATTTTATAACCAACCAAGTAGATGTTAAAAAAGTATTAAGCGAAAACCAGACTATAGCACTATTTGAAAAAAATGGATTATTCCAATATGTATAATTTCATAAGTTGGCGTTTTTAAGAAATTTCACATGTTTTCGTATAGTAGCCTTGCAACATATCCAAATCAGTTGTTTAGCTATATTAAAGTGCGTGGGGGGGAGACAATCTTATCTTAAGCTCCACTAATCGAATCTTTAGATTTCGAACTACTGAAAGGCACTGAAATCGCGATTTGTCATCGCACAAGTTTTAAATTCTATCCCAGACTCGAAGAGGCATCAAAAAGGATGTGGGCTGAAAAAAAACTGACGTCCTCGCGACTAGTCTTACCCTTTTATCGGTGGAGGTATATCTTTCTTGGGAGGATGTTATGAAATAAGCCCAGACATTTCGATAGCTTATTTCACTTAAATATATTTTATCCATTGCCTTAACTTATAGTATGTGTAATTACTTAATATACTGTTATATCACTTAACTTATAGTATGTGTAATTACTGAATATACTCTTATATCACTTAACTTGTAGTTTGTGTAATTACTTAATATACTCTTATATCACTATCAATAAATCTATTATTTATTAATTAAATGTTTATTAATATGACACTCGCATACTTCAAGCGTCTATAAGTTTTGCTACCACCAGAGGATTACTTATAACATAGAAGTACATCATTTTGGATGCCATCCGAAATCGAACACAAATCCCCTGGATAAAAACCAAGTGTCTCGTCCATGGCCTGCAACATAATAATTATTATAAAGGTATAACTTATATAGCTCACAGTAAAGAACACACAAGAGCTCCAGACCGCACAAAGGGGCATGGAGATATGCATGTTAGGATATACTAAAAGAGACCGTAAACGAAACACCTGGATTTGCAATATAACAAAGGTAGAAGACGTTATAAAGGTGTGCAAAAGAATGAAGTGGCAATAGGCCGGACACGTAGCCAGAATGTCAGACTCCCGATGGACATCTGAAATAATCTAATGGTACCCAAGAGGCATAAAAAGGCCTAGAAGAAGACTGAAACTACGCTGGATATATGAAATCAGGAAGCATGGCAGCATCACATGGTATCAATGAGCAAAAAACCGAACTATTTGGAGTCTGCTTAGGGAGACCTTCATCCAGCAGTGGATTGACTCTGGTTGACAATGATGATGAACTATAGCACCATTTAGAGAACAAATTCTCCTCAAGACCGCTGTAACTATGGACTCAAACTCACTTGTATTGACAAAATATCACAAAATGAATATAGGGTGTGCAAAAATGTACACACACTTTAACACCCTGTGGTTTACTTGAACTTGCAACCGAAATTTGTCATACCATGCATTCGTGAGAAGTTATCAATTGTACATTATCATCGTGATGTGATAGCTTACCTTGATGAAAATTTATCAAACAGACGTAATGGTAGCATTTAATTACCCCCCCCCCAACCCACTCCGCGCTCGCGCCTATTGACTTTTACTATCGAGACTCATCAAAAATATAGTCTAGGGCACGAAATCGGCAACAGTTCATGTGTTGAGAGCAGCCATTGAAAGAGAATGCGCCCAAATACCAAAATTCGTGACGTTTTTGATTCCAAGTTATTAGCAGTAAATGGACCAGAACGGTAGTTAATTATAGCATTTGCTATATCTTAAAAAATCTTCGCCCATTTTCTTTAATTTTGAGTTTTAATTTTAGATATGCATTTTTAAATACTGAATAAATAAATCAATCAAAAGTGTGTATGTATATTTTTGCAACACTCTGTATATATAATTTGAGTAAAAGGATAGGAAGGTAGTGGCTGTGCGGTCACACGATTAGGTTCTGCATATGTTCAGAAAATAATATTTGGTTAGATAAATCTTACCTGAAGAAAACGAACTACAAAGAAATTTTTGTAAATTACTTTTTTTTTTGTATTTCTGATACGGTTCTTAAGAATTTTTCTAATACAATTCTCAGTAATTCCCATTTTTTCAAAACGACCAGCAGAGCCTTTAGCAAAGCAAACGAGGTGTGTAGATCTACCCCTATCATTACGTTGGAGCAGAACCTATTACCGGGAATTGTTCTCGAGGGGCAGCCACCCTCAGTACAGTCTGCCCTCCCCTCTTCTCATGCATTGAGGTAAGAGGACCTCGCTTCACTGGGTAAATTGGTACTTCAATCAGGCATTTATCCGTGAAGACTATGGAGGACTTAAAAATGAGGTTTGTTTTTCTTCCGCCGTTTTTCCGGGTTTTTCTTTAAGTATTTTTGTTGGGATATATTTTTGCTTTGATGTTTTCTTTGAATAACACATTTGAATTGAGATTTATAGTTAGTACATTATACTTCAATAAGTATGCACAATTGTCATACATTTCCATCAGTTTCTCTTTTTGTGTTGATATGTTTTCTGTTAGCTATAATGACAAGGCTTTTGGCGTTGATGTTTCTACGGCGTGCAATGGTCTGCTTCTAAGAGATATGGGAAGTGTGTACACAGTATGTTTGACAAAAGCGTGTACGGCGAAACCCGAAAACCTATTTGAGTTGAGGAAAAAAAAATACACACATACTACATGATATAAACCGTGATGATTTATTATTATATTAATAAGTTGTCCAACCGCCTCCATTTGTAATAATTGCCCGGCATCTCCGAAGCATACTCGTACTTTCTACTCATTTTATAGCATAATCTAGGGGCAAAGACAAACCTGTCGAAATAACTGCTTGACGTTCCAGATCTTTTTCCCTCGAAGTTTGATCTTCATGAGTGCCCAAACATTTTCTTTGTGATTTGCATTTGGTGACTGCGACGGCCAATCCATTACGTCAACGTCATTTTCCTGTTTCCACGCAGTACAAAGACGACTCCGATGTTTTGGGTCATTGTCCTCTTGCAATAGCCAATTTTGATTTTTTCTTATAAACTACCTTTGAGCAGATGGTAATAAAGTTCTCTGATATATTTCAATAATTTTGGCAGCGTTCAAGTTATTTGTGAAGATATGCAAAGTGCCAAATCCCTGCTTTGAGAAACAGCCTCACACTTGGACTTTTACCGGGCGTTTAACGGTCCGCTGGATGAGTCTATTGGTGCGGGTACACCAGGTATGATTAATGGAAGAACATGCTCAAAAAGAAGCTTCATCCGAAAAAATTACATTGACACAATCGCGGTCCACATTTTCTTTCGACCAAGTGAGTTTTTTTTCGATTTTTTTTCGGACAGTAGTGATGTCTTCACCGTGCTTCGAAATTTCACTCCATGAGCTGATAAACGTCTTCTTATAGTGTCACATGACACAATTAGACACTTTTCACGCCAAACTGCCTGTGCGCTACGCCATGATAGACACGGATTCTTCTCAAACACCCGTAAAATCACTCTGTCCTCCTTTTTCGTCGTTTTCTGTGCAGTACCGCGATCTGGTAGGTCATCGACGTTTTATTTTTCGTCGGGATAGCGTTTCACATACTTACAAATATCTTCGACTTTCTCATGTACTCGTATTTAGCAGCGGCTTCGTACGACATTTTCGGTCCTTTCGGACGTGTACACAGAAACACGGCTTTATAACGTGATGCGTACTTGGCACTCATGGTGAAATATGTTTTTATATAACCAAGGTCAAATGACAACTGAATTTTTCTATACAAAGTATCTTAAGAGAAGGGTTCTGCTACCTGTTTGCGTTTGAATCTACTCTCTAACGGATTCCAGAAAAAAATATAGCCGTACATGCTCTTGTCAAACAGACTGTAGCTTTAAAAAATACTTGAAGACAACCATTTTTGTGAAGTCTCAACATCATTTATGGTTTTATATGAACACTGCACACATACGCTGCACTTCCATGACCTTGTTTGTAGAACTATTATATTTTTTTATATCCGTTGGAACTCTGAGTTTGTTTTAAATTATTCCAATCCGATTTTTACTTAAGGCCTCTTTAATATATTTTTGTTTGGTTGGCAGAAATTGCCGCAAGTTAATAAGCACGCCAGGTTGTACTGTATACAATGAAAATGTAAGCCATTTGTGTTGAATATGTTACTTTTACATATCGAAAGATCTACAAAAGTTTTTTTTAGACAACCCTTATTCGGAAGTTTCATTAAAATTAATGATTTTATAGGAACACTCCACACATATATTACACAACACCTAAAGCTAAACGTATTACTACCACATATTGAAAGATCTGCAAAGGGTTTTTTTAAACAACCCTTATTGGGAAGTTTCATTAAAGTTAATGATTTTATTCGATCACTACACTACACATATACTACGCAACACATAAAACTGAATGTATTACTATCGCATATTGAAAGATCTGCACAGGTTTTTTTGGGACAACCCTTATTGGGAAGTTTAATTAAAATTAATGGTTTTATATGAAGACTACACACATATACTACTCAACACCTAAATATTACTGTCACATATTGAAAGATCTACAATGGTTTGTTTAAGACAATTCATTGTGCCAGATCTTATCAAAATTAATTATTTCATTTGAACACTATGCACATATACTACATTACACCTAAAGCTGAATATATTACTATCACATATTGAAAGATCTACAATGGTTTGTTTTAGACAACCCTTTGTGCCAGATCTTTTAAAATTAATTTGTTGCTAAGTATTCCAGTTTTGCCTTTCCCGTTAAATAACATAAGAGTTTAAAGTGTGTGTAAAAAGCTGGCTTTATGTGACTTGGAATATTTTTGGTTATTTCTTATGATATGTTTTTTTATAAATAGGACTTTGCTCCATTTATAGGTATGCTTATAGGTGTCGTTAAATATACGATATTTTATAAGTTTCTTTTTTGTTCTGTTTTTTTTAAAGGGAATCAACGAGGCTTCGAGGATAACCATTATTTGTAGCTATTTTTTATGGTTATTAATTCCTTTTAAGAAGCGACTTTAGAAGCGTATATCTCGGTACTAGTTCGAACAGATTTCAGTTTTGTTTGAGCTCCCTGATGATGAGGTGAAAGCCTTGAAACCGGTACGGTTATACCATTATATAAAGTGAAATAACCGGTTTCACGGTTTTCATCTCATCATCAAGGGTGCACAAACAATACAATGAATCAAAAACCTTGAAACCGATAGGTTTATACCGTTACAAAAAAGTGGAATAAACAGTGTTTGAGGAAACGAATTACAATGTCTTTAAACCTCCACGATGTTAACCTTACTATAAATAATATAATAAATTACAATGTCTTTAAACCTCCATAACGTTAATGTCTTAACTATAAATTATATAAAAATATCTTGTATTGTATATAAATCAATTATATATTTTTTAAATTTTATTAAACTAGGGTTACAACATCTTGTAATTTAACTGAGGTGCATGGACGAGCGGGAACGCACTGTGCTTCCGTGCGGAAGGTCGCCACGCTCGATCCCTGCGCTGTACCACTCCCCTCGAATGACACAAGCATTGTTTCCGTCTTTCAGGGGCATAAGATATATATTATACATTCGATCATATCTATTGGTTTTAAAAAAATACAATTTTCTAATGAAAAGTACAGTAAAGGGTCCTATAAAACTTACGTCACTCCTATAAAAATGAAATCGTCGAACGATTCTAACAATACGAATGTCTGGGATGCTTGCTGAATGATTAATGGTACCAGTCTCAGAAGATTAAAATTAAAGTGTAGATAGGACGAAGTGGCTTCTTCAAAGCATTGGATCTCCTCTGTAACAATTATTTTATTTCCGGCTTACGTTTATTCTCTTTAATGTTGATGAATGGATTCCCACTAAAGGCACAGCAAAGCAAATAGAAGCTTTTGAAATGTGATTTTATCGAAGTGTCTTATGGGTTTATAAAGTCCGTAACTATGACATCTTGAAACGAACAAATGAAAATAAAGAAATTTATTTTTTCCATCAAAAAGAGAAAATAAGAACAATTTGGGCATACAAGTATAATGCAAGATAAAATGTATTGTATAACACTTTTATTGTATACAGTGCAACCTGGTAGGATTTTTGTTGAAGTGGTCATGTCTTCCAATCAAACAGAAAGATGTTAAAGAGGCCTTAAGTGAAAATCAGACTGAAATCCTTTTTTAAAACATCTGGGTTTCAGCTGGATTTGAACCCGCAACCTTCGCGTTGGGAGACAGGTGACTTGTCAACTAGGCCACAGAGAAATATATCATACCCTTTAGTATAAGGGCAAATTTATGTCAAAGTGCAGCAAAAATACGCATATCCCAGTTGAACAACTTACGGGAATGGTTTCACTGTGGTCAAGGTAGTCATGATCCTCATAAACCTCCAAATAGGAGAGAAACTTGATAAAAGATTTTAAAGAAATATCTTAACAAATATAATGAATTCAAAGATAACGACAAAATATCATATAAATTATTTCAGAGATTTTGTTATGTCATATACTCGTCTTAGAATTTTCATGGTATAATTTTTTGTTCCATAAAAATTTTGCTTATTTTTTTGTCGAAGCTTTCCATTAAAGTTTGTACAACACCTTGTTTTTTTCCTTTTTTCTTTTCTATATCCTTAAGAGCCGAGACAAAGGACGTTATACATAACGATGCTAATCTGAGCCGGAAGACTACTTGCTCCATGATGCAGGGGTGTTCAAGGACTTTGAAGAATATTCTTGATCTTTTTTTTAATTGATTGGGGGGAAAATAAAGTGATTCTTTTACTTATAACTTTGTTATTCTACTAATTACATTAATCCACTTTGTTAATCTACTAATTACATTAATCCACTTTGTTATTCTACTAATTACATTAATCCACTTTGTTATTCTACTAATTACATTAATCCACATTTGTTTCCACCTTATTTCTTGAGACTGCTTTTAGAAGGAATGATCTCGGCTAAATACGAGAGCAATGCTTAGGCCAAATTGGTGTCATGTATCATTAGAAGTTAGTGGTTTATTGACTCGAAGGATTGTTTTTAAGAAGAATGAAACCTATTATTGCATTATATAGTTATTTATTACTTTTATTTATGAATTTATGTTACTAAAATGTTACTTAATTCATTGTTTTACGTAAACTTTGTAGCCTGTATAAAATTTGAACTTTATTATTGTATTTCTGATATTATAATTTTGTAAGCAAATTCTGAAAAAATGTTATAAGACAACGTTTATTTTTTTGTACTCTATTGCACAAGTTCCTCTGTTTGATTCGAATATATGATATGTACCATCGCGAGCACATTATATTTCATATATTATACGATGATCTAATGTAAGATGTCTCCCTTGTCTTTGGTGTTTAAAATATTTTTGTCTATACTGTTATATATGTAAGTCTTATATTTTCTGGAAGTAAAAATTAGAAGTGGAAAAAGATAAAAATTTTCTTCAGTTATCTCCATGCAGTACATTTATTTTGAGGTAAATATTGTTATTAATAAGTCGGGTCTTTAATTTATTCTAAAATATAATAAAATCAGAATCTTTGATTAAAAAAAATAACAAAATAGTTTTTAATATGCATGGGTTGATCCATACAAGATAGAAGAAAAGCGTAAGTTGTATTTTCTTGGTATTATATTCAAGACAGTATATGGATTAGGCGAGTTAAGAAGGACTTGAAAGAAAGAGAATGACAGGTAACGATGTAACCGGACAATATGTACATATGTTAGGCAAGTTTAAAAGGACTTGAAAGAAAGGGGATGACAGGTAACAATGTAATCGGACAGTACATGTGTTAGGCGAGTTAAAAGAAGGAGAATGACAGGTAATGGTGTAAACAGACAATATGTGTGTTAGGCAAGTTTAAAGGGACTTGAAAGAAAGAGGACGACAGGTCACAATATAAACGGACAGTATATGTGTTAGACGAGTTAAAAAGGAACTTGAAAGAAGGAGAATGACAGGTAACGATGTAAACGCACGGTATATGTGTTTGGCGAGTTAAAAGAGACTTGAAAGAAAGGGAATGAGAAGTAACAATGTAGACGGAGCACTTAGTGTAATATATATTATATTCATATATCAACTGCACTTTATTATATATGTAGCAATAGAACTTGAAAAACGCTTTCGAAGTTTAAGTGTAAAACGAGAGCTAGGCACAAAAATGAAAGTAAGATCATTATTGTGGAAATGCGTATAACATACTTAAAAAAAATCAACCTTTTCTGTGTTCTAGTTAGTAAACAGCTGACTTTTGGCTACTCTGATCTAGTGGCATCAAAGAATAGTTTTCCTGCATTCGAAGTTTTCAATAAAAGTACTGGCAACTTGCGGGACTGCTTGAGCTCCAGGCTTTAAGCAATTTTAGATGTATATTTACTGAGCTGCGATTCATTTTCTTTCCGTGGCGTTGGAATTTAAGTCAGACCTTCACCGATACTATTTTTTTCACCAGAGGAGGAGTTCGTTTGAGCAGTTCCTTCTTCACTACATATGTAGTGACGAAACGCTCATAAAAAATATTAAGAAGATATCGATCTTCTAGTGTAGATCGCGCTAGATGAAGGCTTATTTTGTCCCTCATATCAGCGTAATGGTGGTGGTATCAAACTGAACTGTCTTTCAACTCTGAAGACTAGGTATTCGATTCCTGTTGTAACCAAATTTATTTTTTATTTAAGATTAAGTTTTTACTTATCTTTCTGGTAGATTGAAAAAATGGCAAATCACAATAACCCCACCCCACCAGTTGTACTGCATACAACGAAAGTGTAAAACTGTTATTCATCTTTAAAAATGGGTACTTACGAAATCAAAGTCGTAACATCCAGGCTGGAAGGCAGGTGAAGTATTTTCAAATATGTTCAATGGACTTATTTTGTTATGCTTTATAAAATTATATAAGATAAAAAATCTAATTAATTGGATGACATTTTTTATTAAAATAAACACCGAATTTGTCCATTCATCATTCAAAACATGCCCATTGTATTGTATTGTATATCACTTTTACAGGGGTATTGCTATGAAGCAATCTCTTCCAACCAACCAAAGTGATGTTAAAGAGACTTAAACAAAAATAAAGCAGTCATTTATATATTTTTTTTTAAATTTTGGTTCTAGTAGAAATTGAACACAACTTCCAGGTCGAAAGACGAGCGTATTATCAACTAGACTACGGAGATCGTCATGTGAAACCGATCGATATTAAAAAAGAGAGTAAATGATTTTTTTAAAAGAATTATATTTTCCTTTTAAAATTTCTCACTTATAACGCGACAAAGCCTTTAATCCCATCAATTTGCCCAACTACCCGGCCAAAAAAATGTTCAGCTTTTTTTTATTTCATAAACCTAACACGGCGCGAAATACTCGAGAGATAAAACCACATCCAGCCCCCATACTTACCTACTTATTTGTTAGTATCTCGAAAGGTGAACACCATTAAACCCTCTTAAGCTACCAGAATAGTTCAACTTGGTATTTTTTTTCTTTTCATGATATTCTACCACCGCCAGTTGTATCTTGACTCGTTTAATTTTGTTTTGAGATATGAATTTTTATGACCTTAAAAAAACTTACAAAGCTCCTTCACTGCTCATACCACACCGAAGTGAGAACAAGATAGTCACATTCCTAAAAGTCTTTCAATTGTATATTTTTTTAAATTTTACATTATATTTCTCTACACCAAACAAAAATATGTTTATACCAGCAATCTTACTAAGTTTTTAGTGTATTCAGAGACAGCTGTTTTACAGACGCGAATTTCAAACAATAACTATGCAACAAATGCAAACTGTAGCCGCTCATTAGATTTGACGATTCTTTAAACTTCATTTAATTTTCATTGGTTACAACTTACACACGTAACATCACGCCATTTCTCTGTCGGATGTAAGCAGAGAGGAGAGGGGGCCAGACTTTCATATCGCAACGCACATTTTTCGCCTTTTGTACATCCATTAACCTTCTCATATGACTCATGGCCGCGCGGTAACGCGCAGGACTTCTGTGCGGAAGGTCGTCGGTTCGGAACCCCGCACTGTGCTACTCCTCTCGAACGACACAAGCACTTTTTCCGCCTAGTGTTTGAAGTTATTAAGGATACCTATGACTTCGGTCATACTTATTCTTTTAAAAAATAAGAAAAATGAAAAATAAATATATTGCTAGTTTTTTTTTTTAAACTACTTGCCACAATAATCTCAAATAGTTATTTTTAATCTTAATACATCAGCATCTCTAATGACTTAATTTTGTATTATTTCATACATTGTCACCCTATATATTTTTCTCAGTACACGTTTTTTCTATTGAATTTATTCTACTCTTTTCAGTATTTTTTTACATCTCCGTTTCACTCCCATACATCAAAGTTGATACTAGAATACTTTTGTCTTAGCAGATCTTTATACTGTCTGATTTAAGTAATTGTGCTTTTTAAAAAATTTGCGTGAAAATTAGGAAACATTTACACTACCTTTCAAACAGTGGATATTTAAAGTTTGCGAACTGTCGTGTTTAAAAAAACTCAGACGTTTGATCTAAAGGACTGTTTCTAAAAGTCTACATGTAGAAAATAAGGAGTCTTGGCTGAATAAGGAGTCTTGGCTGAATAAGGAGTCTTGGCTGAATAATCTTGAAAGTTTAGAGATAAGAGAAATGCGCATAAAAATTTTTATTTTCAAACTTTCAATTAGATCTAAGAAAGTGTTAGCTATCTAATGTTTCCAGCATTTCATTATTTCTTTTTCTCTTACTGTAATTTTCTTTTACTGTAATTTTCTCTACCTTTTCATATTATTCGGTATAACATAAAAATTATATATTTGAATTAAGTATTAATTGTGCCCTGAGAAACAGGCGATTACCTCTCGAAACTCAACGTCTTACAATATATTGTATTAGTGGTCAAATAGAAAGTTGGAAAAAAGTATTACAGTACATAAAGTCAATATTTTTTCTATTACCTCTTTCATATCAGAAGCACCATAATATATATACCTGTATAAAAGTGGTGACTCACCGCTGCAAAAAAAATCAATAATGTTTATTATTAATAGTTAAGGTATACACATTGTGGAGGTTTAAAGACATTGTAATTTGTTTTATCAAACACAGTGGAATAAACAGTGTGTTAGGAGTATATTTATTTTTTTTATAAAAGACGGGTGAGAAGTTTGGGATTTATCCAAAAGGAAAATAACGCGCGAAATTGATTGTTACGAGCGGAATTAAAACGTACTTTCCCTTTGTTCTGATTTTGACGGGTAAATAATGACGCATAAAATCGAGTCCGAGCGTGACGCAGTTGTAATTAGGACAAGGAATGATGCAATCATCCTTTGTTTCTGGAAGATTCTATTCCAAAACGCGCGGTATAAAGAATTTCATCTATCACCGAGCAATTGCGTCACTTATAATAAATAATCGGATGCAAGGGCTTGATTGGTCGAATTACGGCCCGACCAAAGATTTGACGAATCAAGAGATCGCTTACAAACGTTATGGACGGGTGAAATGGCATCACGTGCGCCATGGACAGGTGAGGCGGGAAAAAGGTCGGTTCTTTATTACGAGCGGTACCGTGAGGACGACTGGTTCTGTTATTGAGACAGATCCCGGTCGGGGGAATACGAATTAATAATTAATTAATTCATTCAAGTTATCGGTCAGTTACCTTGTGTTCCGAGTTATAATCTCCTGTTGGGAGCGTACGAATTAATAATTAGTTATTTTTGTGAAAGTTCTTCCCACACGTCAGACTAGACTTGACGCGGGGATTTATATACGGAATAGTATTTCCAAAGAAATAATCTTGGATTATTATTGGCTCCATCGGGCGTGAAGCAAGTAAAGTTTCGAGAAACTAAGAAAAGCGGTTCTTTAAATAACTGCGGGTCTGAAATCGTTCTCCCAGGCCGAAGGGCCAGGGAAGAGTTTTGTATCGGCGCAGCGCGAAGCTTCAAAGGGACGCTTGCGGTATCATCATCATCAGAGTCATCGTTCCGGTTTCGTTTTCGGGGAAAATCTCCTGGTTCCTCCGCAGTTCCGAGAGTATAGACATTACGCGTATTGTTCCTTATCGATATTCATGGTATTGTGGGGTGAGTGATCTCTTTTTATTGTAACCTATCATTGTTGATTTCTCCTTACCTCATAACCTTTATGTTTGTGATGAATATTGAGCGGGAATCGGTCTTTAATGCAAGCCCAAATTATTAGTCTGCCTACTCTGGTATTTTTGTAATATATATAATTTTTTCTCGGCATTATTGCGGAGTTTTTTTTATTAAAATCTCATTGGATTAAACTAAGTATTATCACAATTTTATGTCTTTCCTTTGTTGTTCCCCTTGTCCCGGAGATAATATCTTGGAGGCCTAGTACAAATTATTATTGAGCCCATCGCGATCTGAGACGAAAGAGTACTTGTTCTGTAATTTCTTCATATGCCGCTGAGACCCGGGTAAGTTTTATTGAGAGAGAAATAGTGTCAGAAGTGTTTAAACTATTGCTTTATTGTTGCATGGAGGCAACGCTTTCTCTCTTAATTTAGTAAAAATAGGTATAAGTCTAACAATGTCGCCCGAACGTGGGGCCATTTTAAAAAATGCTGGCTTCCAGGGTATTTGACTGAGTGACGGGGTTATAAAGGGTATAAAAATATAATTTGTTCTTTTTTCAGAAAATTTAGCGCCAAATTCGTAAGATAAGCATAGGTAGCCATTTTGTCGTGTTCGAGAAGCATCTGTGGCTGAGGTGGTTGCGAATAATCAGGAGTATAGTTTTGCCGCGTAAAGTGATTAGATACGCATTGAGTGATAGTTTAGTTCAAACAAAATAAGCGACTGAATAAATAAAAGAGTGCCTAGTTAATTGTGGATAGTGAAGTGATTAGTGGTTACGTTCGTGAAGTATTCCAGTGTTTTTGGAATTTCAAGACCATTTGTTTGAAACCAATCTCGCCTTATAGCTTGCGCGGGGATAGGCAAGAGGAGAGTGCGTATAACTTACAGTAGTTCGGTTTGCGTCGCTGTTGATGCGGTAAAGGGAAATAGTGTTACTACATTTAGATAAAATCACTTGGTGCTTATACTCAATTGTTTTCGGAACAAATCTTTGTAATATAAGAGAGTGATTAATATTGAATTGAATTACTTTGAGATTTAAGTAGTAGATTCGTAGCAAGCGGTGTGGTGGAAGCGTGTTTTAGGAAATTTGATAATAATACATATTGGTTATAATTGCTAGTTCTTAATTTCGGAACATTTCAACTAAGGGGGGGTTTGTGTTAAATTAAAGTTACGTTTTAGTTAGATTCTTGTTCCGGTTAAACGGTGTAGTTAAAGCATTGTTTAACTAGGTGAAGTAAGATTTCGTTGGGTATAAATTTTGATACCTACTGTTACGAATAGGATTGAGGATGGATAGCGCAATGGATCCAATAGTTAATATAATGAAGGCCACGAAGGAAAGGCTAATCGGGGAATTAATTGAAAGGGGATTAGTTCCTAGTAATAATTTTTACGAGTTGCGGCGTCAGGCCTCTTTGTTTAACAAGAGTCTGGTATCATCGTCATCGGAGGCGGTCGCCTTACCGGTCAGGTGCGTGCCTTACCGGAATCTTATGAGAGCTCCACAGTTTTTGGAGGGAACGGACGCGGGTGTGACGGCTTCGGAAACCTTGGCGCCTTCGCCTTTGGCAAGCTCATCTCCATACGCTGGGGAGGGAGCGGCGCGTATAAATATTCCACGTGCGGTTCCGCAGTGGAATTTAAATTTTTCCGTATGGCCAGTGGAGCCTTTTTCTGGAGGGGGTTGCGTAAGGGAGTTTTTGTCGCGTCTAGAGGAATTGGGTTGCGCGCGAGGGGTCGAGGAGAATGCGCTCTCGGCGGTCCTACCGGAGTTTTTGAGAGGCGGAGCTTTAACCTTCTTTAGAAGTAAGAAGAGAGAAATAGTAGATTGGAACATGGTTAGGAGACTCTTCCTAGAGAAATACGAGTCTGACGATTTTATGACGGAGCGAAGAATGGATATCTGGTCCTCTATACAAAAACCAGGCGAGTCTTCTACGGACTATGTATCTAGAGTACAAAATTTGAATCAGTCTTTAGATTCGCCTTTGACTGATGTGGAATTGGTAAAGGTATTTAGGCGCGGGTTACATCACCGTTATAGTGCTGTTCTGGTCAGCTCGCAGCCAGCTTCGGTCAGTGCATTGGAAAAGCTGTGCTTGTCTTTCGAGCTGATGAATAGAGACGAGGGAAGGTTGCCTCGTCCTGCTCCTTTCGTTTCAAGAACAGGTGCTAACCTGTCTCCAGTATCTCGCGCCCCGAATACTCGGGATCCGTATCCCCGCGGATGCTTTCGGTGTAGTCTTCCTGGTCATGTGGCGCGTCATTGCCCTGAACAGTCGCGTACCCGAAGGGAGCCCGAAAGGACGGCTGACAATCTGTGGAGGGCTAGAGCCATCCCAGCGCGTCCATTGGCTATATTACCCGATATGTCTAGGCCACCTCCGGATGTTAAGTTTCCAAAAAACCGGTGGGCCACCAACCCGTATTAAGTAAATCGGAGTCGCCGGGTTGGTCGCGTTGTTCAACTTACAGGAGAGGATTCCCCTCTGTAAGCCTAGTGGAGGTCACGAATGCTAGGGACGAGCGGCCCTATCTACGCTGTAGTATTCAAGGATTGCCGTTTTCGGCTCTACTCGATTCGGGTGCATCAGTTAACGTGATTGGCGGCGATCTTTTTAAGAGGTTTGAGAGCCGGTATTCTCCGTCTCCAGTTTGCGTAGGGATCGTTCATACCGCGGACAGTCAGGGACACCGGGTAATGGGATCAGTCCAGTTACCATTGTGTTATGATAACCAGACCAGTCTGGTGAAATTTCAAATTGTTCCTTCATTGGATGAGTGCCTGATCTTGGGTGCTCCCTTCCTGAAGCACTCGGGTCTTACCCCGAGCCTCTTTCCGGCGCCTTGTTTAGAAGAAGTGGCAGGGAACCCTGTCGTGGCAGAGGTGGAGGTTGGGTCTTCAAAGCCTTCATGCTTGACCTCCGCGGCTGATTTGTCGGAGAACCAAACCTTGCAGCTTAATCTCCTAGTCAAGGAATTTAATAGTATCGCGTTTGAACGAGTGGGTTTGGGCCGCACTACACTAGTAAACCACATTATTGATACCGGCGATAGTCCGGTGGTGAAGCAAAGAACGTACCCCCTGTCGCACGTCCGCCGACAGCAGATGATCATCGAACTGGATGAAATGATCAGGTTAGGTGTGGTTGAGCCGTCACGTAGCGCATGGCTGAACAACGCTTTTATCGTTCCAAAAAAGGATGGGTCGGCTAGGTTCGTGTTAGACCCGCGTAAATTAAACTCCGTTACGAATTCGGATTCTTACCGATTACCAAATATTAACCGTATATTGGATAATTTGCGAGATACTCGTTATCTTTCTGCGTTGGATTTAAGTCACGGATTCTGGCAGATGCCGTTGAGTCCGGACTCAAGATGTAAGACCGCGTTCTTCGTGGAGGGCCGGGGCCAGTACCAATTTGTGGTAACCCCTTTCGGTTTAAAGAATATTCCTGCAGAAATGCAGAGGCTGATGGATAGACTGTTCGCGGATCAAGGAGGCCATGTATTCTGCTATTTGGATGACATCTTAGTCTGCAGTGCAGACTTCGATTCACACCTTAATACCCTAAGGTTGGTATTAAGTCGGTTGCGCGAGGCAAATCTTACTATAAAATTGGCCAAGTCAGAGTTTTGCAAGTCTAGCCTTAGGTATTTGGGACATATCGTAGACCGTGAAGGATTGAGAACCGATCCTGAAAAGATTAGGGTGATGAAGGAATTTCCGAGACCGCGGAGTATTAAGGAAGTAAAGAGTTTCCTTGGGCTGTGTTCGTATTACCGCCGGTTTATCAAAAATTTTTCTAGGATGGCCGCGCCGCTCTGTCAATTAACAAGCATCAAGCTTAAGAATTCTCGGTTTCAATGGGGTTCCGCCGCGGAGGAATCTTTCATCCTTCTCAAGCAGGCCATGGTTACATCACCCGTTATAAAGCCTCCAGATTACGCGGTTCCTTATATCCTTACTTGTGATGCGAGCGGAATAAGTATCGGTAGTTTCCTCTCTCAGAGTATGCCGGGGGGCGTAGAGCATGCTATAGCATACTTTTCACGAAAACTTTCTCCGGCAGAAAGACTTTATAGTACTACAGAGCGCGAACTCTTGGCCATTGTCGACTCCGTCCATCATTTCCGTAGTTATTTAGACGGAACCCGGTTTACGATCCAGAGTGATCATGGTTGTTTGAAATACCTGGACCATCTGTCCTCCCCCAGTGGTCGACTAGCCCGTTGGGCGTGTCGACTCTCGCAATATAACTTCGTTTTTATTTATAAAAAGGGTTGTGAAAATCGCTTGGCTGACGCCTTGAGTCGAATCGAAGTATCCGCGTTAAGTTTCCCACCGCCATTTGAGAGCGTCGGAGATGAGTGGTACTTACAGGTTATGCAGGATTGCCAACGGGATCCGCTATCGCGGGCAAATTTTAGGTTTAGCCATGGACATCTATTACGGTTGTGCCGTACCTCTCACGATCCTGTCCGCAAGCAGGAGGGAAGGGACTGGAGAGTGGTGGTGCCTCGAGAAGCACTAGTCCCTTTGATCAAAGAAACACACACGAACTTGTGTCATCCGGGTGTTAGGAAAACTATAGAATACCTCTCTCGCACGTACTTCGCGAACGGTTTGGCTGAGGCGGTAACTCAGTTTGTAGCGCGGTGTGAAACATGTAAAGCATATAAACACAACACTCAGGGTCCGTGTGGTCTTATGAGCGCCCCCAAACTAGCTTCTCGTCCTATGCAGTCCTTAAGTATGGACCTCGTGGGTCCCTTGCCTATGTCAAGGAAACGGAATTGTCATATTTTAACGGTTGTCGATAACTTTAGTAAATTCCTTTGGGCTTTCCCCTTGAGAGTGGGAACGTCCAAGGCTATCATTCATTGTTTAGAAACGCTGATATTCTTGCCTTGTTCGGTGCCACGTACCGTTGTAATGGACAATGGAAAACAGTTCATATCCAGGGAATTTCGTGAGTTCTTGGAATCTTATGGGATAAGAGACCTTTTCTATAACGCTTACTATCATCCACAGAACAATACCAGCGAGAGATATAATTCCTCAATTTTAACGTGCCTGTCCCTAATGGTGCAGGACAACCAGCGTGATTGGTGTGAGTTGTTGCACAAGGTATGCTCTTGTTTAAACAATACAGTGAGCATTGCCACTGGTCACACCCCATTCTATTTGTTCCATGGGTTCCACCCGTTTCCCCATGCTTCATTTCACGATCAACCGCCGTCGCACTTGGATGGGGCTTCCGAGGATTCCCCCTCTTATCTCCGGGGTTTAGATAACATGGAAAAATTATACGATAGCGTAAATAGTAAACTGTTAGCGGGATTTAAGCGTAGCGCCGCGAGATATAACCTCCGTCGTAAGGAAAGGCTGCTGTCCGTTGGACAAGTAGTTTGGAGAAGGTCCTTTGTACAGTCAAAGGCGGGTCAGTATTTTAGCGCCAAGCTAGCCCCACGATTTGTAAAGAATATAGTTAGTAAAAAGATCTCCGATTCCATATACGAGCTGACGGATGTGGATGGACGGGTCGCGGGGAGATGTCATGTGAAGGATATAGCCAGGGTTATCGAGTGGACCGCTTGAGGTCGTGGCATGTGCGCGGTTGTGCACATTGCTGAGGGGGAGATTTTGCTGTTCGTCGTCTCGCGTCGTACTGACAAACTGATACCGTCAGACCGCGAGGCGCAGATTACTTTTTTCAATTCCGTTGCCATTGCGATTAGTTTTGTTTCCGTAATGATATAACCGCTTTCGCCGCCGACTAGTCTCTTTTGCCGTTCGTCGTCTCGCGTCGTGCTGACAAACTGATACCGTCAGACCGCGAGGCGCAGATTACTTTTTCAATTCCGTTGCCATTGCGATTAGCTTTGTTTCCGTAATGATATAACCGCCTTCGCCACAGATTAATCTCTTTTGCTGTTCGTCGTCTCGCGTCGTACTGACAACCTGATACCGTCGGACCGCGGGGCGCAGCTAACTTTTTCAATTCCGTTGCCATTGCGATCAGCTTTGTTTCCGTAATGATATAACCACCTTCGCCACAAATTAATCTCTTTTGCAGTTCGTCGTCTCGCGTCGTACTGACAAACTGATACCGTCAGACCGCGAGGCGCTGATTACTTTTTCAATTTCGTGGCAGTCGCGATTCAATCCTCTTTAACTTTGTATACCTTAATGGTGTGAAGTACGTCCTCTCGCGTTGCCCTGACAAATACCGTCAGGCCGCGGGAGACGTATTATATTATTATCAGTTCTGTTTCCGTCATACTAGTATCTCATTACCTAAGGAATAATCTATTTAGCAGTTCGTCGTCTCGCGTCGTGCGAACAAATTGATACCGTCCGTCCGCAAGGCGCGGAATACTTTTTCAATTCCGTTGCAGTTGCGATTCAATCCTCTTTAACTTTGTATACCTTAATGGTGTGAAATACGTCCTCTCGCGTTGCCCTGACAAATACCGTCAGGCCGCGGGGGACGTGTTATATAATTATCGCTTCCGTTTCCGACATACTAGTATCTCCTTACCAAGGAATAATCTATTCAGCAGTTCGTCATCTCGCGTCGTGCGAACAATTTGATACCGTCCGTCCGCGAGTCGCGGAATACTTTTTTCAATTCCGTTGCAATTGCGATTCAATCCTCTTTAACATTGTATTCCTTAATGTATTAAGTACGTCAGGGTTACCGGATTTGTCGCATTACACAGCGACCGGGAGAGTATCTTTTCTTGTAAGGGGTTAGGTTGAGACTACAGGTTCAGGGGGCAAGCGGCCCTTCCAGCACGATAGTATTCAAGATTTGCCGTTAGGCCTTGGCTCGATTCGAGTGCGTCAGTGGACGCAGTAGCTAATGAGCATTTCGTAATCTCACGTTTGTCCTGACCAATTGTTCCGGCAGGCCGTGAGACGCGGAACGTATATTCGGTTCCGTTCTCTTCGCAGTTGAATTTCTTTTACCATTGAGAGTAGTAGCCATCGAGATTTAGTTCCGTTTCGTATACGGTGTTAGAGCGTTTGGCATGGTGTAGGTAATTGAATCACGTTGTCTCACGTTGTCTTGACCCATCGTTGCAATTGATATACCAAGCATCCGTGGTCTCGATCCGCTGTCGCCTGAAGTAGGCAGTAAGCCGTCGTCGCACGAGAAGGGATGCGCACGCATAGGTTAGATCCAGTCCGGTGTCCACTATTTAGTGACCCGGTGGAATATACGAAGGTTAATAGCATATGGAGTAGTGATAGGCTCATCGGTGCCTAATTGGGAGTCATTCATGGTCGGGAAAGTACAGGTTCTTAAATTAAATTTTCGTTATATTCATGTTAATGTTTAAATCATACCTTGAAAGTATGCACTGTCGGATTCTTTGATGAATGGCAGTAGAGTTTTTTTTTGTTTATAAATAACATCACCAGTGAGAGTTCATAATTCCGCTAGGGTGATTAAACAGTGAGCTAGTCGTGAGGCAATCTCGTATGGAGTCATGTCCATATGTTCTATGTACGGGTTTGGTACTCTTCCCCGTGATTAGTGTGGTTATTACTTTTAAAGAGTATCTGGCGCTCTGAGCCTGGGCCTGGACCATGAGTGACGGAATGCTGTGAGCCTCGAGTAGAATGTACAAAAAATTCTTGTGTACTAAGGGATAGGCTTCCTTCAGTATTGAATGTTCTTAAGGTTGAACCTTAATCTAGTCAAACATCCATTGAAAATAATTGCTTGAAACATTGGAAAGTATTGTTAGGCTAGTTGCTCGTTATAATGGAAATGGAGATGGAGTCACCTCGCTAATGGGATTCTCAAGGAGTTAGAAAATTGTTATTGGTTCGGTGATTGCATATCTGAGTTATTGGCTTGGACTGTTGGACCCGAGGATTTAAGGAAATTGGAGTTGCTCCTAATAATTTTTTTGTTTTTGAAATTAGTAGTAGCCTGCATCGGTGGAACGGTTGGTTAATACTGGTGTAACCAGTTCGTGGGATTATTGCCTTATAGAAAGGAATGGCATCGCGGGATGAGAACCTGGGATTTACTGTTCTGTTTTGTTATAGCACTTTATTGACAAGTTCAGAGATGTTGCCTTGTAGGCTGGCTCACCTTCTCTGTTGAAAGTAGTCTTTGTTCCTTTCTGTAATTCGTTACATACTGTGAGTTTTCTTTTCGGGTGGTTAGCTATGAACCACCCCCTCATCGAAGAGTTGTTGTCCCGCACACGGGAATAAATTTGTTTAGGTAGGGCTTCTTGTTATTCCTGTTTACTGCATGGCGTATTAATATCATTTGTTTTGTTTTTGTGTTGATTTTCCTTTTGTTTCCTTTTATTTTTTCTCCCTCCCTAACAATTGTGATTAAAATTATTTTCTTTAAAAGGCTTACGGACGGCCGTTATACATCCAGCAAAAGGTTTACGGATGGCCTAATACATCCAGCAAAAGGCTTACGGACGGCCTACATTCATCCAGCATTTTGTTTCATATTAATTTTTGTGTATGTAATATTATTCTTTAAAAGGCTTACGGACGGCCGTTATACATCCAGCAAAAGGCTTACGGATGGCCTAATACATCCAGCATGAGGCTTACGGATGGCCGGAACTCATCCAGTATCTTGTCTGTATTATTTTTTTTTTGTAATCATCGTCTTTCTCGTGCTCAAGGTAGCATGCAGAAACCCTGAACTGCCTCTAGGAGTTCGGATTGAGAGAGGCTAGCCTCTCGACCGGTTAATATTTTGGTGGGGGCCGTTCGGTGCATCAGCGATGTATTGAATTGTCTCCACCACGGGCGTCATGAACCCGCATTAGCAGAGTTGCCGCTCCAGCATGTTCTGGTGGGCACGCGCTTCTGGCTTGGAAGGGTTCGATTGGTGCAACCGCGTGTTCTGACCCTCAGATCTTGGTTATCCTCAGGCGTCATATGCGGATTCGCGTGATTCTTGGTTCTGGTCTGGGGGCCGGGGGACGTGTCTTGCTGAAGATCGGGCCTAACCGCGAGTGTTTCAATAACATTGTTTATTCTTTTCAGAGAGAGAATAGGAATGGATTAGAATTTCAGGGAGAGGGTTAGGTGTGAGCCTTGTGGTAGGACAGTCGTTGAACAGCCGGTTCTGCTTCGTTCTAGCTATGTTAGATTTCCTAATAGTTTAGAAGGGCTCTTTTAAAATTCCGTCTCGAAAGAGTTCTCGGTCCTTGTCTGATTACATTGGCTTGCGTAATAATTACCACTTATTATACCAGGTAGGTGGACTGTAGGGATTGTGGAAATGTGTAATGCAGTCCTTAGCGTGAGGGCTGGATTTGGGCTTGTAATGATTGATCTCTGTTCACAGTGAGGGGGAGAGGTTGACAATGGAGGAGTAGAGTCACCCGTATAAAAACTGTAAGTGTATAATTAAGTAAGTGTCCAGTGTTATCCTTAAGGGCAGCCGCGAAACAGGCTGCAGTGTTTAGTGAGAGGACGAATGGTGATTAACTAATTTGGTTGTAAACCTTTTCTCAGCATGATGTCCTGAGAGGAGGGGTGGGTTAATTATCTATTAACGATCTACCTTTTGTGATATAGGGTGACCATGTATAATATAATTTTGTCTTTTTTAATTAATGTGGATTCCTTTTTGTTGTTTCTGCTCTGTACTTTGATGTATCACCAGCCGGGCTTTATGTAAAAATCATTATCTCCTTGTTATTATTGACGGCTTACCTTTTTGTGATATAGGGTGACCATGTATAATATAATTTTGTTTTTTTTAATTTTTTTAATGTGGATTCCTTTTTGTTTTGTTTCTGACCTACCCTTTGATGTATCACAAGCCGTGCTTATGTAAAATCATTATCTATTTGTTCTTAGGGACGGCCTACCTTTAGTGATATAGGGTGACCATCCATAATACTTTGTGTTATTTTAATTTTATTTGAAATTCTTTTGTTTATATCTGATCACCTTTGAAGTATACGGTGACCATGCCCTAGGTGAATTTGTCTATAATCTATTGTCTTTGTTTTTTTTTTGTTTTATTTGTTTTGTTTATTAAAATTATTTTAGGAATTGTACTCCCTGTATTATGCAATTGTTTCAGTGCTGGTTGCCCTGTGGTTAAACCAGTATTGGAAAGATAATCTTCTGTACTATTGTAAGGAGTTACCGGAGGATTGTTCCGTGCTCCTTAGTATAAGGTTATGGGCTATAGTAGATTCAGTAGTGTGTTGTCATCGTAAGGTTTCCGTGGTTTCCTTGCGGCTAGGTTCCCTTACACCAATTAGGGGTGTCCTGCAGGCAAATGCTGACAACCGGTAAATCGGCCACGAGACCGTATCCAGTAGGGGGGACATACACCCCTTGCTCCTTATAATTGCCTACAGCTGATGTGTCTATACTCTGGGAATGATAATTTTTTTTTTTGTTGTTTTTTTTTTTGTTTTCTTTTATAACATAAGATGGAGTGTTAGGAGTATATTTATTTTTTTTATAAAAGACGGGTGAGAAGTTTGGGATTTATCCAAAAGGAAAATAACGCGCGAAATTGATTGTTACGAGCGGAATTAAAACGTACTTTCCCTTTGTTCTGATTTTGACGGGTAAATAATGACGCATAAAATCGAGTCCGAGCGTGACGCAGTTGTAATTAGGACAAGGAATGATGCAATCATCCTTTGTTTCTGGAAGATTCTATTCCAAAACGCGCGGTATAAAGAATTTCATCTATCACCGAGCAATTGCGTCACTTATAATAAATAATCGGATGCAAGGGCTTGATTGGTCGAATTACGGCCCGACCAAAGATTTGACGAATCAAGAGATCGCTTACAAACGTTATGGACGGGTGAAATGGCATCACGTGCGCCATGGACAGGTGAGGCGGGAAAAAGGTCGGTTCTTTATTACGAGCGGTACCGTGAGGACGACTGGTTCTGTTATTGAGACAGATCCCGGTCGGGGGAATACGAATTAATAATTAATTAATTCATTCAAGTTATCGGTCAGTTACCTTGTGTTCCGAGTTATAATCTCCTGTTGGGAGCGTACGAATTAATAATTAGTTATTTTTGTGAAAGTTCTTCCCACACGTCAGACTAGACTTGACGCGGGGATTTATATACGGAATAGTATTTCCAAAGAAATAATCTTGGATTATTATTGGCTCCATCGGGCGTGAAGCAAGTAAAGTTTCGAGAAACTAAGAAAAGCGGTTCTTTAAATAACTGCGGGTCTGAAATCGTTCTCCCAGGCCGAAGGGCCAGGGAAGAGTTTTGTATCGGCGCAGCGCGAAGCTTCAAAGGGACGCTTGCGGTATCATCATCATCAGAGTCATCGTTCCGGTTTCGTTTTCGGGGAAAATCTCCTGGTTCCTCCGCAGTTCCGAGAGTATAGACATTACGCGTATTGTTCCTTATCGATATTCATGGTATTGTGGGGTGAGTGATCTCTTTTTATTGTAACCTATCATTGTTGATTTCTCCTTACCTCATAACCTTTATGTTTGTGATGAATATTGAGCGGGAATCGGTCTTTAATGCAAGCCCAAATTATTAGTCTGCCTACTCTGGTATTTTTGTAATATATATAATTTTTTCTCGGCATTATTGCGGAGTTTTTTTTATTAAAATCTCATTGGATTAAACTAAGTATTATCACAATTTTATGTCTTTCCTTTGTTGTTCCCCTTGTCCCGGAGATAATATCTTGGAGGCCTAGTACAAATTATTATTGAGCCCATCGCGATCTGAGACGAAAGAGTACTTGTTCTGTAATTTCTTCATATGCCGCTGAGACCCGGGTAAGTTTTATTGAGAGAGAAATAGTGTCAGAAGTGTTTAAACTATTGCTTTATTGTTGCATGGAGGCAACGCTTTCTCTCTTAATTTAGTAAAAATAGGTATAAGTCTAACAAGTGTTTGATAAAACAAATTACGATTTTTTTTTTCAGAAAGACATTCATATCGAAAGGGTTTAGAAAAATCTCATAAAGCCGATACACGTATTCCAATTTACTTAATTGTTCATGTACTCGTAGTTTACTCAAGTTACATAATTACAATATTTAAATTTTAATTGGCAAGTGTATAGGGATTAAACCTATTAACCTGAGTACATTTCTTAATTTTCTTTTGATTTAATTAAATTTTCACTTTAATTTAATGGAACCTATTTCCAAATTTGCTTTTTTAATCCTATTTTAAATTTGGTTTTCTTTGTTGTCTTGTTAAAATTAACATCCAGGCTCTAGGATTAAATTTTGTTCGAAGCAAATAACATTTTTCGAAGAAGTGGGGTTCTTTTTTTGTTGATAAAAGCTCAGAAATAAATTTTGTGGACTATAGATTTAGTTGGGCATCTTCCAGCACAAGCTTTTACTTTTTTTATGATGTTTGAAGAAGTGGCCTCAACGGGCCGACCCGGTCGGAGGTCGTCTTCAATCGATTACCTTCCTTGCTTAAAAAGACTATGCCACTTGTAAGCCATCGTTTTTTCAGAACAACAGTCCACGTAAACTGCTAACATCTCTTTCAAAATTATTTGAGGTGTTTTACCTTGTTTTGTGAGAAACTTAATGACGGCGCAATACTCAATTTTTGCATACTTTGGATGTACATACTCTCCCGACGATATTTCAAACAATTCTGTCAAAATTAGACTAAAACTTGGTGAATATACTAATAATGAGTCATATTATTGGAACATGCGCATGTGCACTACCACCCCCTCTCTTAACCCCTTCATTCCACGAATTTACTGACCTCACCTCGTAGATGGACTGTAAAAACACACTTTTTCTTTTGTTTGTGTAGTGACTATCCCACTAAACGTTATATGTGTTAGCGCGGAATTAATTTATTTATTGGTGCCCGCCTTGACGCAAAGAAGTAAAACTTGGATTTGGCAGAGAAATTCCAATAATAAAATTAACCCTTCCTTCTCGGTGATATGTAACTAGTACACATTGCTTCTAAAAACGTTGATATCTCTATAAATATAATAAATACTGGGTTCAGATTTTAGGTATTCCTCCATAATACATTTACGCATTGAATGAAAAAATAAAATTAATAATAATTAGCACTTATCGGCCACATCATAGATATTTTATGAAAATCGGGAATAAATTCACCAATACAATCAAACTTGTGCCAGTGTGTGACGTAGGTATATTCCTCCTAAGAAACTGCTATGGGTGAGGAAGCGACGCTATTCACGTCTCACTCTCACTCTACTTCGGTATATGGGAACGCAAGAAATAGAATAGTTTAGTTTCTTCCTTCAAGGTATAACATACACAGTGTTAGTCTTTCCATCCCGTCAGTAGCTTACAGGCTTTCATATGAAGTGGTATTTTCGCACGTTTTGTGAACGTCGGCCGATGGTTTTTTCATGTTTTCAGCAATTAAATTTCAATTATTATCACTTTTGACTCCAAATTTAAGCGATTGGCTATGAATATTCTTATTTTAAATCGCTCATTTTTACATGTGTATTGAATACACATCACCGGAGTTCTTCATATTAGTTGTATGAGGTTTTTCGAAGTATTGTATCGGTTTGGTTTATGATCCTAATATTAAGAAAACCTTGCAATTTTAACTTTCAGAGCTAGTTTGTGATCAAATTCGCCATAAGTGGACGTATGCTGTAATCGCTTGTTTATCCGCTGCTCAACATCTCAAGGTGGCCTATGAGATACCTCGTTTATTGTAGCCGTTTTACTGGAGTGCTTTAGCGAGTGTCAATAGTTTTATTTTATAATTTATTTATTTATTTATACATAAGAATTTTTCTGACTACATAATTTATAAATAAAAAAACAGGTAATTTAAAGTTAACACATAAATATATGAATTTTGTTTTATTATCTTTAGTTATGTCGAAAAATGATAATGCAGTGTCAATACTCGTATATCAGATGAGGGATTTAGTAAGAAAAAATATAAAAAAAATTTGGATAACCATCACGAACGGATTGATTTCAAACTTTTTATTTTTGTATTCAAGCCCCTTATTGGGATATCCATTGTACCGTTCAAATATTTGTCTGTGATATGTTCCTTCAGAGAGGAGTCGAGCTTTAAGATTAATTGTGTCTTAATCAAATAAATGTATTGTTCTCAATTGATCCAATAGCGTGGCGTATTATTACTGGGATTTGCCGTTGCTGATCCTGTGGCGTGAAATGATCTGCCTCTAAGTATAAGAAATTAGGGTGGCGTTAGAAAGCACTTAAACCCAACCCTTTTTAGGAGATCTTATCAAAATTTATGATTATATATGAACACTACGCCTAAAGTCACTATCACATATTGGAAGATCTAAAAGATTAGAGTTTGTCTTCTTTTGGTAAGCTTTATATGGTTTTTCACCAAATATATTATGTTCTTTAAAACATTAGTAGATGCGGGGAAGTACCTAATCTAATAGACGCTTCTACGACCTTTCCATCAGTTTTTTAATCCCGAGCTAGGGCTTCCTTGAGGAGAGCCAGCTCTCTAAATGAATCTCAATATAAATTACTATTTTATTATAAAATGTATTATAAAAACAACCAATAAGCGCTTTATATCAAATAAAAAAAATACAATTTTAAGTGGCCTAGTTGGCAAGACGCTTGTCTTTCACTTGGAAGTTTTTAATTTCGATTGCCGCTGATACAAAACAAAGGGGTACCAGGCTGCTTAATGACTTCGTTTGGCAACAGTACTTACAAGCACAAGTCTGTGGCGTTATGGCAGAAGTTTACATGTCCGTTTTACCTTAGTTTACAGGAGAAGCAATATTAACTTTGATATGCTGTTAAAATCAGTACAAATAAGCATTTTTTAAGTTTTTCCAAACAATATATCTTTTACATAAAAGGAAAAAATAAGTAAAATAAAAAACTTATTTTATATTTTTATGTTCACCACAGATTTAATTTAGGTTCACAACTAGTTTCGAAGACCACCGTCTTCTTCGTCAGGTGAATATAAACTTATATTCACCTGACGAAGAAGATGGTGGTCTTCGAAACTAGTTGTGAACCTAAATTAAACCTGTGGTGAACACAAAAATATAAAATAAGTTTTTTATTTTACTTATGTTTTCCTTTTATGTAAAAAATGGCACCACAAAGTGAAACTATAGTCTTTTCGAAGATTCAAGAAATATATATTTTGTTTGGATAATGACTGACACACCAAGTTTTGCCACAACATGTTGAGAATTATTTTATATAAATTGGGAGAATAAACACAAAATGACAAAAAACGGACATATCAACTTCTGACATAATGCCACAGAAGTGATGTTACCTTTCCACATGTGGTGACATTTCCAGCACGTGCGATTGCGATCTGCGATTTACTTGCCTTCTCCAGTGGTTCTTAACCCGAAAACTCGATTACTGGACTGGAAACAATACGGTGTTCATCGTGTATGCAAAATCAATTTGAATATATTGAGGGGTTTCATGCGAATATATGAATTAATTGATAAAAACTCGCTTACTCCATTTTTATTGGTTCATTTACCCATTAGATGAGTTTTATGACTTGAAAATATATCATGGTATAGTTTTATGGTAGCTTATTTAAGTTAACACAATATTACTACATTTAAATTTAAATAAATATTTACGTACAATAAATACCATTAAATCTGTTGTGGCTAGTCACCTTTACATGATGGGTATTGTGGTGAATCCCGGCTGCGAGTATGGTCTGGATGATGAAACTATAGACCATATATTTTTCAGTTGTCTTTTGCGAGATACATTTGATTTACTAAAAGCAATATATATCTTCACCGTGTCCTATGAATGTTGCGTTTCTTCTTTCTTCGAGGAACTTTTCCATTTATAGATCGATTGTTCAATTTTTTAAGCTTAATCAGTTGACACTTTGAATTATCTAGAATTGTTAGTTTTTGAAATTGGTTTATTATGCTAACTCATATAATTTTGTTTTATTTATTTTTATTTTTTTACACATAACAAGAAATATACATCATTTGCGAAAAAACAACAGGTAATTTAATTTGGACACAATGTTAATGGATCTGGGTTTGTTGCCTTTCATTTATCGTGTCCCCAGTAAACTAGGTTTTTGCCTGTATCTCACTGTGATCATATAGCATGAAAAAATAAATCGATACTTCTTTGCGATGTTTTATTATATAAGACCCCGTCGCACATTTCATAATGTTTAATTTAATTTGGTGTCACAAATCACCGTAGATTGGGTGGATTGTCTATTTAAAAAAATACCAATAAATTAACTTATCTCGGTAAGTTTTAATTTTACTCTTGAAGACACTTGGTGTTATATGGAAACACATACAATGCGTATGCTGATTGTCTTTTCTACGTAGTATAAACATAAAGGCCTTACATAATTATTTTCTAGTAACTTAAATGCATCATCATAAAGTAAAATATTTTGCCTGGTGAAATGTGCTATGCTACCAAAATACTTACCTATACAATTCAAGCCAATTTAAGTTTTTGGATGTGATATAAAAATTTCAGAGATCAACAATGATTTTCTTCCAGATTTGATGATTATTTTGAACAAAAACCTTTAAAAATTAATTTTATTTCTAGGTCTTAATAACTCTTTAGGTAAGTGGTCTTTAATCCAATTTATAGTTAAGTAGTATTTTCTCAGGTGATACAACAACAACATGGGAATAGGGAACAACGCCAATGGGAAACTGAAAAATAAAGACGACAATTTACGTATTTATTAAGTACAATGTACGGTATTTTATCTACCATTAAAATTAGTGACAATAGTAAAATTCAAGCTGCATTTTTTTATTTTTAAGTTGCGCTTAAATATAAAATACATGTGTCACAAAAAAAGTTTAATCCATGTGTCACAAAAAGTTGAATCCATGTGTCACAAAAAGTTTAATCCATGTATCACAAAAAGTTTAATCCATGTGTCACTAAAAGTTTAATCCATGTGTCACGAAAAGTGTAATCAATGTGTCACAAAAAGTTTAATCCATGTGTCACAAAAAGTTTAATCCATGTATCACAAAAAGTTTAATCCATGTGTCACGAAAAATTTAATCCATGTGTCACTAAGTTTAATCAATGTGTCATAAAAAGTTTATTCCATGTGTCACAAAAAGTTTATCCCATGTATCACAAAAAGTTTAATCCATGTGTCACTAAAAGTTTAATCCATGTGTCAAGAATAGTGTAATCAATGTGTCACAAAAAGTTTAATCCATGTGTCACAAAAAGTTTAATCCATATGCCACTAAAAGTTTAATCAATGTGTCACGAAAAGTTTGATCAATGTGTCACAAAAAGTATAAACATAAACGCATACACAAAAAAATATTAGAAAAGAGTTCACACATGCATATTTCCTACCATATACTAGTATATAATTAAAAAAATAGGCAGACCAGAGCTCAGGAGACCCATGGCTATGACATCCAAAAAAAATCTTGAAAAAATATATAATTATATAATAAATCCACTCAATATACATAGAAATACAAATCGAAATGTCAACACATTTTTTAGAGGACTTAAGAGGGAAAACCAAAGGGAAGAACGCAAAAAATAGCGAGTCACGCCGTGGCGCTGACTTTATGGTTTCAATAAACAAAAACGCTCCCTGAGAGAACTTTTCAAGTCATTTAAACTGTCTAAATATATCTAAGATTGCAGCATACTTATTATCCAATCGATTAAATCTGGATATGAGAAAATTTGGGGATTTTTTCTATAACTCTCGCATCGGAATACATTCTCCATTTATTCATTTATTTTTTCAGGTCCTTTGCGCATTACAAGTTTCGCTAATTTGTACAAGGACCAAACATAACAAGTACAAAAAAAAACACGTATAAAACAGTTCAACATTTTAAGACTTGATTGATAAAAACAATTGTTGAAATGTACACATATACGAGTATGTTACACTAAAATAGTTGGCAAACTGTGGCATGTTAGATAGTATAAAAATAATTAAATTATTTCAAGTACTACACTAAATTTAAGAGATTTTTCTTGAAGGAGCTGAGTGACCCATGAAAAGCGTCTATATGATGACATACGTGGTTAAAAAGTGTGATGACTCTATCCGCCGGCATCTCCAAAGGCAGGTTGGTTCGATTTAGAGGTTGTTAGAACAATATATGGGTGCGTTGTCTCAAATTATTATCCGTAAAATACAAACCAAGACTGTTCAGGACGTGTGGGTTAAATAAATTACCTCTGAGCAAACAAAAAAAAATGGACACCCAATCGAAGAGATCTTCCGCTCTATAATGATCTGTAACTAAGCATCCACAGTAAGATCATTAAACCAGGGATACGAAATTATGAAAGAAGGAAATTTAAATCGTTTTGTTTGAAAATGTGTAGAAACTGTAACATAATAAGATGTATCGGTGTATATGCGTGAAAAATAAACGTGTAGAAACTGTAACATAATAAGATTTATTGGTGTATATGCGTGAAAGATAAATGTGTAGAAACTGGAACATAATAAAATTTATTGGTGTATATGCGTGAAAGATAAGTGTGTAGAAACTGTAACATAATAAGATTTATTGGTGTATATGCGTGAAAGATAAATTAATTCACAAATGTTTTGCACATCGCGAAAAAAAATTAAAAGTCAATAAAAATATATAGCTCAATTTTTTTCAAACAAAAAGTTAAATATCAGCTCAGAGGTTAAGAACTAACGACCCGAACCCCAAAAAACACATTAGCTAGCTTTAAAATATATCGATGCAGAAGCAATTTTTTAACCCGTAAACAGGTCGAAAGACGACAACAATAAAACGATGTAAGTGTTGCCAGGAGTCAGAAAAGCCTCCATAAATCTTGGAAATTTATGTGTGGGATATACAAATATCTTGCAGCATGGATAACGAAATGGGGTTACTAGAATTGTAGGGATTTTTTCAAATCACATAAAGCAATTTTAAACAGGAACTTCTGCCACTATATGTAAATATTGACTGTTTGCCTTAGCATTTTTTTTCAATACTATTATTTTTAATGTATCATAGGAAAAAAATATGATTGACAGTAAAAAAAAGGGTGAGAAATGTTAGTATCCCTTGAAATGATGTATTGAATTGTTGAGCAGGGATGCTGGTGCAATGATCAATGGGGCCGATTTCAAATTATTAAAGTAAAAATGGAAATTTTACAAAGTTGTTACTTCAAAATGTTGAAAGGATGCAAGTCAGGACTGCGTACTTTTCAATGATATTGATGCATGGATAGTTTAGTTTTATATGTGAGTTAAGTCGTCGTTGCCGGGCCTCGTAGTCGAGGATCCCCTCGCCACTCCAACGTCAGTCTTGAACCGCTCTCCCACGTCGATCGTGTGATCTTCTGTGAGAGAACAGCTCGATCCTGGATGCGCACTCCCTCCCGCAAATGCCACAGACATATAGACCCTGCTGAGCCGCCTGCCCATGTTGACGCATGTTCGGAGCGCGCAGACTGTTTCTCACACGTCTAGCCGCTGAGACGCCATCAGCCCGAGAACATACTCGGCTCTCCACCCCTCACAGTTCCGAGACACCTGCTACCGGAAATAGTTATCAAATAGTTATCCGGAATATATAATGTAAACAAAGACTTATCTAGACAGATAGGCTAACTAGACTGCCCCAAAAGAAACAAAAAAAATTGTCACTAAATTGAAGAGATTTTCTATTCTCTAATGACCTGTATGGTATTTAGAATACACTAGGATGAAGCCAAGTTTATGGTTATATCCATATTCTCTCATATAAAGACAGAGGAAAAACATTTCCTAAGCTCTCTCTAATATGAGTGAATAACCCCTGTTGGCGTTCGTATTATACGTATAGAATAATATTCTACATAAAACCTAACCAAAGTGTTGTACTCGTACAATATTCTGACAAAGTATGTATTTGTAAATGGATCTTACAAATTGAGCGTTTTTTTAATTCTTGGAGATGGCGTCGCGAACTTGTCTGGGTCTTGTAACGTTTGAGAAGTGTAATGTATGGCATTTATAAAAATAGAGTCGTATACAGTACAACGTGTTCAAATTGTTGAATTGTTTTATGTATTGTAATCTCCGGAAACGGTGATGTTAATTGGTCACCGAGATCATGTGATCTGACACTGTTGAACTCTATTCACTTCTGGACTAGTTTTACTCATCTTATATATAATGAGTAAAACTAGTAATTCACTTCTGGACTAGTTTTACTCATCGTATATATAATGAATAAAACTAGTAATTCACTTCTGGACTAGCTTTACTCATCGTATATATAATGAGTAAAACTAGTAATTCACTTCTGGATTAGTTTTACTCATCTTATATATAATGAGTAAAACTATTCCAGAAGTGAATTCGCCACGAAACGAACCTGGGGCGCCCGAATGCTTAGTATGAATGCTTACCGTTAGTTCACTTCCGCTGACAAGTTTATCATGAAGCTCCATTCATATAAACATATACTAATATCTTCCTGGAGTTTATGCAGTCATCAATCAACACATGATAGTTTAGGAACAATTTGAAATTGTCTAAAGCTACCGGGTGGCCTGTAGTTCCCTATTCGCTAATCTCGTATATATCATTGTAGCTTTATATACACCCCGTTGTAAGAACCCTATATTTATTTTTCATAAAAATATATCGTTTTTGTACTGAAAATGCTACTAAGTTTTGTATAAAAAAATTTTACCAACGTAACACTAGGTTCTAAGACATTAAATTATTTGTTTGGCTTCCATAAACTCGATTTAGGAAATGAACTTGAAATTGTTTTCATTTTCTTCAGCCCTGCGCCTGCGGTTAGACCTTAGATATAATTAAATTATTTAAAGTTTTTACAGAATTTCCAGAAAATTTTATACCAAGTTTAAACATTCCGGCATTTTTCTAAAGTTTTCAATTTTGCATTTTTCAAACACCAAACACTCAAAACTTGTTAGAACAATGGTAGCAGATGCTAAAGAAAGCTTTTCTCTTAAAGTTTTTTAAAATGTTTGTTTTAATAAATAGAGTAGTATAAATTGTTTGCTTAGCTTACGAAAGCATAGTACACAAAAAAAAAAGTATTTATTTTAATATGAGTTGATATGCCTCACTTTTGTATCTTTCAAACCCATGCCTGATGAATGTTGCTTCGGAGAGAAGCAGAACTTGGAGATCGATTTCGTCTTCGTCAAATAAATTAATAGTTTCGCATAGATCCCATAGAATAGAGTATTATGACAGTACTTCTGCCGAGCGGGTCTTATGGTGTGGATTAGTCTGCCGCGTTAAGAGATATGGATGGTGTGCAAAGCTTTAGGAAACACTTGAATACAACCTTATTTATTTATAAACTGTACCATAACATTAACTTATAAAATCATGAAAAGCAGCTGTGAGTGGTTCATACATTACAAAAAAGTAAGTATGCAAAAAAATTATTAACTTAACAACCAATACATAAACATGCAAATATAGTAAGTACACAAGCACACTCTCGCAACCTTATATCAAAAATCACTACACCTTATGCCGAATGTGAAATGTTGAAACTATCACACATTGAAAGAGCTACATTAATTTCTTTGTAGTTTGTTTTTTTTTTACCAAAAAAGGTCCTTGCTATCGCAGCCATCACCTTCATATCCTTATACTTTTGTTATATTTTTAATTGGTCAATAATAGTGAGTTGGACCCCAAGTTAGTCGGTTATCTTAACGGCGCTGTATAAATTATCATTATAATATTATTATTATTTACGTCTATCTTGTTCCTTATTTTTTTCAGTACTATTAATTAATAGTGGCTTTAAATCCTTAATGGCTCAATTTACGCAGACATTTTTTCCGCCTACTATTCGGGTGTATAAGAATTACTGTGATTTCGGTCATATCTATTATATCAAAAAAAAGGAAAAAAAACTATCAATATGCTTCAATCGTCTCACTAACGGTGTTCCATCTTATCTAGTATACCAGTGTAATCGGTGATTTTGCTGGTGTGCAACAACTCACTAGCTTAGAAGGAAAAAGAAAAAAAAAACTCCACAGTTCAGCTTCGCTTTCCAGCTGAATGGACTTCGCCATGTCGAGGGGATCCTCTACTATGAGGTCCAGCAACGACGACGACGTCGCCCTTGATGAGAATTTAGTCTCTAAATGGAGCTAAATAAATTAGCCTTTTATTAAAATTTTAACATTTTGTAAGTTTAGGTTGTGGTTACAATTATTTATACAATGATCCATCATTTGACTGCTGTTATAGCACAAGCTTCAACGAAAGGGAAAAAAGGCCTCAATATTCAGCGCCTCTGCGGTTATGGATTTGCGTTAAGCTCAAGTAGAGATTGCCTTTTAGCATTTCCAGTTCGTTGTTGTTCCTTCACGGCGTCTTAACAATACATAACGTTAGACTCAAAAACCAGTTAGTGGCTGCCATAAGGCTTTCGGCGTCTTTGACTCGCTACAAATAGCGAATAAAATATTTATACATCTCTTTTCAATGACGAAATGTTTCTCCATAGCTCATGTTTTCTTGTCCTTTCCCAGGCTTTAGTAAAATTTACAAATATTTTGTTTTCATGCTTTTTTATGCTTTAAGTAAGTTTGTTTTAATTTCATTTTTTTAAATAACGTTGACGACCTCCATGACCTTGTTGTTAAGACACCTGTCTCGCAACACGGGAGTTGCGAATTCGATTTTTATTAATATCCATAAAAAAACAATGTTTTGGTCTGGTTTTTACTTAAGGTCTATTAAACATCTGTCAAATTGGTTGTAAGAAAATCGTTCACTTTTTCTCCATCTAATTCTTTCATGTAAACTTGCACTTTTTATTTGTTTACTCGCTTAGTAATTTTTTCATATTCCTCTACCCCACCTTCCACTCACATTTACACTGTATATTTACTTTGTTGGTTATTAACTTCACATTTATTTCACATCGCTTCATTACATATCCTATAATATATAACCACTACATATATTATTTTCAGTCTACACATTCCTACAGTATATTTTCAGCTTCAGTCTTTTTCCACGTTCACGTTTCACGCCTACACATCGTTGGTATTAAAATACTTTTGTAGACATATATATATATTAATGTTGTCCAGTTAAAATACAATTATTTTAGTGATACACTAGTATCTTAATTAATAAACACACCCACAAAAAATAAAACTAGAAAACAATTCATTTTGCAAAACCAAATTCAAATCTATCCAAATATCCCCGGAATAATTATGCAAATATCGAAAGAACTTTTTCATAGTTATTATTCAATTTGAGCGAAGTGGCACTGAGGTAGCTGGCTGAATTATTCACCACTTGTATTCGATATTTCGGTTCTCCAAGGAATACGCTTTGTTTTGTCGTTAAATCGGGCTGTTGCTTATGTAGTAATTTTCAAACTGTTTGTATAATTTTAAATTCAGATTTCAATGTTGTTTCCATGAAATCGGGCAAAAAATTGGATCGATTGTTGGATTAATTTAGTTAGGTAGTTCAATATTTTTTAAGTTTGTATATCGGACGTATGCGTCACCTAAAACATATTATTTATTTGTTTTCTTGTTTTGTATAATATTTGTAAGTATAATTTCTTACGTGTGTTGATGTACATGCTGTGTCACGACCGTAACCGAAATATTCCTTATGTGCGGTCGTCGCGCGAGACGGTGTCAAAAGTCGACCGGCCCATGCATACGAAAACGTACGAGAAATGTGATATCTCGCAAGTCATGACGGCATGCACGGGCGAAAACAGGTGCTTATGGTGCGTCAAATGCAGAAAAATACATTCTCAGTTCACTCAAGCCTTTTACTTGCGAGCAACTACTATATGTCAAAGAGGAATCTCTTCACCCTGCTACTTTTCACCGGAAAGCATCAAGTGAGCCGAAATCTCCGATAATTGAGCGGCAGACATCCACCTATTATTCTACAGTCTTTGTACGAGGCAGTACAGTTAATATGTTGATTTATAGTGTCTCTGAAAATGCACATCTGAATATCCAAGCCACGAGATGGATGTCGCCTGTGACTCAGAAACTTTCATAAAAGAGCTTTTTTCAACTGCTTTTGAATTGGTGATTATTTTTTTATCTATTGTCATTTTTCCCTGTGCCAGAAGAACTTTGTAAAATGGCAGATGTCTTATTTCGTCCTTTATATTATATTTTATTTTCAATGTAGTTTTCAATAGTCAATCTTTTAGTCTTCATTTCTTTAATACCAGGGTTGTGGAGTGTGCAAAAAATGTGCGAACCTGGAATAAGAATTATATTTTGATGTCATATTTAAAAAAAAAAAACTAAAATAATAATGACAATGAATTGATTTTTTTGACAATACCGTCACGCAATGAACAAACACAGACGGCGCTTCTATAAAAACAAAAATTAATCACAACACATAAAAAAAAGAATCTTTAAATCCACAATGAAAACTTGAACCCGTCCTACCGATAGACGCCCCGCAACTCTATCGTATGCCTTATAATCAGGTTTGTGGAGTTGGAGACGATGTCAGAAGTCGGAGTCGTGAAGTCGGTTGGTTTTATGGTGTTGGAGTGGGGAGATGTTATTCTAAATTGGATTTCATTTTTTTTTTACATTTTGTTTAACTTTTTTTGCTAGATAAATTACATTATGAAATTTCGAATTATGTACCATTTAGTACAAATAGTGTGTAGTATCCCCAAAGATATTATTTCCAAAAAAACTACATTTAAGTGGTTACGCCATGCAATAAGTATGAAATATGCTTAGCAATATACAAAAAATATAATAATTGGAGTCGAAGCTGAAGTCAAATATTTCAAATTTCTGGAGTGAAATTTGAAGTCGGAAATTTGTTTCCTGACTCCAGAACACCGATTATAATAATATCAAAAAGTGATAGCTGTCAAAAAATATTGGAAAAATAGTGATGTTCTGAGACACGTTTTGAATAAATAATTTAGTACATTATAAATATAATATCATTTAAAATAATGTCCCAAAAATATTTTAGGGACTTGAGTTTCGCATAGAAGGATGAGATTGTTTGAATAAAAGTCGTCGAGATCGAGATAAGCAAAAAGAGAAAGTTTATTGAGAGCGTCTGTATTTATAATGTATAGAACGGCGCACAACATGTCGCCGTCTCGCTTCGCCGGACACACTGGTTATTGTCACGCGTTCCATATACATTTCATACTACGGTCTGCAGGAGAGGCAAGAGATATATCGGTGTCTCACTCTCACTGTTCGCTACTAGTGAGTTCAATGACCGCGTGGGCGACCTTCGCCCAGCGCTTATCTCGCATTCTTTACAGTGCGAATTCAATGACCGAGCAGCCAAGGGTCGCCTCAATGGGTTCAGTGACCGCACGCATGGTCGCTACAATATGTTTGTACATTTTACATGAGTATAGATTCAGTATTTATTAAATATGTTTATCTTACATAAAAGCTTAAATTTAACACACGTTAATTTTTTTTAACTATCGCAGATGTCAAATTGAAAACTATTCTGCTCCATGCATTGCTTATAACGTGGAACAGTAATCGCAAACATTTTGAATCATTTGGTATTTTGGTGCATTTTCTTAACATGGGTGCTCTCAATGAATTGATTGATGCCGATTTGTGCCATAAACTTTATCTTTTGTGATCCAAATAAAAACGTCCACTGGTGTGAGATCTGTGGAACGGCCTTCAATGCCACCTCTACATCCAATCCATCTATTCGGAAATTTTTCATCAAGATAGAAAGCCTTCCGTATCATGCTACTAGAGTGGGAGAGTGCACTTTCTTGCTGGAAATAAAAATCCTCATCATTCCTTAACTCTTAAAAGAAACGCGTGGTATGACAAATTCTTGCGGCAATTTCAAGTAATCAATCGAGCGGTGTGAGTGCGTATACACCCTATCGTGTTACAAAAAAGCAACTGAAAGCAAAAAAAAGTGACTAAAAAAACTCTTAATTTCTACTATAGTCAGTAATATAATATAACGTGTTTCTTTCCTTATTTTTCTTTCTTTTCCACCCTTTTCACTTTTATTCGCTGATATCTCACTTCCAATTTAATATGTATATATCCATAAATTTCATAAATATGACAAACCATTTAAATATTTTTTTGCAACCATGTAACTTGCTTTGTTTACTTTTTGTGCGGTTGGTTTGAAGAAACTGTCGCCTGGCAATTATCCCGCTGGATTGTATTTGCATTAAAGTGTTAAATAAATTTAATAAAAAAATGTATTTATCAAAAATACAAACAATATGACGCCTGTCACTACTTGATTAAATATATTTGTCATATTAATTCATAATTAATTTTAAAAATGCCCGTTTCGGAATATTTTTTTTAACTTCGTTATTCAGTTTGCTGAAAATTCAAAATGCTTTTTTTTACTTATAAGTCTGTCGATATAAATGGAATATGAAATGCGATCGATATAAAAAATATGATAATTCAAAAGCTATAAAGTTCGGGAAATTGGAAAAGTATTTTCGAATTAACTAGGCATCATTATAAAGACAATTTAACCAAATGACTCTTTATAAATGGCAGTATCATCATAACAATAACAATAAAAGCTTTAAGTACACATACTTAGCTTATAAAGTTTTCAGCCTGTTTTTCCTACACTTTATAAAATAAACCTACATTCATACCATCTCGTCCCTTTCCTGGCGAGGAAGACACGACAGAGCACCAGACTTTCCTATCGCAACACACATTTGTCTATAGTATCTATACCTAGTTAAGGCATTAAAATTGAAGAGGCTTAAAGACATTGTTATTGGTTTTATCAAACACTATTTATTCCACTTTATGCAACATCAAGTGGAATAAACAGTGTTTGATAAAACAAATTACAACACAATTGTATCTTACAATACATTCATATACCTTTTCAAGTAACATCTACGATTTTTCGAATTTTTACATAATTTTTTTCCAAATTTTCATTTTTCTTTGTCCAACCATAATTTCCTTGCATTGTATAATTTATTCTCCATTTTTTTATATTTTCCAATTTTCATCCAATCATAAAATGTTTTATCCAGCCATACACCTTTTCAACCAACATCGACGATTTTTCTAATTTTTCCAAATTTTCTTTTACTTCGTCTAACCATAATTTCTTTGCGATGTATAATTTATTCTCCAATTTTTTTTATATTTTCCAATTTTCATCCAATCATAAAATGTTTAATCCAACCATACACCTTTTCAACCAACATCACGATTTTTCTTATTTTTCCATTTTTTCATTTACTTCGTCCAACTATAATTTTCTTTCACTGTACAATTTATTATCTAATTTATAACTTTTTATAATTTTCATTCAAAATAAAATATTTGATCTAAAATATTTTCTACCACGCCTTCATTTCACATTCACAATGTATATTTTACATTCTTAATCCAACCATATTTTCCTTGATTGTCTTCTATCACTCCTACCACTCACATTTGCTTTTTCATTCTACATGCCAGAACCATCTCAGAATGCTCTTCTTCATCTTACTTAATACATCAACCTTATATTCACATTCAACCCTTAAGCATTTTATGCCATATCATATATTGTCACTTTATGCATTCTTCTAAGTGCATTTATTTCTCCTGCAGGCTTCTCTCAGATTTTTTCACTTCCACGTTTAAATCGCAAACATTAAAGTTAGTAGTAAAATATAATTTAGCAGATTTTGATACATACGAGTAAATGCTCGTTTATATATTGAAAAGATCCAAGCCAATTTTTGCCTTATTGTATTTTGTAAAATATAAGATTAGCCTATATACGGTTTTTTTTTTATTTTTTACTATCTTGTAAAGTTGAGAACGGCATAGATATAGTAGCCGTTTTGTTATGTGAATCGAATCGAAGATTCAGTACTTACTGCCTTTGCCAATGAATTGCACACAGCGTCTGGGTGTGAAAAAAAACGATAAAAGTAAAGTAAATGCGGTGGTAATAGTGTTTTGCGAAGAATATCTGGTGTTAAAAATATTTGATGGTGTAAGAATGATCGGATGAAATAATAATTTTCGTTAGAGATAGAAGTTTTAATAAAAATGTAAATGGAATCTTAATTGTTTGACCACATTCAGAAAACAAACAACAAAAAGCTGACGAAACAAGTAAATACATACATACCATCATGTTATTTTCCTGTCAAAGTAGGTAGAGATAACAAAGCTCTATAGTCCAAATTTTATAAAAATAAAATCACTTTTGAAAAATAAAGTTCACACATAAAAAATACAAAAGACGAAAATAAATATGCATAACTTACATATCATTTTATTTTTAATAATCTTAACATTTAATTTCTTAGAAGTTGTCAACACCTACGTACTATTTAAAACAAGATAACAATTCTTACAACGAATTATTTAGCACGTACATGTCCACTCGTTCAGGCTACTTGTATTCCATCACATTCACTCAGACCTTGGTCTTCCCTGCTTATACTGTAGGTGGACTAGTCAGGCAACAGATGATGTTTCAGAAGCCTGTGCTTATAATGGAAAGGTAGGTTGGACTTGTTCTCGTTAACATCTAGAGCAGTGATAAAGGGATTGTTGTGGTTCAGATGACTTTTATAAAACTTCACGGTCCGAGCAAGGATATGGTGTTAGAGGATTTCTTCACGCTGTTCGGCGGGAAGTTGGGGTTCGACGTGAAGTTGGGAAATTTTCGATGTATTTGGCATTAAGAATTTATAATATATTCAGTATGTTACTTGACTGTTTTTCTTATTTTCTTGTAATTCCAAACATAATAAAATCCTGCTACGCGACTTGCGCTACGCTGAAACAGAAATAATGTATTGACTTTCCCAGTTCACCGCTCTTCTTTTTTTACGCCATCCTTTAATGTATATGCAATGAAACTTCGAAACCAGTCGCAAACCTATGTTAGACTCGTTTCATCATTGACGTATTTTTAAAAGCAACTGAAAAAACTCTTAATTTCAAGCCAGTAACATAACGTGTTTTATTTCTGATTTTTTTCCTCTCCACCATCCTTTCCTTTTACTTTGATTAATGATGTCTCATTTTTATTTTTACTATGGATAATATATTGTTCATAAATTTTGTCAAGGTGAATAATCATTTGAATATTTTTTATGACCATGTATGTAACTTTCTTTATTTATTTTTATGACCATGTATGTAACTTCCTTTATTTATTTTTATGACCATGTATGTAACTTCCTTTATTTATTTTTATGACCATGTATGTAACTTCCTTTAATTTTTATGACCATGTATGTAACTTCCTTTATTTATTTTTTTGACCATGTATGTAACTTCCTTTAATTTTTATGACCATGTATGTAACTTCCTTTATTTATTTTTATGACCATGTATGTAACTTCCTTTATTTATTTTTGTCTGATTGGTCGGAAAAGATAACTATCTGGTAATAAGTCCATCAGATTTTTTAATAATAAGGTTTTAAATTAAATTACCGCGTTAAATTGAATTCGTGTAAATGCAGACCGTAAACCGTGGGATTTGTGTATTTTGAAATAAATGGAGAGCAAAGAAGAGGTAAACCGATGAAGCGGAGCACACAAATAACTCGTGTTATTTTTTTCCTTGTCTAAAATACTCTTTGAGGCATAAAAATATAAAACCAATAAAACTTTTCTACTTAAGCAGGTTTTAAATATCAAATAAAATTTTATATAAATAGTGTACTCTTACTCTTTGTCCTGCAATATATAAAAGTACGGGTTTGCTTCCACTTCCCATAACTGAATTTCAAATCCTTCGAGTATTTGCCTTTTTCATTTCTGAATATTTGATTTGTTTCCACAGGTCCTAACGGAATTTTCTGCCTCCTTTAGCGAATTTTTATTTTTACAGTCGTACCTTGATATATGTTACCACTCGTGGTGCAAAATTTATAACAATACTTCATTTTTACAATCCGGCGGTTTCGACAACGACTATCGCATACATTTTTATCACCACGAAAATACTCGAACACATTTTGCTCGCAAATTTATGAGGATTCTTAAACCATTTTATCTTAGATTTTCATCCTGTTAGCATAAAATATAAATATACGTTTGAATAAGTGAGGTATATCAGAGGCGTATTTATATACGTTAACTCTACACAGTCAAGTAGTAAGGAATTATTTCATTTGTTCAGGAAAAATCAATCGTTAATGTTCGTTTCAATTTTTCATTGAAGTGATACACAAAGATAAAAAAAAACAAGTCAACGTTTGATTATTTTTATTTAAGTAATATACAAAGACCAAAAAGAAACAAGTAAACGTTTGATTCCTTTTTGTTAGGAGATATACGAAGGCCGAAAATTGTAGGTTTGATTATTTTTGTTTAAGTTATATGCTGTCAAAAAGGAACAAGTGAACGTTTTATGCATTCACCATTGTGGTTATATTTACTTTGTTGACTGAACTCAACAAATCATTTAAGTTCATGAGCCAAGAAATGTCGATCTCTGTCTATCTACTCGTATTTAGCTTTTTACTTTATTTGGAATGATCATCTGTTTTAATAATAAAAACAAAAGTATAATTGATGTAGCACCGTTTATAAAGCAAAATAATGTTGAGGGCACTCTTTATCGAGATTCGAACTCACTATTATAGACAAATTATAAATATTACAAAGTAAATATACATTACAATAAATAAGTGTAAGAAAATTACCTTATCTGCAAATATTAACACTTTAAAACCCAATCGAAATTAAGGTAACCTTTCCCAGTAACCAGATTATTTTTGAGAAATTCTAATTTTTGTCAAGGTTTTACTATATTGCTATGTCTAAATCCATATTATATTATATTTGGCTCCCATGATATACAATGGCGTGCCGAATTCAATAAAGGTAAAGGTAGGAAAACCATTTAGACAGTCGATCGGAGCGTGGTTGTTACTGCGACAGGATTTTGAGTACTTGGGCTTTCAGGATGAATGACGAGTGGAAAAGATTTGTGTAGGCTCGTGAGTGTGGGTTTCTTCTTGTTGTTTTAATTTTGGTCGTTTTTTTATTTGTGTTTCTGTAGATTTTTGTTTTAATTAAAAATTTTATTCTTATGATTGTGTGCGGTATATTGTGGGATGAATATTTTTAGTCTTTCTGGAGTGATGATATGTGAGGAGTTTAATTTCGCATGATGTTTCCAGTTGTAGTTGAGTGTCACTGTTTGTCAGATTGATGAGAACGTGCAACGGGGTTTTTGTTTTTGTGTACTCAAAAATCGGAAAGAAGTATCGATTTATTTTTTTATGCTAAATATCCTCAGTGAGATACAGGCAAAAGCCTAGTTTACTGGGGATACGACAAATGAAAGGCAACAAACCCAGATCCATTAAAATTGTGTGTCCAAATTAAATTATCTGTTGTTTTTTCGCAAATTGTGTATATTTCTTGTCATGTGTAATAATAAATTTTTTTTTTTTAAAATACAATTGATATAGCTAAATCAATATTAGATATGCTGTAATGAAACTTTGTATATTGAGTTAAAATTCTTGACTCTTGTCTCTTCTTGTGCTTAGCACACATTCACAATCATCAGTGACATATGTTTATTGCGAAAAGAATCGATAATCGTCTCGTAGACTCTAAGTCAATGGCAGAAATTCCAAGGTGGTTATAATACTACGCGTTCAATGTAGGATTCAAAATGAAACTCTTAAATTAAAAAAAAAAACTTTATTTAAATAGGTAAAACAAAGTTTGGGTGTAAGTTCATCAAATCATTTCTGCATACATCATACAGGTTCAATACGTTAACATATTTTCCTGTCCGTAACATCTTTAGGTTTGTGTTTGCCATTTTTATTTCAAATTCAATTTCATTTGGCAGTACTCACATTTTGCAAAGTTTGTGTTATCGAAAAACGTTTAAATTTTTCAGTGAATGATTTAACATTCGTATTTACATTCTGAATAATATAAATGTAGAATTCGATGTTAACCTTTCATGGAAACTGAATGTTAGTTGAATGAACCTTTCATGGAAACTGAATGTTAGTTGAATGAACGAATAATAAATTTACATAAGAATATTTTATCTTTCTTATGAGTTTTTTTTTTAATAACGTTGATCATTATATTGTACTACAATTTTTGATAGATAAACGTAATTAATTTGTTTACTTACGCTCCGGTACGATCAACACTGGAGGATGCGAGAATGAAGTGAAATAATGAACTGGAATGGGAAAAATTTGATGTCAAAGCTGGAAAAGTTATGGAAGAGCAGAACTATCACCATCTCGATTAAAATGCACCTAGTCAAGTCTCTCGTCTTCAACGAGTCCTTTGATTTTTAAGGTATATTACTCGTGATCAAGGAGACAGTTAGGAGATAGTTTTGTAGTTACTGGAGGTGTAGAATGACGATGCACAAGAGGAAGAATCCCGACGCGTTGGACTGATCAAGGGAGAGACGCAACTGGACATCACTTAACAACTGCCCTTCGGGCCGGGGAATGTGGAGATGGATCGAGAGGATAGTTGAAAGCCATCATGGGAATCACGAGTCAAGAGCTACACAAGAGAATGGAGTAATAAAAAGATCATTTATAAATCGCCGTTTAGAGAGCAGACTCTCCTTAACCCTTCCCTTACGGTGATAAAAATAATACGCGTGCTCCGGTGTTGGGTAGTGAGTACGCAATAAAAAAATAGCGATTTTAAATCGGAAAAATAAGAACATTCATAGATAATCCCCTTAATTAATTATAATTGAAGTTAAAAATTATAATAATTGAGATTTATTTGCTGAAAACATTAAAAAACCATCTGGCAACGCTCACGGAACGGGCGTACGTCTAACCTATTTGCAAGCCTAGAAGCTACTAGTGGCGCGGAACGTCAGTCGCATACCCCGGCGCTTACGCTTATGCTTGCGACGTTGAGACAATTCAGCTCCTCGCAATTCAGTGGAGTATGCAAGAGTGAGATGCGAATAAAGTGTCGCGCTTCCCGCATACTATTCACCTATCGTCAAGACGAGGCACTCGCAGCGTTTAAATGCGAATTTGTTTTCGATCTTTACAAAACACCTCGATGTAGTCGATAAATTCTGATTATTAATAATATTATTTTTTAAATCAATGCGTAAATATATTATGGAGGAATACCTAAAATCTTAACCTTGTATTTATTATATTTATAGAGATATTGATGGTTATTAGAAGCAACGTGTAGAAGATACCCAACACAGGGAAGGAAAGGTTAAGAGCCTCTAACTTGGCATTTGAACCCACTATTATTGACTAAACAAATATATATAACTTGAGTTTGAGAATACGAAGATCACCATATTCATATCCTGTTGGCATCAGAATAGATACTTCCCCGTATCTGCGTATATTTAGAAATTAGTATTTGGTAAGAAAACCGAGGAAAACTTACCAAAGGAAAACGAACTACAGAGAAAAAATCTTTGTGAATATTACGATGTGCTGTCGCAAATAAAACATTCGGCTTTAGATGTAACGTATTTAGTATAGTGAGAGATTTTAGTTTTTATATAGAGTAAGAAATTATAGGATAAAAAATAACTGTTTGTTCGGATAAAGGATATTTTGATATGATTTAACCACATTGAGAAGATGAATCATGAAATACGAAATAAGTATATCCATATTATATTTGTATATTTCTGAAATTTATGGAGAATGTGGAAGACGTAGGTCGAGGAAAGATTAGAACGAGATTGTATGGAGAATGTGGAAGACGTAGGCCGAGGTAAGATAAGAACGAGATTATATGGAGAATGTGGAAGACGTAGGCCGAGGAAAGATTAGAACGAGATTGTATGGAGAATGTGGAAGACGTAGGCCGAGGAAAGATTAGAACGAGATTGTATGGAGAATGTGGAAGACGTAGGCCGAGGAAAGATTAGAACGAGATTGTATGGAGAATGTGGAAGACGTAGGCCGAGGAAAGATTAGAACGAGATTGTATGGAGAATGTGGAAGACGTAGGCCGAGGAAAGATTAGAACGAGATTGTATGGAGAATGTGGAAGACGTAGGCCGAGGAAAGTTAAGAACGAGATTGTATGGAGAATGTGGAAGACGTAGGCCGAGGAAAGATTAGAACGAGATTGTATGGAGAATGGGGAAGACGTAGGCCGAGGTAAGATAAGAACGAGATTGTATGGAGAATGTGGAAGACGTAGGCCGAGGAAAGATTAGAACGAGATTGTATGGAGAATGTGGAAGACGTAGGCCGAGGAAAGTTAAGAACGAGATTGTATGGAGAATGTGGAAGACGTAGGCCGAGGAAAGATTAGAACGAGATTGTATAGAGAATGTGGAAGACGTAGGCCGAGGTAAGATAAGAACGAGATTGTATGGAGAATGTGGAAGACGTAGGCCGAGGTAAGATAAGAACGAGATTGTATGGAGAATGTGGAAGACGTAGGCCGAGGAAAGTTAAGAACGAGATTGTATGGAGAATGTGGAAGACGTAGGCCGAGGAAAGTTAAGAACGAGATTGTATGGAGAATGTGGAAGACGTAGGCCGAGGAAAGATTAGAACGAGATTGTATGGAGAATGTGGAAGACGTAGGCCGAGGAAAGATTAGAACGAGATTGTATGGAGAATGTGGAAGACGTAGGCCGAGGAAAGTTAAGAACGAGATTGTATGGAGAATGTGGAAGACGTAGGCCGAGGAAAGTTAAGAACGAGATTGTATGGAGAATGTGGAAGACGTAGGCCGAGGAAAGTTAAGAACGAGATTGTATGGAGAATGTGGAAGACGTAGGCCGAGGAAAGATTAGAACGAGATTGTATGGAGAATGGGGAAGACGTAGGCCGAGGTAAGATAAGAACGAGATTGTATGGAGAATGTGGAAGACGTAGGCCGAGGAAAGTTAAGAACGAGATTGTATGGAGAATGTGGAAGACGTAGGCCGAGGAAAGATTAGAACGAGATTGTATGGAGAATGTGGAAGACTTAGGCCGAGGTAAGATAAGAACGAGATTGTATGGAGAATGTGGAAGACGTAGGCCGAGGAAAGATTAGAACGAGATTGTATGGAGAATGTGGAAGACGTAGGCCGAGGAAAGTTAAGAACGAGATTGTATGGAGAATGTGGAAGACGTAGGCCGAGGAAAGATTAGAACGAGATTGTATGGAGAATGGGGAAGACGTAGGCCGAGGTAAGATAAGAACGAGATTGTATGGAGAATGTGGAAGACGTAGGCCGAGGAAAGATTAGAATGAGATTGTATGGAGAATGGGGAAGACGTAGGCCGAGGAAAGTTAAGAACGAGATTGTATGGAGAATGTGGAAGACGTAGGCCGAGGAAAGATTAGAACGAGATTGTATGGAGAATGTGGAAGACGTAGGCCGAGGTAAGATAAGAACGAGATTGTATGGAGAATGTGGAAGACGTAGGCCGAGGAAAGATTAGAACGAGATTGTATGGAGAATGTGGAAGACGTAGGCCGAGGAAAGATTAGAACGAGATTGTATGGAGAATGTGGAAGACGTAGGCCGAGGTAAGATAAGAACGAGATTGTATGGAGAATGTGGAAGACGTAGGCCGAGGAAAGATTAGAACGAGATTGTATGGAGAATGTGGAAGACGTAGGTCGAGGAAAGATTAGAACGAGATTGTATGGAGAATGGGGAAGACGTAGGCCGAGGAGAGATAAGAACGAGATTGTATGGAGAATGTGGAAGACGTAGGCCGAGGAAAGATTAGAACGAGATTGTATGGAGAATGTGGAAGACGTAGGCCGAGGAAAGTTAAGAACGAGATTGTATGGAGAATGTGGAAGACGTAGGCCGAGGAAAGATTAGAACGAGATTGTATGGAGAATGTGGAAGACGTTGGCCGAGGTAAGATAAGAACGAGATTGTATGGAGAATGTGGAAGACGTAGGTCGAGGTAAGATTAGAACGAGATTGTATGGAGAATGTGGAAGACGTAGGCCGAGGAAAGTTAAGAACGAGATTGTATGGAGAATGTGGAAGACGTAGGCCGAGGAAAGTTAAGAACGAGATTGTATGGAGAATGTGGAAGACGTAGGCCGAGGAAAGATTAGAACGAGATTGTATGGAGAATGGGGAAGACGTAGGCCGAGGTAAGATAAGAACGAGATTGTATGGAGAATGTGGAAGACGTAGGCCGAGGAAAGATTAGAACGAGATTGTATGGAGAATGTGGAAGACGTAGGCCGAGGAAAGTTAAGAACGAGATTGTATGGAGAATGTGGAAGACGTAGGCCGAGGAAAGATTAGAACGAGATTTTTTATTATTATTACACATGACAAGAAATATACACAATTTGAGAAAAAACAACAGGTAATTTGATTTGGACATATAATTTTAATGGATCTGGGTTTGTTGCCTTTCATTTGTCGTATCCCCAGTAAACTAGGCTTTTGCCTGTATCTCACTGAGGATATTTAGCATGAAAAAATAAATCGATACTTCTTTCCGATTTTTGATAACACAAAAAGCCCCGTTGCACGCTCTCATCAACCTGACAAACAGTGACACTCAACTACAACTGGAAACACCCTGCGAAACTCAACTCCTCACACATTATCGCTCCAGAAAGACCAAAAATATTCATCCCACAATATACTGCACACAATCATAAGAATAAAAATCAAAACAAATTCAAAACAAAAAAAAGAAAAACACACAGAAACACAAATACAATAACAACCAAAATTAAAACAATAATAAGAGACCCACACTCACGAGATTGTATGGAGAATGTGGAAGACGTAGGCCGAGGTAAGATAAGAACGAGATTGTATGGAGAATGTGGAAGACGTAGGCCGAGGAAAGATTAGAACGAGATTGTATGGAGAATGTGGAAGACGTAGGCCGAGGAAAGTTAAGAACGAGATTGTATGGAGAATGTGGAAGACGTAGGCCGAGGAAAGATTAGAACGAGATTGTATGGAGAATGGGGAAGACGTAGGCCGAGGTAAGATAAGAACGAGATTGTATGGAGAATGTGGAAGACGTAGGCCGAGGAAAGATTAGAATGAGATTGTATGGAGAATGTGGAAGACGTAGGCCGAGGAAAGTTAAGAACGAGATTGTATGGAGAATGTGGAAGACGTAGGCCGAGGAAAGATTAGAACGAGATTGTATGGAGAATGTGGAAGACGTAGGCCGAGGTAAGATAAGAACGAGATTGTATGGAGAATGTGGAAGACGTAGGCCGAGGAAAGATTAGAACGAGATTGTATGGAGAATGTGGAAGACGTAGGCCGAGGGAAGTTAAGAACGAGATTGTATGGAGAATGTGGAAGACGTAGGCCGAGGAAAGATTAGAACGAGATTGTATGGAGAATGTGGAAGACGTAGGCCGAGGTAAGATAAGAACGAGATTGTATGGAGAATGTGGAAGACGTAGGCCGAGGGAAGTTAAGAACGAGATTGTATGGAGAATGTGGAAGACGTAGGCCGAGGTAAGATTAGAACGAGATTGTATGGAGAATGTGGAAGACGTAGGCCGAGGCAAGTTAAGAACGAGATTGTATGGAGAATGTGGAAGACGTAGGCCGAGGAAAGTTAAGAACGAGATTGTATGGAGAATGTGGAAGACGTAGGCCGAGGAAAGATTAGAACGAGATTGTATGGAGAATGGGGAAGACGTAGGCCGAGGTAAGATAAGAACGAGATTGTATGGAGAATGTGGAAGACGTAGGCCGAGGAAAGATTAGAACGAGATTGTATGGAGAATGTGGAAGACGTAGGCCGAGGTAAGATAAGAACGAGATTGTATGGAGAATGTGGAAGACGTAGGCCGAGGAAAGATTAGAACGAGATTGTATGGAGAATGTGGAAGACGTAGGCCGAGGAAAGTTAAGAACGAGATTGTATGGAGAATGTGGAAGACGTAGGCCGAGGAAAGATTAGAACGAGATTGTATGGAGAATGGGGAAGACGTAGGCCGAGGTAAGATAAGAACGAGATTGTATGGAGAATGTGGAAGACGTAGGCCGAGGAAAGATTAGAATGAGATTGTATGGAGAATGTGGAAGACGTAGGCCGAGGAAAGTTAAGAACGAGATTGTATGGAGAATGTGGAAGACGTAGGCCGAGGAAAGATTAGAACGAGATTGTATGGAGAATGTGGAAGACGTAGGCCGAGGTAAGATAAGAACGAGATTGTATGGAGAATGTGGAAGACGTAGGCCGAGGAAAGATTAGAACGAGATTGTATGGAGAATGTGGAAGACGTAGGCCGAGGGAAGTTAAGAACGAGATTGTATGGAGAATGTGGAAGACGTAGGCCGAGGAAAGATTAGAACGAGATTGTATGGAGAATGTGGAAGACGTAGGCCGAGGTAAGATAAGAACGAGATTGTATGGAGAATGTGGAAGACGTAGGCCGAGGAAAGATTAGAACGAGATTGTATGGAGAATGTGGAAGACGTAGGCCGAGGAAAGTTAAGAACGAGATTGTATGGAGAATGTGGAAGACGTAGGCCGAGGTAAGATAAGAACGAGATTGTATGGAGAATGTGGAAGACGTAGGCCGAGGAAAGATAAGAACGAGATTGTATGGAGAATGTGGAAGACGTAGGCCGAGGAAAGTTAAGAACGAGATTGTATGGAGAATGTGGAAGACGTAGGCCGAGGTAAGATTAGAACGAGATTGTATGGAGAATGTGGAAGACGTAGGCCGAGGAAAGTTAAGAACGAGATTGTATGGAGAATGTGGAAGACGTAGGCCGAGGAAAGATTAGAACGAGATTGATCGAGAAATTTCAACATAAGGAAGGGTAAAAATTATGAGAAACAAAATAGCATATATGACGAGGTGTATGTGAAGATCTCGTTGGTCTTATTGGTAATCAGGGTAAAGTCACGAACCAAAAGCAATATTTTATTGAAAAATTTACCTAAATTTTGCTACGCCCTGTGGGGTTTAGACTCTTTTTTTATCCAAAATTTCAAACAATGTTAATTGTTCATGATTTTGCTCATACTTTGGACCCAAACTTTTTAAAAAAGGGTTTTAGTTTAATTTAAACTTCATGTCTCTTAACATATTTCTGCTTGATTAAAAGAGATTACCGAGGTGTGAGCTGTATGCATGAGTAGAAAGGCGTGGAGATTGGTCATCTCCATCCACAAAAAGGATATCGCATGATAACATCGATCATTCAAAGTGGAAAAGGAAAAAAATCACTCATTAATTAATGTAACATTTGAAATTTTAACACTAATAAATAAACATTAATGTATTTTTTTCAAACATGAACTACATTAAATAATAATAAAAAATAGTTAACGTATGTTCTCGTATAAAATATTAAGGGGTTAAACTTAAATATGTATATAAGTATAGATCAAATCAATCTGGCACTTGAAGACGTATTCAAGACTCTTGAATGGGAAGATAAAGGTATTCAGATAAATGGGTAACTTCTCAGTAGCTTGCGTTTCGCAGATGACATGATCTTGTTTGTCAAAAACGAGGAAGAGTTGAACATAATGCTCAGTCAAATAAATGCAGCCTGCGCTAAAATTGGTCTTAAAATGAATGATGCCGAAACAAAAAAAAATGAGCTACACGACAAACAATCCCCCCGTCTTGGTAGGTGGAAGAAATATAGAGAGTTACAAGTTATGTGTACTTAGGACCCACTGTAAAGCTAGGAAAGGAGAATCAAGAGGCCGAGATAGAGCGTAGACTTGGTCTTGCCTGGGCGGCGTTTGGTAAACTCTCTTACATCCTGAAATCTCCAAAATACCCCAATCAATTGAAAAAGAGAGTCTTTGATTCATGCATCTTACCAATCCTCACATATGGAATCGAAACCTCTGTCCTAACAAAGCGAGTAACGCAAAAACTACTAGTGACACAGAGAGCCATGGAGAGGAGGATGCTGGGAGTTTCACCGCGAGATAGAAAGACCAACAAATGGATAAGATAGAGAACTAAAGTCACGGACGTAGTTGAGAGAGCAGCTGCCTTAAAATGGAGCTGGGCAGGACATATTGCCAGATGCTCTGACTCTCGATGGACGAAAAAGGTCCTGAAATGGCAGCCTAGAACGAGCAGGAGAGGTGTGGGGAAACCACAGGTTAGATGGTCGGACGATATAAGATGAGCCGCGGGGGTGAAGTGGATGCAGTGTGCCCGAGATAGGAAGTTGTGGAAGACCGAATGGGAGGCCAATATCCAGGGATGGATCCAGAACAGCTGAAGAAGAAGAAGAAGATAGATCAAATAAATGAAAAATATTGATTTAAATTTTATATTCAAATACATTATTTGACTCAAATTAAATGCTTGCCCTCCTATTGGTGGGGGTGTATCTCGATTGGGAGGATGTTATGAAATGAGCTCTGACCATTTGATAGCTTCTCTCTCAAATGTGTATTTCTTTTCCATTTCTTTCATATATAATATATGTAACGTGTTCAAGATTTGTATATACTATGTTGCTATCATTACCTATATTTTTTTTGTATTCTTTATAAAAGAAAAAAGCCAAATTATATTTTTAAGTGTGTAATTTTAAATATAATGTTAAAATAATTTCATTTTTTTTAGATAACTTCCATTGTTTTACAAAGCAATTTCAAATTTAAATCAAAATCTCATATAAACGACAAAACATGTACTTTGTCATATCAGATTTGAAAACAAAACGTGTATCCTTGCGCGATTCTCCCCCATATTGCTTCTTCAGGTGAGTTTATTTGCTGTCGAGATGGAAAAATGTCTGTGTATTCCATAGAAAAATATTTTCATTCAAACTCATTCTTACCGCAACGCACAATAGGTTCACTTATTGCACGGTCGATGAGCAAAAATCAACTCGAAATATTAACAGTTATGGTGGCCCTCGTGGTCTAGTTAGTTAGTCACCTCTTTTACAACCTGCGAATTATGAGTTCGTTTCAGATTGGTATCTATTTTTTTAATGATAATACACTGCATAAGCTAACAGATAACTGGGCTATGCCTAGTTCAAAGCCTGACACATGCAGATAGTATAAACGATAGTCCTCGTACTAGTAGATATCCAAAATATGTTGTTACTGGATAATTTGTAATTCTTCCTCATCGAAAGAAAAAAATACTTTTCGAAAATATTCATAATTTATAACGCAAAACGCACTTGACCGGGGATTTCTTTCATCGCTTTAAATATGAAACTTGTGATGCGATGTTGATATATTTAAGCTAACTCAATATAGCACCGACTCTGAAAAACCATTCATTCTATAACAAAAATTCTTTTTGTCAAAGTAAACAATACGACATATATAGGGCAATCAGTACAGGCAGTGGTGACCTCCGTAGCTTAGTTGGTAAGGCACATGTCTTCTAAACTGGGGGATGCAAGTTAAAAACCCGTTGAAATAAAGATTTTTAAAAAAGGAGTAGTTTTCACTAAAAGCCTCTTTAACATATTTTAGTTAGTCGTAATGTTGCCACGTGGCGAATTTATTTACCAGGTTATATTGTTAACAATCAACGTTACTGAAGTAAAATACAGTTTCTATGTGAATTATTATTACAAGAGAAAATATAATATTATATAAGAAATTATTTTATTCGGGGCGAACCAGGTGAATGATAAGTTTACTTTTCTTATACTCTTGTTACCATTTCAGTGTCTTTTTTTTACTAAATAACACTGTTATTTAAAAAAAATACTGTAAGTTTTATTTTAAATATAATAATTATTTTTGTATTTTTTGGTATGAAAAAGGTAGTTTTATCGTTTGAATGAGTAATTAAAATAAAAAAATCATAACTTTATCAAAATTAGACTTTCATTCTTTTAGCAGTAGTATTTAAGGTCACTGTGCGCCGTCTGAAATCTCAGAATAGAATCTGCAAACGGAGTTGTGTGATTCGTCTATAAATCTTGTTATGGAAATTCCAAAGCAATTTCGATACGATAAATTGAAATTGTCGAATTTGGAAAATATGTGGATTGTAAAATTCCATTTATGCCATTTTATGGCCATTTTTTTCTCATTTGGTCCTCAAATAGAACTGAAATGTTCGTTTTAATAGAAGAAAGATAATCGATTACGAATATAAAATAATTAAGTTCAATTGTTTTTAACAGTTGCACGCAGACATACGCGTAAATATCATGACATAAAACATTCAACAATTGATAACAACGTCACCTATCTGGTGACTAACAATCATAGGAAGTTTCACCCATGATAGGTCAAACCCTACAAGAGACAGATAACTCTATAACATACTGCAATAATTACAATGAGAATGTAATACTTCAAATCAACATGGCAACACCAAGCCATATTTGTATTGTATTACACTTTCTTTTTGTATTGTACCACCTGGCGAACATCTGGGAATCTCATCAATTAACCAAAAAAATGGAATAGAAACCCAAAATGAAAACCAGACTGGAGCTTTAAAAAATTTGGGATCGAATGGTAAATCAAACCCGAAACCCTCGAGTTGGGTAACTATTTACATTCATCGTTCACAACAAAATGACTCATTAAATGCTCGCGTTCCTATTGGGACACACAGGTTTGTTCTACTCTTTATACATACATATTTTCATATAAATCTTATAATTTATCTGCCTTTAAAATAGAATTCACTTCACCCATTAAGATTTGGTATTTATTCGTATTTTTACATATAACATATATGAAAACAGTAGAAATAAAACAACTACAAATAAAGCTTTGAAGACATTCCAATGAAGGCTATATGACCACTTACCACATATATAGCTGAATGTGTCACTGTTACGTATTGGAAAATTTACAAACATTTCTTTGTAGTGCATCTTCCCTTGGTAAGTTTTTTGCGTTTTTTTCTTACCAAATATATCATATTTTGCTTAATATATTCAGAGATACGAGGAAGTATTTAATCTAATGGCTGCAACTATCGCTTTCCTATTCTAACACTTAGCTTGCATATTTAATGTATCGAACGTATGCGTCACATAGATAAGTAAAATTTATTTTTTTGTTACCTGTGAACATGAACGTTATAAAACGTTCCTTTGAGTGGTTCTCGCGTTATCACTACATATGTTCAAACGGCCCCTACGTACGATAAACCCGTGACAAGCGTTGAACTACCGCAGAATGACTGCATAAGCGTTCCGATTGTGATGTGTGATGTTCTAAACATAAGGGACGCAAAATGGAGCAAATATATTTTCGTCTGAAACATTATACTGTCTTTCTATTTCTACAAACTTATACTGGCCAACAAGAGATCTCTTCCTTTTTACCGAGACTCATTGAAGTCACACCGGAATCTCCGAGGATTGAGCGGCAACCATCCACCTATTCTGCAGTTTCCGGTGCTATATAGGTACATTTGATTCGTAATATGTTTGACCTGTCAATAAAAGTGCGTTCAAATTCCGAGCTACAGCGTCTTTGAGGAGAGTTTGCTCTCTAAATGGTGCTAAATAAATTGTCATATTATTATTCAGATAAAATATAGTGCATACGCATGTACTTAGTATTTATATATTTTAAATGACTCCCATAACGCGTTTTTTTTTTCGTTTTTCATAAATTCTTAATTCTCTTCTAATTTTAATGCGAATCAAATCGTCGCCCTACACAAGCAAAATTTAATCAAAAAGTTTTAAATCAATTATTTTCTTTGGGTCTTTGAAGTTGTTTGAAAACATTTCAAACAACTCATTGGATATTTTCATTAATACAAGATCCGGTCGTGTTTATTAAATTTTAGCATTAGTTGAACATTGTTGATTGGATAAAATCACAATAAGGATTCCTCTTCATCTCTTCTTTATTATCCACAATATAATAATTTTAATTTACATAATTTTAATTAAAATGTGAACCACAGAGTACAAGTGATAAACAAAGATTAAACTTTCACCCGATTGGAATTCTTTTTTTGTTAGGTTACCACATCTATCATTGTCACTTCCCTCCAAATTTCAGTGTCATAGCTTGACATTTGTAAAAGTTACGCTGTACTAAGTACATCTACCTTTGTGCGTCTTTTCGATTTTTTGCAAGTTTGAAAATGGTATCAACTGTGCATCAACGAGTTTGCATTAAATTTTGTGTGAAAAACGGATTTAACGGTCCGCAGACCTTGGAAATGTTGGAGAGGTGTTTTTCGGTGGTACGAACGCTTCAGAAGTGGTCGTGAGTCGGTCGAGGATGACGAACGCAGTGGCAGTCGAAAACCGATGAAAACATCGATAAAATCAAAGAAATGTTGGCCAAAAACCGCAAATTGACCATCAGAAAGCTGGCAGAGGATTTGAACATCGCTAATGGATCCGCTTAAGACATTTTGGTAATGGTTTGGCCTCAAACGTGTCGCAGCAAAACTGGTGCCGAAAGACATCAATTTCATGCAAAAAAGGACCGCGTTGAAATCGCGAAAGACATGATTTCCATGAGTTTTTGACCAAAAAGAACTCGACGACTATCCAGCAGCCTTTGAATTCACCTGATCTGGCTTCCTGCGACTTTTTCCTGTTCAGCCTACTTAAAAAACCGCTTTGCGGAACGCGTTACAGCACCCGAGAGGATGTCATGAAAAAATCGAAGACGGCTCTGATGGACATACCGAAAATTGAGTACCAGCGGTGTTTCAAGGATTGGATCAAGCGCTGGCGTAAGTGCGTTGCAGTCGATGGGGAGTACTTTGAAGAGGACCATATCGATTTTGATGAATAAACTTGTATTTTCGATTTAATTAATAAAGTCCTAAAACTTTTTGATCAAGGTAGGTAGTATATCCAACAACTTCTCATCACACGTTCTACATTTGCATCAGTAATTCCCTCACACCATATGTGGAGACCTGCAAAGCTCCTAATGCCTTGCTCTTCTCTGGCAAAGAGCAATGATGTTTCGTATTCTTTTTGCAATCGAATTTATTTTGTCGACATATCTAAAACATCTCAAGATTATTTTTGATTCTACTAACAACATCGTACTCTAATGGTATGGGTGTTATTACCAGAAAAACTTAATTCTTCTAATTTATCATAACTATCCATATAGTATAATTAAAGTAGAAAAGTGTAAAATACGTCGAAGTTCCTTTGGACTCGGAAGTATTGAAGCGAGTGGCCGGGAGACAATATTGTATTCGCTCCATTAATCGCATCTCCGGGTTTGGAAGCACTGGAGTAGGTACAAAATACGCAGTCCATCTATACATGTGTTGAAAATGCCCCCGCACGTGGAGGCAACAACACTTACACACATCTAGCGTGTACGAGTATTATTACCAAACGAAAACAACCTATCTTGTATTGTATTATATTTACACTTTCGTTGTAAACACAACAACCTGGTGGGCTTATTGCCATGTGGCTATCTCTTTCAACCAACCAGAAAGATGTCGAAGTTGCCTTAAGTGAAAACTTGACTGGAATCCTTTTTAAAAAATCTGGGTACTAGCAGAATTTGAATCCGCAATCTCCGGGCTGGGGACAGGCGTATTTTGCAGCCTTTTTTTTTATATTTTCTTTCTTATGTACCTGCGGGATTCGAACACAAAACTCATAGGTGTAAGATAAGCGATTTACCAAGTGTCTGGACTACGCATTGAATTTCTGTCTTGTCTTATTATTACTCATTCCCTTTGAAGAGAACTATAATTGCTTATGGATTTAATAGCAAAACAACGCAATCGAAGCCTTATTATAAATTCACCAGTCTGTCTTGATGGACGAGCCTAGCTTGAAGATATACTTTAGGGTGACCATTCATGTTGACCTGTAATTTTTTTTATCATACCTTATAAATCAAGAGTAAGTTAAAACGTTTGACTTAAACTCTGACAGTCTTCATTGTCTATTTGGTAAGATACTTGTCTTCCATTCGGTGATTTCGAGTTCGATTCCTGATGTTACCCGAAACTGCACGAAATGGATTGCGCGATAAACGTATGCGAATATTGATTCGATGACAAACTGCGAGTTTCGGGTCTACTCTTTTGATTCTTAACTCGAATACTCGATAAATGGGGCCCAAGAGAATATTTTCTCCCAGCCATGCTCTTCAATATGTTTACATCGCTAAGTCTGATTTGTTGAGAGGTACAACACGAATGAATAAAAAATATGTACTTATATCAACGTCGTTCGTTTTTCAATTATTCATCCATTCATTCATTGATTTATACGTTAACCTTCAACTTATCAGAATTGATGATTATAACATTTTGAAGAGCATGACCGTGAGACAATTTTGCCTTCAACCTCATTAATCGAGCTACTGAAGATGACACGGATCTCACACGTGTAAGCATTACTTCTGCAAATGAGGCAACGGCACTTCTAACGTATATTTTATCATAAGCCGCATCTACTTACAGACAAACCTGGACAATTGTCTAGGGCACCAAGCCAAAGTCGGCGCAAAGATTCATAAACAGGTTATAAAACTATTTCAAAAATAATACATGCATATCATCACGTCATGCACCTTGCGAGATAGTAAAAAAGAAAAGATCTTCAAACTTTTATAAGAGTATTCAAGCATACAATTTTTGCATCCTACACATGCATACATCTTGCCATGCACAATTTTCTATCATTCATACGTCTATCTTTACCTTATTTCAAAACCCGGTACCAGTCGGTCCAGCCAAGCTTCCTTAGTCTACCTCTACAGAGTGAGCAAGTCGTTGTCAGTGAGTCATCAGTATTATATTGATCATCGCGGGAGTACGATACGTCTAACTTTACCTTATTTCAAAACCCGGTACCATTCGGTCCAGCCAAGCTTCCTTAGTCTACCTCTACAGAGTGAGTAAGTCATTCTCAGTGAGTCATCAGTATTATATTGATCATCGCGGGAGTACGATACGTCTAACTTTACCTTATTTCAAAACCCGGTACCATTCGGTCCAGCCAAGCTTCCTTAGTCTACCTCTACAGAGTGAGTAAGTCATTCTCAGTGAGTCATCAGTATTATATTGATCATCGCGGGAGTACGATACGTCTAACTTTACCTTATTTCAAAACCCGGTACCATTCGGTCCAGCCAAGCTTCCTTAGTCTACCTCTACAGAGTGAGTAAGTCATTCTCAGTGAGTCATCAGTATTATATTGATCATCGCGGGAGTACGATACGTCTAACTTTACCTTATTTCAAAACCCGGTACCATTCGGTCCAGCCAAGCTTCCTTAGTCTACCTCTACAGAGTGAGTAAGTCGTTCTCAGTGAGTCATCAGTATTATATTGATAATCGCGGGAGTAAGTTAAGTTTTGACGCATACTTTCGCGATTTTATAAATTTTCAAATTTCTTCTTCCTTAAAATACGAGTAGATTGTCGTAGATTAAAGTAACAGAAAACAACGACGAAGATGTGTTTGTTAAGATTGTGATTTACTTGTTGAAAACTATAATGTGGTTGTTGAGATTGTGAGGTGAGTGTTGAAGATTATGATGTGGTGGTTAAGAATATGATGTTGTTGTTGGAGATTATGATGTGTTTGTTGACATAAAAAGAAAAAAATGAAATTTTAGGAGATGTAAGCAGATGAAAAGTATTGTTGTGACCCAAGAAAAAAGAACGGTTTTATTACTATATTTTACTACTTTACGTATCACACATATTTTTTTTGTATTCAGCTGTATACGTAAAGATGCTGTTATAATGTATTGCAATCAATTAGTAAAATATAGTATACACAAACAAAAACCTTTTTTATTTCAGTTTCGTTTTAACAAAACGATTAATTATTACTGTCAAATCTCGTTATAACGAACTTCCAGGGTTAATAGTTATTAAAAACTATTAATCCTGGAAGTTCGTTATAACTAGATTTGACTGTCATAACAGCGTTATTCTCTGGCTCTATATTTATTTATTTATTCATCAATCTTTAAGTACCTTGAAACAATACTTTAAAAAAACAAATTCCAATAAAAATAGCAATCAAACAAACACACCCGTACTCCAAATACAGCAGGTGTTTGTTCCAGAGGTTTTAAAATATTTTTCCTCGATTTCAACTTAGATGCTGATTGTCACGTAAAGATACCCGGTTAAATCCAACCTAACCTCACCCAACAAAGTCCTGATAAATCGTGTGTCCTACAGATAACTGATTCAAACGATTAGCTCCAACATTTATTCTAGTCTGGTCATGGAAAAATTTCTTTTTCTTTAGTCTTTACAAAAAATGGTCACACGTTTTTTTTTTTTCGTATCTATCCACTCTAGTATTTATCGATCTGTGGGGTTATGGGTGGCGACGCGACGGCGCGGATCCGAACCCATCTCCCCCAAACCCAAACCAATTCCCCCTAAACTCAAACCGATCCCCCCCCTCCCCAGCCCAACCCACGACGCACAACAACTCTCCCCCGTTTCCTTTCCATGCCAGTGGATTATCACTATAGTATAGATCACGTGAATAGAATGCCTATTTTGTTAGGTGGGCGTGGACAGGATAAACAAAACTTTGGGTAGGTCAAGAAGAATACGGATGGATTGATTTGTATTCAGTTACGATCTACTTGTTTATTTCTTTTACAAGCCCGTCAGCAAGTACATTTCACCATTGTATTGATTTGCATTATACTCATGATGTATACAGTACAGCCCGGCTGGTGAATTGCTATGTGGTAATAATCTCTTCCGATTAATCACAACGATGTTTAAAAAGCGTTAAGGTAAAACTAGACTGAAACCCTTTTTGAAAAAAGTTTGTGCAGAAGATAGATGTATTGCCAATAAGGTCACGGAGGTCGTTGACCTAGTTGGTAAAACAAACATTGGACGAAAACAAATAATTTTAATAAAATTACAATTTATATACCACTGTTTAGAGAGTAGACTCTCTTTAAGGGGCGGGGCGCTCTAAATCGGAATTAGCTTAATATTATTGACAGCATAAAAATGTTAAATAAAATATATAAGTTGGGTATAAGGAAAGGAAAATGGTGGTTGCGTCCATTAGATTAGATACTTCTTTTCATCTGCATATATTGTATTTAGAAAAGCATGTTTGGAAAGAAAAACTTAGAAAACTTACCACAGGAAGACGAACTATAAATAAATCTTAGTAGATCTTCCGATATACGATAGTAATACATTCGAATTAACATAAGTATAGTAGATCTTCCGATATACGATAGTAACACATTCGGATTTACATAAGTATAGTAGATCTTCCGATATACGATAGTAACACATTCGGATTTACATAAGTATAGTAGATCTTCCGATATACGATAGTAACACATTCGGATTTACATAAGTATAGTAGATCTTCCGATATACGATAGTAACACATTCGGATTTACATAAGTATAGTAGATCTTCCGATATACGATAGTAACACATTCGGATTTACATAAGTATAGTAGATCTTCCGATATACGATAGTAACACATTCGGATTTACATAAGTAAAGTAGATCTTCCGATGTACGATAGTAACACATTCGGATTTACATAAGTATAATAGATCTTCCGATATACGATAGTAATACATTCGAATTTACATAAGTATAGTAGATCTTCCGATATACGAAGTATAGTGTAGTGTGCATATATGATGGAAAAAAATATTTGTACATCAATACTTCTTTATTTACTAAGTCAAAAGAACTTTATTTATTTACTTGCGGAAAAGGTTAATGTGAGCTCTTGAGTGTGGTTTTTTTTGTTGTTTTGTATTTATATTTTTACATATTTTTGTTATTATTTTTATGATTGTGTGCGGTATATTGTGGGATGAATGTTTTTTGTCTATCTGGAGTGATGAAGTGTGAGGAGTTTGATTTCGCGTGATGTATACTTATATAATAGAGTATCACTGTTTGTCAGGTTAATGAGAATGTGCAACGGGGTTTTATATAATCAAAAATAGGAAAAAAGTATCGATTTATTGTTTCATGCTATATGTCCTCAGTTTTTTATTAAAAAAAGCCTAATTTACTGGCGACACGAGAAATCAAAGGCAACAAACCCAGATCCATTAAAATTGTGTGTCCAAATTAAATAACCTGTGGTTTTTACGTACATTGTGTATGTTTCTTGTCATGTGTAAAATAAATAAATTGATAAAAGGCAGTATGACAGCACCACTCTGATATCTGAATAAGGAATGATGTCTGAAAGTTTGATGGAGGTCAAAATAAATAAGAATATGTTAGAAACATTTTATTTTTATTCCACTCATTATATTTATCGCCGCAACACATGTTTATAACTCCTATCTCGAGACTCTCTGCAGACTTTTTCTACTTGAAAAGATAAGAAATAGAAACACGTATCGTGGTGATTAATATAATTAGTGAAGTGGCAAACTGAGCAAAAAGTAGAAAGTGATTCGTACAGACCATCACGTTCTTTCTGTTTTGAGGTAGACAGAGACAGATCTCTATATCTTTCTATCCATGCAAAAATCACTCGCTTCATCCATTCACATAAATCTTGTAATTCATGCTTTCCTATTTGTCGTACCTCTTACCTTTCCCTGTGTTAAAATATCTCCATCTTCATAAAAATATGTTCTTTATCATTATCCAACCATTTTAGACATGTTTGTTTCGTAAATCTTTCACAACTCATCCTCTAGATGTCAAAATATCTCAAGATTCATTTTTTAATTTTGTCATTACATACATCTCTGACAAATATTTAGAATGTATCCGATAATTTATTTATCTATCAAATAGGACATTAAATAGAAATTGAATCAATTAAAACGTAAAAATTATAAGAAACAGAACAATTGTATGAAAGAGGGTAAACGAGGGGAGAGCTATGTGCAAGAAAAGAAAACTTAAAAACAGTTCTCTCTGCGTACCCTAAAAGGGAAATGGCATGATGTTTTTTTTTACAATATTACTTTTATAATGTTATTTACTTAAATTGGCTTAAATCGGTTTCCAAATACATTCTGAAAACACACGAAACCCTTTCAACAATTCAAATGCGTCAATAGCAATTTGCTAACGATAGTTGCATGTTCTAATGAATTATTCCTGAAAATGCAACATCTAGGTAACTTCATGTCTGGATACATTGATGTTTCATGATGTGGACGTTGGTATATTTTATTTAAATGTGGACATTGACTCTATCTCTTCTTGACTGGTTATTCAATTTACATTTTATCTCGAATAATTTCTTTGAAATTTATTCTGTAATTTCGTTTTCTTTATGCCCTTGAAAAATATTTGGTTTTGAATTCGTAAGTCTTGTAATTTCAATAGTGTTTAATTAACTGTTTTTAATATTTTTTCGTGTTGTCATATGGCTTTATATTTTTTATGCGTCATATTTTCAGGGTTGTGTTTATTCTTAATAATATCGTTTTCTTTCAGATGTTGATTTTGTTCCTTTTGTTTCATAACTATTACTATGTTATGCAAAGGGTACATACGTGTCGTTTATTTTTCATTAAAAAAATACTAAAATTATTCTTTTTATTTTGTTGCAGGTAAGTCTGGCCTAGAAATTCAACCATAGGATTATGCAAGGTAAGATTTATGTCTGTTTCGACCGCGGGGTTTCGTGTTCGATTGTCGACATTTTTGGTGTGTTTCTAAAAAAAAAAAAACGGGTGCCAGTTTGAAAAAACAGCTCTTCGAGTAACAATACTGACCAGCACCAAGTACAAATGCGAGTGTTGTTGCATTTTTGTATGCGGTTGTGTTACCAATATATGCAATGACTAACAAATAGTTCCGTGCCTACTTCAGTGGGACTTAATCCAAAGGCTCGATTACTGGAGCTAAAGGTGATATTGTCTCACAGCCACGCTCTTCAATCTTCAGTTTGAATATGTTGATATGTACCTAATGAATGAAAAAAAATGCATGCCTTACATAGAAAATATGGTATGACAATGTATGATTAAGTAAGAAATGTTCGGATAAAATATTTTTCTTTACAATAGACGCGTTTCATAATTAAAATTAACAAGGTAATTTTTTATTATTTTATCACATTTGAAAGAATGAGTTGCGAAAAAAATGCAAAATAAATAACTGTGTTTGAGTGTGTCTGAAATTAATGAAGAGCGAGAAAGGGATACTTACGTGTCGTAATTTAATAATTCTATAAATCAAATAATTGAAATTCATAATAATTATGAATATAATAATTATAAATGTTATTATTTTTGGTTATATTTTTATCTGTCAATAAAATGGGGATTGAATTCCGAGTTAGAGCGCTCTTGAGGAAAGTTTGGTTTCTGAATGGCGTTATAAACATTTACCTATTATTATTAGTATTATTATTACACGTATTATTATTATTATTATTTTATTATTATTATTATTAGTATTATTATTATTAGTATTAATATTATTAGTATTATTACAATATTATTATTATTATTATTAATATTATTATTATTATTATCATTATCATTATTTTTATTATTATTATCATTATCATTATTTTTATTATTATTATTATTATTATTATTATTATTATTATTATTATTATTATTATTATTTTTATTATTATTATTATTATTATTTTATTATTATTATTATTATTATTATTATTATTATTATTATTATTATTATTATTATTATTATTATTATTATTATTATTATTATTATTATTATTATTATTATTATTATTATTATTATTATTATTATTATTATTATTATTATTATTATTATTATTATTATTATTATTATTATTATTATTATTATTTTTATTATTATTACTATTACTATTACTATTACTATTATTATTATTAGTATTATTATTATTATTATTATTATTATTACTATTTAATCATTTCAATCCCAGAACACTTTTGGCCTCTGCCCTTTTAATGATGTATCTAATAGTGTCCTCCGAGTTTTGAAATTGACCTTTCCAAATTGCGTCGGTAACAAACTATGGTACACAGAACACGAAAACTCGGAAGTATTTTTTTTTTTGTTCATATAAATATAATTTTACGGCTTACTATAGGCAAGAGTTCTTCTTTATTTGAATTTTTTTTCCCCTTACATATCTGTGTTTAAAAAAAATGAAATTTGTTCAGTTGAAACTTGAAATACTCGTAGTATGAAATTGTTTATATTTTTAAATATTAAATAAACTAGTTTGGTTTTGATACGATGGCCCAAATCGTCTTAATGATGGTGGTTTGCTTATTAAATAAACTTGTTTGGTTTTGATACGATGGCACAAATCGTCTTAATGTGGCTGGTTTGCTTATTAAATAAACTCGTTTGGTTTTGATACGAGTGCACAAATCGTCTTAGTGTGGGTGGTTTGCTTATTAAATAAACTCGTTTGGTTTTGATACGATGGCACAAATCGTCTTAATGTGGCTGGTTTGCTTATTAAATAAACTCTTTTGGTTTTTATGCGATGACACAAATAGTCTTAATGTGGGTGGTTTGTTTATTAAATAAACTCGTTTGGTTTTGATACGATGGCACAAATCGTCTTAATGTGGCTGGTTTGCTTATTAAATAAACTCTTTTGGTTTTTATGCGATGACACAAATAGTCTTAATGTGGGTGGTTTGCTTATTAAATAAACTCGTTTGGTTTTGATACGATGGCACAAATCGTCTTAATGGGGGTGGTTTGCTTATTAAAAAAAACTTTCTGATATAGATATCTCGATAGATGAATTAAGGATTTCCTTATTTAAATTTGTCAGCATAAATAATGATTCATTTATTGTTTTATCAAACACTGTTTATTCCCCTTTATGTAACGGTATAACCCTACCAGTTTCAAAGTTTCCATCTCATCATCAGGGGAGCACAAACAAGACAATGAGGTGAAAACCTTGAAACCGATAGGGTTATATAGTACCCTTACATAAAGTGGAATGAACAGTGTTTGATAAATACAAATTACATTGTCTTTAAACCTTCACAATGTTTAAGGCCTTTACTATAAACAATATAATTAATTTACAGTACCCGGCGGTAATTAATACACATCGTCTCTGTCATTAAAACACGTGTTCCGTCGCAATCCGTCAGACTTTCAACCTAACAGCTCTCAAGCGCTAACGATGCGCTAACAATCCAGTATCTAGAAAGAGCTGTTATGTAGAAAGACTGACAAATCGTGACGGAACACGTGTGTGAATGACAGAGACGATGTGTATTACTTACCGCCGGGTACTGTATGTTATTTTTTTAGACTTTCTATTAATTATTTTTTTGTTCTATGCTTTTAATTTGGTGAAATTGTGTTAAAACTGTACCAAATGTAATATAAACTATTCAAAAATAAAATATAAATATCAAAAGTGAAATTGATAAAATAAGGGTTAGTTTATATTTTATATAAATTTAAGGACCCTCAATTTATTTTGCCTTTGACATAAATTTAATTGACATTTACTTTAAAAAAAGGTCCTTGTTAGAAAGAATTAAAAGACATTGATACCGAAAGGTTTTATTACCAGGGATTTAAAAGGAAAGGTGTTGACACGAAGCTTAGTGAATAAACTCGTATTTTTCTATTGATTAATGTGTTTTCTCTTTTTGTACCACCTTTGGGTTAAACAGTGATGGGGCAGTCATTGTAAATAAATCAGTTTTTATGGGTTGACGTGATCGACCCTCGACAAGCTTTTTATTTCAATTTCTCTGCAGAGAATTAATTACACGGATATATATTTTTTTATTCGTTTTTAATTGAGTTCTCTTTTGTTCAGCGATCTAAAAATATGTTTTTGTGATTTTTGACATTTGTATTATTATACGATATATGACTCTTCTTTATGTGTACTTTAGAAAAAAACGGAATATTGAATGAAGGGATTAAGGATAAATGTAAACTTAAAACTAATGTTTAAAACATGATGAAGTAGGAACACAGTGAGATAGTTTGGATATGAAACAAAAATATGTCTAAGAGTACTTTCAGTTGGCCCCTGCGTGAAAAAATATGATGAAGAAGAGTACTCTGAGATGGTTCGGACATGAAAAAAAGCATGACCAAGAGTACACTGATATAAAGCGTCTTTCAAACTGAGCGGTTTTTTAATTCTTGGATAAAACACAGATGGCGTCATGAACTTGCCTGGGTCTTGTAACATTTGAAAAGTGTAGTGTGTGACATTTATAAAAATGGAGTTGTATATAATACAACAAAGCGTTCAAATTGTTGAATTATTTTGTGTTGTAATCTCCAGAAACGGTGATGATAATTGCCCACCAAGATCATGTGATCTGACACCGTTGGACTATTTTCTCTGGGGTTACGTGAAAAGCCAGGTCTATTAAAATGACCCCCGATCAATTCCTGAGCTGAAGGACGAAATTATTTGCGTTATTGGTGAGCTAGAACCGCAATTATGCCAAAATGTCATCGAAATTTTTGACAAAAGAGTGGACATCTGTGGAGCTGCAAGATGTAAACATTTGGCGGATATTGTTTTTTGTGTTTAAATATCATACATTATACTTCAATGACTAGTTTACCGAGAACACTACAAATGAAAGGCAATAAACCCAGATCAATTAAAATATTTTTTATTTCATGAATTATTTATTTATGAAATTTATTGTCGTATATAACTAAGAATAAAAATAAATAATAATAACATATGTATTATATACAACAAAATAAATCTCAGCTTCCAAGTACCCAAAAAGAATATAACAACTCTGTACTGTAAAATCACGCTGATTTTATTTTTATTTTTCTGGAAACCATCTGGATTCGAATCTTCGCCCCTTGGCTTTTTACACTATAGTTCGGAAATTCTAGGATGAGTCCTGTGACAGCTCACAAATTTGCCCGAATATAACCTTGTAACGATGTTCAGTAATTTTAATTATTTTATCAACTTTAATAAAAGCCTCATTTCTAATAAATAGCAAGTTATTTAGGTAAATACATAACATAAGGTTGTATTGGGGCAAATTTGTGAGCTGTCACAGGACTCATCCTAGAATTTCCGAACTATAGTGTCTAAACTTCTTCCGTGGTTGCAGTCCTAAGACTGGTTTGCAGCAATTTGAACTCTTCTCCTCCATTCCCCCCTGTCCTGTGCGGCTCTTTTTAAGTCTGTATATGTTGAGCAGCGCACGTCCACCAACAGGTCTTCCAGGTACTCTCGGCGTGGGCGTCCCCTAGAGTTTGTCCCCTCGGAAATAAAAATGTCTAAACTATTGTACTAGAATACGGCAAGCCACAATTCATCCGCTGCTGAATATGAGCCTCCATATGGCTTTCCTGCGCTGCCTGTTCTAGGCCTCGAGTGGCCATTTAGATCCTACACATTCATAATTAACTTGAATGGAACTTGAATAAATATTTTTTTCTTTTTTTTAGATTTCTTCTCATTTGTGAGATATAAAATAATAATTATTAAGTTAAATGTCATACAAAATAAATATACATAAGTTGAGTGAAAATAAGATTGTGGATGCGGCCATTAGATGGAGCACATCCTCGTATCTGCATATGTTTAGAAAAACATATGCAGTAAGAAAATAAGATTGTGGATGCGGCCATTAAATAGGGAACATCCTCGTATCTGCATATGTTTAGAAAAACATATGCAGTAAGAAAATAAGATTGTGGATGCGGCCATTAGATGGCCACATCCTCGTATCTGCATATGTTTAGAAAAACATATGCAGTTAGAAAATAAGATCGTGGATGCGGCCATTAGATGGGGAACATCCTCGTATCTGCATATGTTTAGAAAAACATATGCAGTAAGAAAATAAGATTGTGGATGCGGCCATTAGATGGCCACATCCTCGTATCTGCATATGTTTAGAAAAACATATGCAGTTAGAAAATAAGATCGTGGATGCGGCCATTAGATGGGGAACATCCTCGTATCTGCATATGTTTAGAAAAACATATGCAGTAAGAAAATTACAGAAAAATCACCAATGAAAGACGAACTACAAAGAAACCTTGACAGAAAAGTCAGTTTTTTTCTAATCTTGGTCCTTGACTTATCTTTAGTTTGAACATCTTGTTAGACAACTGCAGAGATTCTCATACTGTTTCTCCAACATCCAGACTTCGATGTATGGTTTCTTCTGAATATATTGTCAAAGATACTGAGATTCGATGCTGCATCTTGGATGTATTCTGGAAGCTTTCATTAAACATGTCCGAACAATCTCAACGTATCTTGAAGTTTTCAGCTATATCTTATCAGCTCTTGTAACACAGGTTGGATTTATACAAAGGCAGTATAGTCCATGATCTTCAACATTTCCTCTTCAAGTATATGACTGAACAGTTCAATACAAACTAATCAATTAATTGTTAGAAAAAACAAAGAAGATATATGATTGAAGAGTCTAATACAAATGAATTAATTGATTGTAAGAAAAATATAGAACGTGAGTTTTCAATAGAATTATATTTTAGATTGTTCTGAAAATATTGGGCAATTTTAATAGTATTATTTCGAATGTTCTTTGTTAGGAAATATAAGCCTGTTTATTTTTGTTTGACAGTTATGAATGTGGTTTGTTTATTTATTCAGTCAAGCATTTCATTTATTTTTTAATCCTAATTTTGCATGAATTTAAACTTGAGCATTATGCATCTCAAACAGCACGCAATGTTAACTTATATGGAAGGAAGGAACCACTTCTGAACGAACAGTACGGCGTTGTTGGTTGGAAAAGTTGAGGAACGGAGACGTAAGTTTTAAATATGAAGAGGACCGAGGATGTTCTGCTATTGTTGAAAACGACGAATTGAAAGCTTTATTGCGAGAAAACACGCAACAAATGGTACGGCAAACGGCATAAGAATCAGTTTTTGGTAATGCTACAATTTTTATATATTAAAACCAAATTTGAAAGGGGAAAAAGCTAGATAAATGAATTCAATATGAACTGAATGATAACCAAAAAAATGTCCTTTTGAAGTGTATTCTTCGTTGCTGCTGTGCAACCGTAATGATCTATTTCTTAATAGTATTTATCTCAATGCAAACGTTTAATGATTTGAATTACGAATTACCTCACCCTCCTTACTCACTCAATATGTCGCCACCCGATTTTCGCCTTTTCAAGCGCATCAGTAATTATTTACAGCAGTAAAAAGCTTCAAAGATCCTAAAAATAGAGTTTTATTATCATATATAGTCATAAATAAGCTTGTAATTAGGTGATGAAAATGCGTAGTATAAAATGACTTACTTTGATTAATAAAGTTTATTTACTCTCAAGTTATATTTGATTGAATTTGAAGTAAAACGTTAATTTTATAAACAGCCTAATAATAAATATAAACATAATAAAAGTTCAATTTATATAGCGCCGTTTAGAGAACAAACTCTCTTCAATTGCGTTCTCACTCCGAATTCGAGACCATTCTGATAAGAGGATGAATAATATCACAAAAAATAAATAAGTCTAGCATAACGATAAGAAGGTAGTGGCTGTGGCTATTACATATGTTATTTCCCCATATCTGCATAAACTTAGAAAAAGCAAATTTGGTAAGAAAATTACAGAATATTAACCAAGGTTGAATAAACTATATTGAAAGTTTTGTAGATCTTCCGATATGAAACAGTAACGCATTCGGCTTTAGGTGGAGTATAGTGTATATATGTAGTGTTCGTATACGAGTATAATTATAAATCTTGAAAAAATCTTCCAAAAAGGATTGTATTCAAGTGCTTCCTAAAGCTGCACACGCCACCTACATCTCTAACACTAAGCAGTAGCAAATGCTCTGACATAATACCCCTCCTTAGTACTTCGATTTAAAACAATCAATTTATTCGATGAAGATGAAAACGGCTTCAAAATTATTCTACTCTCCTAAACAACATGTATTTGAGTATATAGAATCCAAATTTATGTCACAGACATAGATTTGGAACCTGTAATGCAGACATTTTATTAAGGAACTCGAATATTAGAAGCACAGAATTATATTACAGAGATCTCTAGTATTTACGCGAGTTTCAATTTTACTACGAACTATAATAATAACAAAATATCAAAGGCTGTTGGATACTGAATGTAGAGGTCCCTTAGGATGTTTCCAATCAGATAAGGATTCCCTCGGCACGCTGATTGGCTGAGGACGTGACCTGGCTGGAGCCTGGCTGTATCATCAATTTATCTTCACATTTTCGGAGTATTTATTAACTCACGTACTTTGAATTTTCTTACTTTAAAATAATTGTTTCCAGGATAAAATACAAAATAATCTCATAAATAAATTCACATGAAAAAATTTATCCAACGTAACACAATGGTAACTAAATCTAAGACGCCACATTACTAAATAATATAAAATAAGGGATTGGAGTGTGGGCAATCCCAGCTGCGAGTGTAGACTGAATGATGGAACTATAAACCATAAATTTTTCGGTTGTCCTTTACGCAACATATTAGATTTACTAAAAGCCACATCTTTGTCGCATTCAATGAATATTGCGTTTCTTCTTTTTTCGTGGATCTTTCCCACTTATAGATCGATTGTTAAATTTTTGAAACTTAATCAGCTGAAATTTTAAATTATCTAGAAAAGTCATTTAAAAAGTGACTCATATAATTGCATAATGACATGAATTCAATGGCGTAAATTATCCTAGTTTGGGTGGATTGCCTATTAAAAAAAAGATTAGAGTGTTTGACATTGGTGCCGTCGAAGATTACTATGTAATCAAATTTGTGATATACATATTCTGTAGCATATAAGACAAGGAGTTTCAGTACTTGCAGCTTGTCAGTGTCTTCTTTCTGCATTAGGTCACTGATAACTAGCAACAGTTCTACAACAATTGGTTTTACATGCTGCTGTTTGCTGCTAGTTGAGCTGAACATGAATGGTTTTAAGCGTCTCATGCAGTACGTCCTTAAATCTCTTGTGCTGTCACCATGCTTTATTTTGCCTTCCGTCAGCTCACCAAAAAAGAAATTTACTGGTAGTCTGTCTTCAGTCATGCGATCTACATATCCATACTAAAGCAGGGGAGCAGGTGCTGCAGGAGTTTACTCTTCTCAAAGTATCATCATTTGATTCTCTATGACACCATCGATTATTCATTACTTGCCTGACATGCTTCTACTGATATTTTTCGAGTACCCTTATATGAAATCTGTATGGAAAACGTAATCTGTACGCATACATCAGAAAAAGTATGATTATATAGCATTATAGACTACCGATTTGATTTTAAGTCATTAAGTCGATTTACTTTGTTACAATAGATTGTAATTATCAAACATTCGCGTTTGTAATTTGTCGTTAAGTTTTCGTTTTTTCTTTGCTTTACAATACATTCTTCTTTTGTCAACCTGGGTCTTCCAGGCATTTTAAAACTATTTTTCATTAAGTTTAAAAGTTGACGGTCACACCGAATGTTACCAATTTTATATATTTAATAAGTTAATTTTTTTTTGCATCGTATCACTAGAAAACATTTACAAATTGTGTAACGTTTCATTTAATAATTGCCTTATTTTTCAGTGCGTGTGAATAACAGGAAATGTATTTCCATTTTGTATTAAAAAAATCAACAGATCATAAATTTAGTTTATTGGCCTTATTTAATATTCCAAGTACCTACCTTACATATGCCGACTCGGTTTACTTTGATAACACGCATCTCAAAATTGAAATACTACATCAAGCAGTAGGTTCTGCATGTATGTTTAGTTCCATTTTCACTTCACGGTCACAGTATGTTTTGTTTCATTTTCAGCTTCACGGCATTAAGTAAAGTATATAATAGATAAGTTACCACTTACATTGACTAATGAAAATATATTCAGCTTTTAAACTTAATGAAAATATAATATCTGAAAAGAAATTTTAATTTCTGTAACAATATAAAGTGCAAATGTAAATCAAATTCGTGGTAGAGAAAAATTAAGGAAGTATGGTTAGATCAAATTAAATTTATTTAGAGAGAAGAAAACGTAGAAACTCAGAGAAATCGTAAGAGTTATATGAGAAGGTATGTGGCTGTAGAAGAGGCGAAGGATGGGTTTTGATATAGGAAAATCTGGTGCTTTCTCCTCTTTGCCTAGCCTATCAGGAAAGTGGTGTTTATAGTATGTTGGCATGTATTAAGAATCATCTAGACTATACACTCAGACGAATGCCGTCGACGGAATACTGGTCATCTCGGCAACATTATTTTTTTAAATCTTAATTGTTGTAACATGCTTGCAGTAAACAAAGTTTATTCGACAATAAACCATTATGATTTTTTCAAAAGGAAATTTTATTCTGGGCCATCCTGTATTTTATATAGAATTTAATAACTTCGTGTACACAGTTTTCATTTATGCGTTGTTTTCTTGAAACCAATTACTCGCGTAAATAAAGGGATTGCTGTATTAAATTTATCATATGTATCTATAAATGTATCTTATATTGTAAAAAACTTTTATTATTTAGCAATAAACCGATGAAATTGTTGTAATAAATATAAATTTTACGAAACATAGCATCATGTCTGTAGGTCCTAAGTATGTAACTATCACGCAAAATGATACCATAACAAGATTACTTTGATAAAATCTATCATAAAATGTTTTCAAAAAACGTACAGGATACAAAATCCAATAGCGGCTATCAAGATCCTGAAAAAAGGTGATAGATGGTCGAGAGAAAATTTTTCCTTGAAAATAACGGAATTCTGAGATGAAAATTGTTTGATATTACATTACATGTGATGGATAGATATTTTTGTGAAAAAAAAACTTTTCTTATTTGACACTTGATCTACGTTTGTGGAAAATAAAGACGAATTGGCTTGTTTAATTTTTTTATTATGCGTAGTAAAATATTTAAAGTTTACAGTTTAATGGAAAAGTAGTCCATTACAATAATAATATTAAAAGAATAATTTATAAAGCATAGTTTAAAAACTGTTTTTTTTTCATAACCCTTCCTGTCCTGTGATGTGTAACTAGTACACATTGCTTCTAAAAACTTGTAAATATAATAAATACTGGGTTCAGATTTAAGGCATTCCTCCGTAATACATTTACGCATTGAATAAAAAAATAATAATATTAATAATAATTAGCACTTATCGGCCACATCAGATATTTTGTGAAAATCGGGAATAAATTCACCTATACAATCAAATGTGTGCCAGTGTGTGACGTAGGTATATTCATTCTCTTCTGGGAACGCAAGAAATAGAATCTCATTTCGCTCGCTTCTCTCGCTCAGTAGGTCGGCGGCTTTCGATAGAGGTGGTCGCTTTGCCCGTTTTGTGAACGTTGGCCGATGTTTTTTTTTTCATGTTTTTAGCAATTAAATTTCAATTATGATCACTTTTGACTTCAAATTGAATTAATTTAAGCGATGGGATATGAATATTCTTATTTTTCCGATTTTAAATCGCTCATTTTTACATGTGTATTGAATACATAACATCGGAACGGGCGGATTTTTTTAGCATAGGAAGGGAAAAGTTAAGGACGCTTTAACTGCCGATTCGAACCTACTTTTATTTACTGGTTATTTTTTTTTACAAAATAAATATATACTCGTATAAGTTGAATGTAAGGATAGGAAGATAGTGGCTGCGACCATTACATTAGGTACTCCCCGAATTTGCATACGTTTAGAAAATCATGTTTAGTAAGAAAATCACTGAAAACTAACGGAAGACACGAAGTACATAACATTGCTAAAAAAATCGACCATTTTGTGGATCAAGAGAACCACGTGACTAGGCAAGACCTGTAATGTAATCTACTTTCATGATTTGAAATGGATTTCTACATTCATACTCTAAAAATGTCCTATATCCACATTCATGCACAAATTCTCATTCTTATATAAAACATAACTTAATCTTAAAGTTATCAGATTCACAATTCGAACAGCATCCATGTCTCAACATCCACAAATAAATACATCAAACCACTCCTCATCTTTTATTTATTTACTTCCTTCTTCTTCTTAGATCCAACCTACTGCAAGGTTCTGGCTTTTCAAATCCTCTCTCTCCAAAGTGACTTGTCATGGACAAGACTCCTCACTTCATCCAGCAATTGGGTTTTCTCCTCCATGCCATCTATCCATATTTTCTTCAGGCCATCTCAATATCTTCTCCCATCAACCTCAAACCTAACCTCAACGAACAGCCAAAAACACTTTTTTCAAGTGATGTGCCCGTATCATCGCAATTTATGGGTGTCTTTTATGGGCTTTCTCAGACATATTCCCATGATATACCATACATACAATGAGATACTTATGTAATTAATTGAGAGAAACGATGGATGTAACATCCATCACGAGAAACGATGGATGTAAGAACCACAAAAAAGTGGGCACAGTACCCGACGGTAAGTAATACACATCGTTTGTAGAGCGTCGTCTCTGTCGCACGATGCGCTAACAGTCCGGTATCGTAGTTACGATGTGGTTGGCGCATCGTGCGACAGAGACGACGCTCTACAAACGACGTGTATTACTTACCGCCGGGCTGTATTCCGCTAATTTTAATACTTCAGCTACGTATTAAAAGAAAATTATGATAGTGTTAATACAGTCCGATTAAAAATGGGGTTGATCCCAGATTAAACGAGTTGGCGTTTAACTAGATTTAATTACATTTCCCAAAATAGCTTTAATTACATTTCTCAAATTTAAATTAAATTTCGATAAATGCACAGCTATATATAGTACCCGGCGGTAAGTATCTTTAATTACATTTCTCAAATTTAAATTAAATTTCGATAAATGCACAGCTATATATAGTACCCGGCGGTAAGTAATATACATCGGGCTTAAGAAAGAGACTGTCGGCCATAATCGGCTAACTTTGGCTTATGTAGATTTAATTACATTTCCCAAATTATCTTTAATTACATTTCTCAAATTTAAATTAAATTTCGATAAATTCACGTACCCGGCGGTAAGTAATATACATCGGGCTTAAGAAAGAGACTGTCGGCCATAATCGGCTAACTTCGGCTTATATAGAGCATCTTATGTAGACCTGGCTTTTCACGTAGCTCCAGAGAAAAAATAGTCCAACGGTGTCAGATCACATGATCTTGGTGGATAGTTAACATCACCGTTTTTGGAGCATAAATATACATAAAATACAAAAGATACATAAAATAATTCAACAATTTGAGTGCGTTGTTGTGTTGTATACCACTCCATTTTTATAAATGTTATACATTACATTTCTCAAATATCTCAAGACCCAGGCAAGTTTGCGACGCCATCTGTGTATTATCCAAGAATTTAAAAAACCGCTCAATTCGTAAGAGCCTTTAAATACGATGACGATCCGTGTTCTGTGTACTTGCTTTATTTAGTGGATCTAAACCTTTGTGACTTGATTACTGAAACCATAGACAATTTTGTATCCAAGGCTCTTCAATTTGTCAACATCACCAATTGGAATTTGTTGAAGGTAAGTATCCTAAAATGAATGAATAACACTAAAATAATTTATTTCAGTGTATTCATTTGCGTACGTTATCTTGACAGAATTCGTCGCATTTCAAAACTACCATACATTTAGATTTGTTGTATTATAAATGTCACGCGCAAAAGAAACCGAGAAAGATAAATCACTTTGAGGTCTAACTTAGCTGATAAATAGCAGAGTAAGAAATCTTTAAACAAATTCATGGTTTAGAAAGTAAGATAAATGCGTAAAATAATATAAATGAAAGCGTTGCTTAAAATGTGTGGGAAAACTAACTTTCAAGATAATAAAAAAAGATCTAGAACGTCAAAATATAAATTAACAATATACCCTTATTTTATATTTTTGTGTTCACCACTGGTTTATTTTGAGTTTACTACCGGTTTCGAAGACCTCCGTCTTCATCATCACATAAATATAAAATAAGTGTTTTATTTATTTTATTTCTTTTTTACATAAAACATGGATGGCATCATAAAGTGAAACTAAAGTCTTTTTGAAGATTCAAGAACTAACAACATACCACTTAAGTTCAAAAGTTTCCGGCCTAAACTAGAACTAGACAGCGCATATGAACAGATAGGACAGATACCATGCCAGCCACTCCCAGCGCATGGTCAAATAATGTTACAGCTTAAATTTGATAGTTCTATCGTTTAGAAGTATTATATGTTAAATAGAGCTTATAAAAGATTTATTGTTTCGTTATACGTGTATTCTGAGCGTTCGTTTGAGCAGGTCTTCTTTACAGCAGCTAACGATGAAATATATTCATAAATAATCTATGTAAGGTACAAAAAGTTTAAGACGAACAAAAGTTTGTCGATAAACTAGGAGCTCGATATTTTTTCTGTTGGATATTTGAACAAGGGTGTGGCCTAAAAACATCTGATGGCCTCGCGGTTGAACTCGCCCTCTATTTTTGGAGGTACGAGTATATATTGAATGAGGGGATGCTATGAGATGAACCCAAATATTTTGATGGCTTCTCTCTTAAATGTATTTTCTTATATTTGAGATGCATAGTCGCGCGGTAACGTACTGGACTTCTATGCGGACAGTCACCGGTTCGAATCCCGCGCTATGCTACTTCCATCGAATGGCACAGGCATAGTTTTCAAGGGTATAATGATACATGTTACTTCCGTCATATCTATTCTTTCAAGGAAGAGAAAAAAGAAAACATGCCAATATGCTCCGATCGTTTCACTTCGATGTGCCATCGGGTCCAGTACATGCTAGTTTATAGAACTATACATGCTAGTTTGTCCGAACATCGGAACTCCATGATCTGGGTATAAAAATAAATAAATAATAATAAAATACATTCAGTACATTTGGAATGAAGTAAGTAACTATAATTGGGTCCTAGCGACAAATATTCGAGAAATACGAAACTACTTTCCATACAATATATTAGCGATAAGAAATTTGTACAATTTATGAAAGATTAAGCATCCAAAGCAAGTGAGAATAGAATCCATTATTATACAGCATCAATGTCTGAAAATAATTTTCAGGCTATTTTGGGAACGGAAAATGGGAATTGTTAATGTATTCGATGCTTCCGGAAATGTTCAACCTGTCCGAGTGCTTATTGTGTCCGAGCACAATCGAATTATTTTCATTTGACGGAACAATAGGTTTTTTACTGTACTGTACTCGTATTACACTTTTGCTATATACCTTATAATATGACGAGATTTTTTTTTCTTTTCCGTTTTCATCAAATCTTTCAACCATAAAGATGTTTAAAAAAATCAGAGCAATATCGGGAATCTAGCCCGCAACCCACGGCTCGGAAGACTGACGTCTTACCAACTAAATCACAGAGTTCGGAAGTTTATACTCCACTGTTGATCCAGAAAATAGTTTAATTCCAGTTCAGCTATAAGTACCCATCTAATTGGTTAGTTTAATTCCAGTTCAGCTATAAGTACACATCTTAATCCAGTTGCTCTATAAATACCCATCAAAATCCAGTTCCGCTATAAGTACCCATCTAATTGGTTAGTTTAATTCCAGTTCAGCTATTAGTACCCATCTAAATCCAGTTCAGCTATAAGAACCCATCTAATTGATAAGTTTAATTCCAGTTCAGCTATAAGTACCCATCTAAATCCAGTTCAGTCATAAGTACCCATCTAATTGATAAGTTTAATTCCAATTCAGCTATAAGTACCCATCTAAATCCAGTTCAGCTATAAGTACCCATCTAATTGATAAGTTTAATTCATAAAACCTCATTTTATCAAGAACTTCCGAATTCTAGAACTGAAATCGTATGTCGATAGATGTTTCTCAATTTACAAAACCGTTAAATCCTTATTAAAACCTGTTAGAAAGATTTTTAAATTTTTCTAACACATTTGTATTCAGCTTATGTTTACACTATTGTGCCTATCTAAAAACTAGGCCAATCCCAGATCAAAAGTATCATACGAATAACTATCCCTCTATTTAAGCGGTCTATATTTACGCGAATTGACTCTTACGCGGTTTATGCGATTTAAAACAAGAACAACGCAGAAGAACAAGTAAACATTCTCAAAATAGATTGTAACTTGTTTTATCAAACACTTTTTGTGGAATAAACAGTATTTGGTAAAACAAATTTCAACGTCTTTAAACCTCCACAATGTTAATGCCTTAACTATAAACAATACACTTAAAATATATTTTTTATCTCATCAACATCTTCAATAAGAACAGAAACAATAAAAAATTCACTCCAAGGGAGTGTTTTTGAAAAGATACAGCGATATTGCGTGTTCTATTATTTTTTGCTTCACATACAAACATTCCACGTCGGGAGAGGGCACAGAAAAGAGAGTGCCAGACTATCCCTTCTCGACACACGCATTCTTCGCCTTTTCTACATCCATACACCTCATACATTTGCATTTTTACTGAGTGAGTAACAAAAATATCCCACAGTTATCATTAATATGCATGTTTTATGAGTAAGCAGTAATTAATGATATAGAAATAAAATACTTTAATTTTTAACTAAGTATCAACTTTATCGAAAGCTTTCAGGAAGTCTGTTTATATAACATCTGTTTGAGAAAGCTTATCTAGGTTTAAAGCTACCGTATCATCATCTAAGCAGATTTTAATACTGTCCGGTTTGAGTATAATAACTAATAACATATATATTTTTCCGGTTCAAGTATAATATTTTAACGAATATGTTGATTTTTTTTTTCTATTCCGTCATGGTGAAATTCCCTTAAAAAAGGGTATGTAAAACAAGTTATGAGTGTATTTCGTTTCCGTTACTACTGTATGTATGTACAAGGTTATTATTCTGATTGTAAACGTATACCGTTTACTTGTCATTCAAAGCTGTCAATATCTTTATCCTATTTTGATATATGATCTTTAACCCTTCCCTTACGGTGCTAAAATTGAAATGCGCGCTCCGGCGTTGGGTAGTGAGTACGCGATCAAAAATTAGCGATTTTAAATCGGAAAAATAAGAACATTCATAGATAATCCCCTTAATTAATTATAATTGAAGTTAAAAATTATAATAATTGAGATTTATTTGCTGAAAACATTAAAAACCATCTGGCAACGCTCACGGAACGGGCGTAGGTCTAATCTGCTTGCAAGCCCAAAAGCTACTGCGGCGCGGAGCGGTAGTGGCTTACTCCCGGCGTGGCTTACGCTTGCGACGATTGGGACAATTGAGCTCCTCGCAATTCAGTGAAGTTTGCAAGAGTGAGATATGAATATAGTGTCGCGCTTCCCGCATACTCTTCACCTATCGTCAAGACGAGGCACTCACAGCGTTTAAATGTGAATTTGTTTCCGATCTTCACAAAACACCTACGATGTAGTCGATAAATTCTGATTATTATTAATATTATTTTTTAAATCAATGCGTAAATATATTATGGAGGAATACCTAAAATCTTAACCTTGTATTTATTATATAATATTTATAGAGATATTGATGGTTATTAGAAGCAACGTGTAGAAGATACCCAACACAGGGAAGGAAAGGTTAAGAAATGGAGATTTATATTTTCTTGTTAAGGATAATTTATTTTCATTTTCACTGGAATAAACTCTTAGAATAAATGCTTAGAACGTTTAATTTCTAGTTGAATAACCGCCATGGCCTAGTTGATATAACGCCAATCCTCTCAGCCGAGAATCGCGTGTTCAATTCCCGTTGGTACCCGTATTCTTCAAATTGGGTTCCAGTCTTATTTTTACCTAAGTCCACTTTAACATCTTTCAGATTGATTGGAAGAGACTGCCTTGCGGCAAAAACTCACCAGCTTGTATTGTAAACAATGAAAGTTAAGTGCAATAACCAAGTATAATTAGAACGATATTCACGTGTATTGTATTATATTTTCGTTGTTAACTATACAATCTGGGAGGCGTATTACCATAATATTGTGTAACAATATCTATCAACCATCCAGAAAAATGTCACGCATCAGTCTAAGTGCGCATTAATTTCTCCTGTTAGTAAGATAAAGAAGTGAACTCCAAAATAGTTTGGCCACATGAAACGAATGAATAAAGAAAGACTAACAAAACAAATATAGTATATTTATTTTTTCATGCTAAATATCCTCAGTGAGATACAGGCAAAAGCCTAGTTTACTGAGGATACGACAAATGAAAGGCAACAAACCCAGATCCATTAAAATTGTATGTCCAAATCAAATTACCTGTTGTTTTTTCGCAAATTGTGTATATTTCTTGTCATGTGTAATAATAAATAAATAAATATAGTACAAACGTAAGTGGAAGGCGTGGTAGAGGAAGTCCATGGAGATTATGGTTGAATAAAGTGGAGGATATTTTAAAAGAAGAAATAAGATAAATTATATGAGTAGGTGGATGAATGTGGAAGAGGTGAAATATGTTTGTCGATGTGTATAATCCACCGACTGCGTAACAAACGAGAAGAGGAAATTACGTTAAATGTAAGCATATTTTTAAAAGCAAAGACATTTTATTTTATTTGAAAACGTTCATTCCATTTTAATGTCTAAGAATTCCTTGACAGTACTTTGGGAATTTGACGTTATGGAAAGAATCCACTTTAGAGTCGTGACCTTAGATTTTATGACCACTACTTTCACATATAGACATTTTTATCATCCCCTATTCAAGCTGAACAGTGTGAAATTATTTTTAATATTAACTTTCAATTGAAACTCGTTATGTAAAAAAGTTAAATAATTCGTATGACACCCTCTCTCCAAGGCTTTCTATAAATATATTATTTATAATTAAAGCATTAACATTGTGGAGGTTTAAAGGCATTGTAATTTGTTTTTATCAAACACTGTTTATTCCACTTTTTATAACGGTATAACCCTACCGGTTTCAAGGCTTTCTCCTCATCATCAGGGTAAATTTGTTTATTTATTTCATCAATGATACAATATACCTCTCAAAGGTATTTAAAAATATCTTATATATACTTAAAGTGAGAGTTTTATTCATAACAAAGGCAAATATAGTTTTTAAATAAAAAAATCAGGATATTATTTTGAGGTCGGCATAGAACATACTCGTAGATTAAATATAAAAATAAATATTAGTGTATGTTTTCCAAAAATGTTCAAGTTATTTGGAAAATCGCGTCCAATTTTTGGATCGTCTCTAGCAGCCATAATTCAATTTATCTCTTTAAAAAGCAATTCAAAACCATTTAACTGAATCCAAATTTGGTTTTATTCCATATGATTCACTATTTCACCAAGATATGTCATTTCAGATAGTACTCGTAAAATCGACTTCTCAATTTCCTACATAGATGTCAATAATGCTTCGGCGGATTTATACTGATGAAGATATCGTAGTCTATTTGCTTTGGCCGATGGATGGCCGCTTTATTATATTCTCGGTTTGTAAATAAACATATCGGAAAACGATATCGTTTTCTAATTTATCTTAATCGTTTTTGGATACTATTTAAGCCAGTGATTCCCAAAGGAGACAGAGACCTCTAGATGTTGATTTTACTTTTTAGAGGACTTTAGGGGGTAGGTTATTATTTGGGGACGTTAGAACTTTCAAAGGATGAATTGTTATCATGTTTATCATTCTCATCATCACCTGTAGTATTTTCTGACATATATCTCTCAGCAGATGGAAATGAAACTTGGATTTGCTAGATGAAGGATAAAAGAAAAAATAATTATGTAGTGATGCGTGCACTAAAATAAATTTGGGGTATCAATATATGAATAAACGTGAAACGAAGACATAAAAAATGAATGCATGGAAAATGAAGAAAGAACCTTTAAGATGGTTTGAACAGCGGCGGCCGGTCCCGAGGTGAGTTGGCGCGCCGAACCGGAGAAACAATTCACAATATAGAGAAATAGTCTCACGGTTTACTGTGTGTCTCTTTACGGTTTACTGTATGTCTCTCACGGTTTACTGTATGTCTACCCTATATGTACGAGTATGTATATGTCTGTCCAGTGCATATTCGAGATCGCTCCAGTATTAATTGGCAATCTTGGCCGGTCAATTTTAAATTTTACTTTAATTTTATTTTTATTTTTACTTAAATGAAAATACACGTATTATTTGTCAGTTTTCTTATACATATTTAATCTATACATATATTTAATATTTTAAGAAGTCATGTTTGCGAATATATAATTAAATTATTGCGAATTATTTCTCCGGCTCAGCGGACCAACGCACCCCGAGACTAGCCGCCGCTGGGTTTGAACATATAGAAAGAAGAAAGATTGACTTAGCGAACGTATACAAGTCGGATGAACTAATTTCAATTTTATTCAACGTGTTTTTTTACCATATCTACATTATAAGAACTAAACATATCCATGTTGTGTAAAAAAAGGGGATCCTAACGGTCAGTTTGTTTTTACCATGTCTACATTATAAGAACTAAACATATCCATGCTGTGTAAAAAGGGGGGATCCTAACGGTCAGTTAGTTTTTACCATATCTACATTTCAGGAATTAAACATATCCTTGTTGTGTAAAAAGGAGGCATCCTAACGGTCAGTTTGTTTTTACCATATCTATATTATAAGAACTAAACATATCCATGTTGTGTAAAAAGAAATAAAATAAATAAATAAAACGCTTATTTTATATTTTTCTGTTCACCACTGGTTTATTTTGAGTTCACTACAGGTTTCGAAAGCATCCGTCTTCATCATGAGGTGAAGACAAAAAAAAACAGTGTTTTTATCTTCACCTGACGATGAAGACGGAGGTCTTCGAAAACGGGAGTAAACTCAAAATAAACCTGTGGTGAACACAAAAATATAAAATAAGTGTATTATTTCTTTTTACATAAAACATGACACCACAAAGTGAAACTAAAGTCTTTTCGAAGATTCAAGATATATCCACTAGGAGGGCTTATATATTATACTTTAATCGTAAGATACTTTAAGGAGGCATTTGTACACAAAAGGTTGGAAAATCTTAATTTAAACTTTTTTTGTGATATTTCCGAATTCAATAGTTTACTTTTTTATCTTCTTGAGGACAAAGAACTTTGGCCATCCTAACAGAATACGACACATTAAATTATTTTAATCCATAATAGATTTACGAGCATGGGTAGACCAGTTTGTATGACAGTGCTCATCTGTGGTATGACTTAAAATATCTGACGTCCTTGCAGCCGGGTTCGTCCTCCTAATCGTGGATATATCTTTACTGGGAGAAAAGTATGGGATGAGCCCAGATATTTTGATAGCTTCTTTCTTAAATGTATTTTCGTTTCCATTACCTCAACATAATATGTTATGTCATATATGAAATTTTAGAATAAACATTTACGTTCTATATTGTTATCAATAAACCTTTTATTCATTGATATCATTTTAATATTTAAGCAAATTGAATATGAATAGTGGTGGATACCAAAAACTCTAACAAAATAAAATAATGCCTCTCTTATGTCCAAATATGTGGAAAATTATATTCAATTTACTGCTACTTTCCCTGTCATATCTAGTGGAATCAGGTTTTAGTGTTGTGAATCATATTACCACTAAGCAGAAAAACTGTCACTGAAAATCACTGAAAGTGGAGGTTTGCTTGCTCCTTACAAAAATCAAATTAGACATCCAACATTTACTTTCATGGCAGTAGAAACTAAGGTTGGATATGTGGTGAATTAAAGGTGGTTTTAATTATTGTTATGGTTATACACATATATATATAGAGTATATGATGTAACATTTTTTCAATTGAAATATAGTATTAATGGGCGGAAAGGAAATTTTACCGTCACGAAAGTTAAAATAATGGGACGAAACGAAATGAAAGTTATTTATTAATTCGTTTATTAATTTACTTGAAAAGGAATTGTATCAATATCATTAATTTATTAAAACTAACAAGTATTGAAAGGTAATTTAAAGTGGACACTTTTTATTTGGACCTAGGTTTGTTGTCTTTCATTTATTATGTCCCCAGTAAACTAAGCTTTTGTCTGTATCTTACTGATGGCATACAAACATGGAAGATGATGTTTTTTTACCGATCGCTAACTATGTCGATCTGACGAACACGAACTCTCGTCAACTTGATAAGAAGTGAGAATCACTCAAACTCGATCCACTGCCTGAATTTTTCGCACCCTTTAGACTTAATTGAATTTTGTCATGGGAGTTAAATAGGCATATTGCCTTTGGGAAAAGATGTTTTATCTATGAGGATGGTGAATTGATCAGTTGCAATGCATGGCACGTATCTCTGCTGAGTTTGAATTTATATTTTTCTTGATGATAATGTCAAATAGATTAGAAGTGTAAGTTGGCTGCATTAAGGATTCGATACTCCCTGAAAAGTTCCGCTGTAAGATATCTGACACGAAGTTGTTTTATTTTAACTAATTTTAAGATTTAAAAAAAGTTGAAGGACTACTTTGAAATGCATTTTTATTATTACAGAAATGCTATTTGCACTTTGTGTAACAGAAGCTTTTAGCAATTATTGATACAAATTCACTGAAGTCACTATTTTTTTTAATTAACAGTATAATAAATTTCTAGAAATATAGACAAAAGTAAAAGTTAGGAAATATAGTAAAATCAGTGCATAACGTACTGGACTTTTTTATGGAAGATCGTTGGTTTGGGTCCCGCGCTATGGTACTCCACACGAATAACGTGGACTTTTTTCCACCTTGTATTTAGGGTTATTATGAAATTCACGTATTCGGACATTTTTGGTTGTATTATACTATAATTTCATTGTTTACAGTATTACCTGAAATATTTATGGCCAAATGGTAATTTAAAAAAAAATCAGAGTACCAATGGGAAACGAACCTGAGTCCCAAAATACGGAAGCCACGAATCTCATCATTTTATTAAAAAATATAAAGTTTAAGGATACATATGAAGATAGAAAATAGAGTGCAATTGTGAGTGTAAGGGAAAAACCAAGTAGCGTGGTAGAGGAAAACCATATGGTGTGGTAGAGGAAACCAACGAAAGTATGGTTGGATCAAGTGAATAATATTTTGAAAGAATAAAAATTATGTCAGATAAATCGTAGGAGTTGTATGAATGTAGAAGAAGCGATGAGTGTATGTTTAGATAGAAAAATCTGGCGCTTTGTTATCTCTGCTCGCACCAGCAAGGAATTAACTTGATGGTATAAACATGCATGTAACGTACGAGTATGTATTAAGGAATAATATTCAAAAGCTGTCCATTACCCGACGGTAAGTACTACACATTGGGCTTAAGAAAGAGACTGTCGGCCATAATCGGCTAACTTTGGCTTTGTAGAACGTCGTCTCTATCGCACGATGTGCTAACAGTCCGGTATCTTGAAAGATCAAATCGCGACGGAACACGTGCATGAATGACAGAGACGACGCTCTACAAAGCTGAAGTTAACTAATTATGGCCGACAGTCTCTTTCTTAAGCCCGATGTGTATTACTTACTGTCGGGTACTGTACGTCCGCGGATGCGAAGATGTGAATATATATATTATTTGTGTCTATCTCAAAAGGAATAAGGTTTAAAATATATACATTTGCAAGTTTAAGGTAACTCCTAAAAATAACTTTCAATAGCAATTTAAGTATTTTCATTAGTTTGAAAATTATGGTGATTAAAGTAAGGCTTACATAAATATTGAATTAATTCCCTCCTGAAAATTAAACACAGGTACGAGTATTCCAAAATAAATATTTAAATTTAATGTTGAAGTTTATTAATAAAGTACGGGGGACGAATCAATTCAGAACTTTTCTTGATTGAACCAACTGTTTAAAAACAAAATCCTCTAATTTCCAAGTTTAGCTATGCGGCGTCGGAATTAATCCGAGTTTGTTTTAAAAAGGTTAGCATACAAAGCTTGTTCGGTTTTGGGACTAAGCGGATTACCATGTCCCGTGATTGGAATATTAAAATCTAATCCGTAAGGATAAGGCAGCCAAAAGTTTAACTCAATGGTCCGAAATTGAAACACGTCGAGTCCTAAAATTTTTTTGTGTTACTGAAGAAATATAAACTTAATCGGTTTAAATTCATATCAAGAGTCACTATTTGAGGAGACTTGCGAAGTATTTATTTTCTTTTATTCAAACACGTTTATGTAAAAGAAAGGATTTTTATAACATTAAAGAAATCAAAATATTTTATACTGAAGAATATTACACTTTTTAAAGTAAAACTGAAAATTACATAACCTTGTATTCATTTTTTTTATAGTGACAAGGGTTCTAAAGAGCCATTTAGTGACAAGGATTCTAAAGAGACATTTAGTGACGAGGGTTCTAAAGTTTCAATGTAACATTTTCCAAACAGTATTAATAAAATTTATTTATTTATTATATTCACAATTGATAGATTCACTTGATCCAACCATCCTTTCCTTGGTCTTTCACTACCAAGCATGTTAATCACATTTGTACCGTATTTTTTTTTTTTTTTTTTTTTTCTACATTCGTTCGTTCAACACGCCCAAACCATATCAAAGTATTTTTTTTAATTTACTTAATACATCAGTCTTAAGTGTCCATTCATGGCTAATCACTTGATTACATGTTCTATCATCAATTGTCCTCCTTGTGCACGAATGTAACATTTATTCCCTTCATTTCAGTTTTTCCACGTCTACGTTTCACTCCCATACATCAAATTTGGTTCTTAAATATCGTTATGAACTATCATCTAAAAAAAAATTGGCTCGAGTTTAAATTTAGGGCCCTACTGCTTGATTTGTCAAACTAACGTAATATTACACTTTCGTTATATACAGTACAACCTGGTGGTGTTATTACCATGTGGCAATCTCTTCCAGCCAACTAGTAAAATGTTAAAGAGGTCTTAAGAGAAAACCAGACTGGAATCCTTTTTTTTTTAATCTGGCTTCCAACAGGATTTAAACTCGCAACTTCCGGGCTGGAAGACAGCCGTTTTACCAACTAGGCCTCGGAGTTCTCCATCATATATTATATAAGACTCTGATCGCGTTTCGAGGCTGATTAAATTCCTGATTAAACCCCTTATGTCTAGGGATTTGAAGAAAAAAAAGATTAGAAGAAATCCATAAGGTATTTAGCATTCCAAAAACGTCTGACTAAGTCTATGTAAGACCCAGACCAGAGGGGTAAAGTCTGTAAAAACACTGGGGACTAGCTAATGTGAAATTAATAGAAGGGTAAACTTGCAATTCGGAATTAAGAAGACTGGGCATAAAAGGATCATTGTGAAGGAGAAATTAAAAACGAAAATTTCGTTTTATTTTATACAACGATTGATTGCACATATTGCTTACATAGAAATAAGCCAAACATTTTACAATTCTTTCATTCGTATGGTACTTCTCAACTCATCTAAACTGGTATTACGGGCAAAACGGGGCTGGGAGACAATGTATATGAACCCATTAATCTGGTTTTAGAACCACGGAGGTACACTTTGAACTCGCAGATTTTTTTAATCAAAAGAACACTTACAGGAATTAAATTAGGATATTTACACAAAATAGATTATTTTAAAAATAATACTTAATTATTTAAATTCCAATTTATATTAATAATGATAAAAGGACGATATATAATGCTTAACGTCGTTTAGAGAGCAAACTCTCATAATGGTCGCGAAAATTTACCAATTTTTAACCTCATGTAGAGTTGTCATGTCAGCAGGGCAGTTTAAATGTTAGAAATTAAATGAATTAATAATAGATTAATTAATTACAAACTATTATAATTATATTTATCCAACTTTTTTTACATACGCGTATATATTAAGACAATGGAAAGGAAAATGCATTTGGGAGAGAAGCTATCGAATGGCCTGGGCTTATCTCATAACAACTTTCCAATTTAGTCACAGACCCACAAATAGGATGGCGAGCCTGACCACGAAGACGTCAGGTGTGTATGTGCACTATATACAATAAAAAAATCAAACACTTATTTTTCAATCAATTCTATCACTGTTCTCATAATCTTCCACAGAGTTGAACTAAATATGTCCACATCCGCAGGGCAGTGCATCATCGCACGTTTTAGAAATATTACCGCACTTATGTAGTAGATATGACAACATTCATATACGGATTTGTAGACCCAAATGTTTTACATATGAGCAAATGTTACGTAGCAGTTTTATGACCCTCCACAACCCCGAAGGTTCCCCGTAAAGGGGCCGAATGGGTTCCTGGAGAGTAAGAAGTTGCAGCCGTCAGACCACCTCCTCGTAGGGTATGGAGGTCAACTTATCACCCACGTAGGTAGATCAAAAGAGAATCTTCTGAAACAGGCGATTGGTGCATAGGATCCACTTCTAAGTTTGTGTGATTGCTTTCAATGTCGCACCTGGTAGTTTATCCACCGTGCCCTGAAGAAGACCTACGTAAATAATCATCAATGCTATCGAAGTGACATCTTTCTGGGCTGATAGAATATATATCTGGTATTGAGGTGCATTGCCACGCAGTAACGCATTAGACTTCCGTCTGGAAGGTCGTCAATTCAAACCTCGCGTTGTGCTACTCCCCTCGAATCGAATCCGAAGTCTTAGGTTAAAAGTCATACGTCTTACTAACTAGGTCATGAAAATCACAAAAATTAATAAGTATTATCATTAAAGTATTGATTTAATTGTATATTACCTAGTTAGAGCAATATTGACCTGATTGAGAAGAAATCGGTTAAAATAGGAACACCTGTTGCTCTTTAGGTACATTTTGAAGGATTTTCTTAAAGCCTGAGTGCTTTTTGCAAAGGACTTCCCTGTTTTGTTATCATTCCAGATAATCTCTTTCATTCTCTGAAAGTCTGTTTATTTTCCTGCGAAGAGCAAATAAGAACTTTTGGGTCGGAGATGGGAAAACAATGACCAAGATTACGGGATTCCCTTGCATTATGTGGTCTTTGACCTGACAAACATACACAATATCGTATTATTCTTGTGGTAACATATATCCTTAAAGAAAAGTTGACTATCGTAATACATGTAGTATACTGATATTTGTATTTTATTCATTGGTTTACGTTTTTATCTGACTTTTTTTCAATTGATGTGTATGGACATTAAAAAAATGCACAACATATACCTATAGTGAGTCTGGTCATGGTAATTTTAATTTTTTTTTACTCGATGAACAATAAAAGTGGTTTATTAACAAGTTTGGTTTATAATTTTAATTGTTTTTGGCTCAATTGCTTTGGTACATTATTAAATTTGGAACATTATTAAAATTGGCTTCCTTGTGAGTTTGATTATGCTAATTTTAATTTATTTTTTACTAAATTGCTTTGGAACATTATTTTATGAACAATATTAAAATTGGCTTACTTGTGAGTTTGATTATGGTCATTTTAATTGGTTTTTCAACTACTTTGAATGAACATTAAAATTGGTTTGATCGCCAGAATCAAACTCATTATGTTGGAACAATATAATGAATTTGATTCTGGCGATATTAATTGTTTTTTTTTTCAATTGCTTTGGATGAACATTTAAATTCATTAACTAGTAGTTTGGCTATAGTGATATTAACTTTTTTTTTTCGATTGCTTTGGATGAACATTAAAATTGGTTTACTAGTAAGTTTGGTTATGGTGATTTTAAATGGGCTTTTTTCAATTGATTTGGGTGAACATTAAAATTGATTTGCCAGTGAGTTTGGTTATGGTAATATCAACTAACTTTTCGATTGCTTTGGATGAACAGTAAAAATAAAACAGTAAAAAAAAAGTTTACTAGTGAGATTGCTTTTTTTTCAATCGCTTTGGATGAACATCAAAATTAGTTTACAAGAGAGTTTGTTTATAGTCATTTCAATTTTCATTTGATGTTCATGCAAAGCAATTTCTTTGCATGAACATCAAATGTACTCGTATTAATTATTTGGTATTTATATTATAGAGCTTCATTTTAAACAGAAAGATTTTTACTAAATTGTGAAAAATTCTACACGATAAATAAACATTAATTAGACGGACAGATCTATTTAGCTTTTCAAAAGCATTGTTAAACTATTTGACAAAATGGTTAAAAAAGTATTTATTGCTTGAATTTCTATTATTTTGACCAATATGAACAGTCTGAACCGATCAAAGCGAGAGTGGAGATGAAACTTTGTGGCTCTTTTAAAATAACAGGTGTCCTCTTTTACAGAGCTCTCGTGTTGGGGAATATTTTACATGACTTCAATGCCTAGAAATTCAGTCAAGCCATATCAAAGAAACAAGTAGCATTTAAAGTTTGATGCCATCAAAGAATGCCGAGATTCTATTGGATGGACAATTTATATAACATAATAATGAAATCTTGAAATGTATGAACAAAGATTGAGAAGTATTATGTGCTATTAATTATTTCGGTTAAACATTATTTTGAATTAGATAAATGTTTATATCCAAAAAAAATTAAAAGCCCGAGCAAAATACGTATTGGTTTTTATTTTTACTTCAAAGAATTAGACATGTGCAAGTGTTGTTGCTTCTTTATATGTACGTGCGGAGTAGTATTAGCAACACTTGAAATTGCGAACCGCGATTCAAGTTGTCTTAACCTTTACCTTCCTGTGCTAAAAAAAACCGCGCGTTTCGGTGCTGTGTATTCAATACACATCAATACACATGTGAAAATGAGCGATTTAAAATCGAAAAAAAAAAGAATATTTGTAGCCTTTCGCTTAAATTAATTAAATTTGAAGTCAAAAGTGATAAGAATTTAAATTTAATTGCTGAAAACCTGAAAAAACATCGACCGACGTTCACAAAACGGGCGAAGAGACCACCTCGAATGGATGTACGAGAGCTACTGAAGCGAGAGAAGTGAGCGAACTGAGATTCTATCTCTTGCGTTTCCATATACCGAAGTAGAGGGAGAGTAAAACGTGAATAGCGTCGCTTCTCACACATAGCGGGTTTTTAGATTGAATATATCTACGTCACACACTGGCACACGTTTGATTGTATCGTTGAATTTATTCCCGATTTTCGCAAAACATCTCTGATGTGGCCGATAAGTGTTAATTATTATTAATATTATTTTTTCATTCAATGCGTAAATGTATTACGGAGGAATACCTAAAATCTGAACTTTGTTTTTATTATATTTATAGAGATATTAAAGTTTTTAGAAGCAATGTGTACTAACATAGTTATACATCACAACGGTTAAACCCGAAGACTCGATTTTAACTGGCGACGAGTACAATGTTGTATTCCGGCCACGATCTTCAACATTTCCGAATCATCAATTTGGATATGTTGAAGTGAACCATATGAATACATTTATAGGCAACTCAGAAAATGTACGGAACTCGAGGCTCGAGTTAACTTTTATAAGAGGAAGAACTCAAAACTTTTATAAGAGAAAGAACTCAAAACTTTTATAAGAGAAAGAACTCAGTTGTTTTATTTGAAAGTGACCTTTCGTTTGATTTTCAAAGCAAATCAGTCTGCAATAAAGAAAATAATATGCTTGGGTTTGTAATTCGTACCACCAAACTATTCACAGGTACATACGTACTTAGAATATTATATAATTCTTTGGTCAGAAGTCATTTGAAATATTGCTCTATAATATAATATGGAATTACGTATTCACTCATGCTAGAAAGGGTTCAGAAAACATTTCTCCGTTGTTTCTGCATGGGAGGGTATGGGTATTATCCCTGGCTTTATCCAAGTGTCTTCTTACTGGGGATGCTTAATCACAGATCATTGGAGAGTGGAAGATATTTTCGATTGGGTGTCCCCTTTTTTTTGTTTGGTAGGGTAATCTAGTTAACCCATCCGTCCTGAACAGCCTTGGTATATATGTTCCGGATAATTATCTGAGACAATGCACCCATCGATTGTTCTATCAACCTACAAGTTGAACCAACCTGCCTCTGGAAATGCCGGTAGATAGAGCAATCACACTGTTTAACCGTATGTGTCGTCATATAAACGTTTTTCATGTGTCGCTTCGCTCCTTCAGGAAAAATCTCTTTAATTTAGTGTAGTACTTGAAATATTTTTTTTTATATTATCTAACGTGCTACATTTTGCCACAGTAGTTTAGTGTAACGCATACATTTTTACAATTGTTTTTATTAAATAAGTCTTAAAATGTTGAATTGTTTTTTTTATATTTGGTCCTTGTACGAATTAGCGAAACCTGTAATGTGCGAAAGACCTGAAAAAATAAATTATTAAATAGAGTTTAACACAGAATATTAAAAACGCATACGCTGAAAAATGTCAAACGTTGTCGACTGTATTCAGTTATAATATAAACCATTGGTAAAAAAAATAAACCGTTTTTATGCAAAGGTATTTTTTCAGGTACTCAACATATTATCGTTGCTCGTATATTTTAGATCGTTTTTAATAAAGCATGTAATTATTTTGCCCCCCACCTAAAATATTAAATCACTCACTAGTGTAGAAAACCATCCTGGTTGTAGAGTGTTATGTATGCGCGCTATGTGCGCGCGCTTGCTGAGAAATGCACGAGCGCATAGATGAACCTGCCAGCACAGTGAATGAGACACTAACTGAGTACACTCTGTCCTTTTGTACTCTCAGTTATACCTTTACCACTTTTTAGATATGTGGGAGGATAGTTAAAAGACATTGAAAAGACGATTCTTATAAATATTGATTAACAATTTATTTCTAGAGACTGTTCTTTAAATTTTGAAATATTTTTTAATTTTTTTTTTATAAGTAATAAAAACATCTGCAGTTTTATATTGCGTCCACTTTTTTTAACATAAACTAGTATTCGCAACGGGGGCCATATTAAATTATATCATTTATTTAAGAAAACCAATAATATACTGCTACACTAGAGTGTTTCTTTAAATATTTAAACCATGGTTGTTGCGTCTTCTAACCCATTCTAAAGTGCAGTCAAAACTAGGAATAAACATTCAGAACACAGTCATGTTGTTAAAATTATTGTTATTTCTATACTTTTGAATTCATACATGCATTTTTTTTAAAGCAATGCATAATAATATTTCGTCATTCTGCCTTTTCCAACCAAATTGTGGAAAAGCAGCTTTAATAGTCAACCAAGTGAAACCATATTCTTTTCTTAATATAGTAAAAACCATAACGAAGGTTTTTACTATATTAAGAAAAGAATATGGTTACATTTCTAATTTAGATTTATTGAATCGTTATATGTTGTGTTTTACATATATATGTAAGCTGTATTAAAATAAAATTAAGAAATTAAAGTCATTGTATATTATTTTTAAGGGTTGAAAAATCATTTAAATGGGACCACTACACTCATTGCTTAACCTAAGTAATCAGACCATTAGTAAAATAATATTTTTAGATCCATACTTCTAATTTAGATAAATGTCCAACCCAAATCCGAATATAACGAGCTCAAATAAGCAATATTTCAAAATATATATTTTATAACAGTAACCGTTCCCAGCTTTTATATTTATTCCAAGCAGATAAAGAAAAAAATATATATTCTGAATTTTCATAACTCTTCGCTTTTCCCGCCCTCAGCCCTAAAATTGCCAACACGGCAACGTTCCCAAGTATCAAGATGACACTTGAAAGATGGTAGGTATCCGCGCAACTGTCAAGAAAGAGTTTTTACCCGTTATTTTGTGTATTTGACAGGACCGAACTAGGGGGCTTTGTAACAATTCCGTGACAACTTCCTTTGTTTTGTCATTAAATATTTAAGTTTCATTCGAAAATGTCGATGTTTATTTTTTATTTAGATTACTAAAAATGCGCAAAAAAGAGTTAAACATGTACTTTATTCATTGTTATGTACCATCTTATTAAGGGGGTATTTTTTACCAAAAAGAGTTAAACATGTACTTTATTCATTGTTATGTACCATCTTATTCGCCATTTTTTATATAAAATATCAAGTTCCTGTCAAAAATGGTGTCTTTCTCTAGCTCGTTCATCCGCCGTATCGTTTGTCTCGCTCAAAATTTTTGAATTCGATCTTTAATTTCAGAAGTTAATGTTTTAAAATTATTTTTAAAAAAGTAGTAGATATGTATTGTACCATTTTGAAATCCTGACTAAACAGGCCAACTTTTGATGTAACTTGCCAGGTTAGCGTAGAACATTATTTTTACAGTATGATGAGTTAAAGTTGGCTGATAAAAAATATAATTTTTTACGATCGGACAAAAACAATTTTTTTTTCAAACGTGCAATTTTTTTTTTTGTTTTATTATCGACTCCAACTAATAGCAGGTCTATCTAGGATTGCGATACAATCATTAAAATCATAAAATATGGCAATTTTTAGTCACAATATACAAACATTCGGCTCAGGGTAGCTACTTTTACAATTTTCGAAGAAATGCCTATAACTCGAAAAGTATAAGGCTTTTTCAAAAAAAAATTTTTTATTCTGAACCCTCATAAGCTGGCCTCTTCTTTGATATCGGCTTGGCGTTGCCCTTTGGGACACCCTGTATATGTAAGCTGTATTAAAATAAAATTAAGAAATTAAAGTCATTGTATATTATTTTTAAGGGTTGAAAAATCATTTAAATGGCACCACTACACTCATTGCTTAACCTAAGTAATCAGACCATTAGTAAAATAATATTTTTAGATCCATACTTCTAATTTAGATAAATGTCCAACCCAAATCCGAATATAACGAACTCAAATAAGCAATATTTCAAAATATATATTTTATAACAGTAACCGTTCCCAGCTTTTATATTTATTCCAAGCAGATAAAGAAAAAAATATATATTCTGAATTTTCATAACTCTTCGCTTTTCCCGCCCTCAGCCCTAAAATTGCCAACACGGCAACGTTTCCAAGTATCAAGATGACACTTGAAAGATGGTAGGTATCCGCCCAACTGTCAAGAAAGAGTTTTTACCCGTTATTTTGTGTATTTGACAGGACCGAACTTAGGGGGCTTTGTAACAATTCCGTGACAACTTCCTTTGTTTTGTCATTAAATATTTAAGTTTCATTCGAAAATGTCGATGTTTATTTTTTATTTAGATTACTAAAAATGCGCAAAAAAGAGTTAAACATGTACTTTATTCATTGTTATGTACCATCTTATTAAGGGGGTATTTTTTACCAAAAAGAGTTAAACATGTACTTTATTCATTGTTATGTACCATCTTATTAAGGAGGTATTTTTTACCAAAAACAATAAGGGAATGAGTCATTGTAAAAAATATATTATAAACTTCTGGAATACTAAATGTATGAAGAGTTTTGGATACTAAATTCGATAAAATATGAGTATGTGACTTAAAATTTTAAATTAAATACGAATAGGTGCGACGTGTTAAACGGAAAGTAGACATTTATTATTGGGTTAAAATGATATGCATCGCGTAGATGACACTCAAACAAAATATGGTCGTTATCTCAATCATCTCACACGTACATGTAGAGCTTTCTTTTATGTAGATCTTAAAAAGATGGCTTTCTATCAGACAGGCCTATTCTTATCCTACGATTGACCAAAAAGTGTTAACCTCATACCTTTCTTGATTTAGTATTTTTAATATTATTTTCAGTAAGTATGGTACGAGTATATAACTGATGCATACGATAAACTGAACTGAAAAAACGGGAATTCCTAATTACTGGGGCTGACTATCTTTAATATTAATGCCTGACTATCTTTGATATCAATGCCTGACTATCTTTGATATTAATGACTGACTATTTTTTATATTAATGCCTGGCTATCTTTGATATTAATGCCTGACTATATTTAATGTGTAGAAATCTTAATGAGAAAAGGGGAAGGTAGTTTTATATTGATTTTGAAACGTATCCTTTTTCCTAGATACTTTTTTATTGTTATATATTTCCTTAACCTGTAAAAAATAGTTAATACTATAGATAAATAAATGTGTTTTTATCTCATTAATGCATTCAAACATTTTCCTCAGTGTTCGAAAAAAAGTGAAATATAACAATAAGCAACAGGTTGTACTTTATACAACAGAATCGTAATAAAATTGTGTTTTGTTAATTTGAACAATACTTAACTTTTAAACGGAAGTTTCAGATCGATATCTAGATTACAAAGCTGCTGATTACTTTGGTTAGTAACATACTATAATGTATCATTTATGGTACACATTTTTCGTTCAGTGCAAAACAATTTTAAAGACACATTGCTATTTTATTCTAACTGATATACCGAAATGAGTCTTTTTTGGAAAATTATCTGTAAGTTTTTTTAAGTATTTAGATTTATGTTTTCTAGAATAAATGTATAATCTTTTTTAAATTATATACAATTAATATCCCTGCTTTAATTTTACATATTTATTACATATTATTATTCGATAAAACTTTTTGTTTTGTTTAAGCAATTAACGCTGCTGAGAGAGCTTTATGCCCTCTGTATGATTAATTTCATGAATGACGACCAAAAAAATGCTTAAGCTTTTTTGAAAAACAATGGCGGGAAAAACCAATTTTACTTTTATCTTTCATAATACGAGTATTATACATCCAGCACGTTAATAATTAAGTTTTTGAAGTGACCACCTCCTTAGCCTAGTTGGTAAGAAGCCTGTCCCCTTACCCGAGGGTTCGGGTTTGATTCTCGTAAGAATCCATATTTAAAAAAAATCCAGTCTTGTTTTCACTTAAAGGCTCTTTACCTTCTTTTTGGTTAACTGGAAAAGATTGTCACATTGCGATAAACCCCTCAAGTTGTATTGTATACAACGAAATTGAAATAGATTTAAGTTAGCAATGAAAATTTTGTTCTGACAACATCTATCCGAGAAATACGAAACTATTATAATTTCTGAACAACATATGGAATAAACTTGTTATTGTATTAAATGACAAAAGCCGGCCCTGCTAGTACGTATGTCATCCTAGCTTTACAGAAAAAAGTAACATTTTTTTCACGTGTCACAGAATGGTTCGTTAGGCGCGTAGTTCCCTCGAAATTATTGCCGCAGGAGATTAGGTGAACCGTCACAAAATGGTGACAATCCGTAACAAAATTAATTAAATCACTTCGTACTCGTATCAACAAATACATATTCCGCTAACAAGTAAAGCTCAATCTAAGGTCATAACTTAAGGGTTGTTATTATATTGTTTATCAATCTAAGTATCTGGACGACCTATGTGGTCTAGTTAGTAAGAAGCATGTCTCCCAGCCCGGGAATAGCGGGTTAAATTCTCGCTGAAACCCAGATTTAAAAATAATTATTCCAGTCTTTCACTAAGGCCTTTTTAACATTTTTCTGGTTAGTTTGAAGAGATTTCCACGTGCTAATAAACTCTCTTACTTGTACTGTACACAATACAATTTCAGTGGGGGTCCCGTTCCTCTGTATTGTGGTCACGACACAGATGAAAGTACGCACACATACACACTCCCAAATGCATCGGTAATATGTGATGACCAAAGATGTAGAGTAATTATGACCGGATACCGTGTTTTTAATGATCTCTTGAAAATACTATGATAATTTTATATTTGCCATATAGCAATAAGCACACCAGTTTGTATTAGACACACGCATGTGAAATAATACAATTAAGTTTTTTTTTTGTAGTTTGTCTTGTAATATCCCCCTGAAAGAGATTCATTTTTTTATATTTTTAAGTTGCATTTTGTAGTCCCGTGTTGTCAATTATTTTTGCTGTAGATTGGAATGTTTAAGAATCATATTTTGAAAGAAATATATGTCACAAACTTTAAGATTTTTTAAGGTTAATAATATGTTAACATATATATTTAATTTTTAGATTTAACGGTGTTATATAAAGAGCATTCAAATCACGTTTATTGTACAATATAAATAAATTTAAAAAACCTGCCAACAACAAGCTGTAGTTTATAAGTTAAACCTTTCGATCGTCTTAAAACTTTGCTACCCCTGCCATCGGAACTTTGGATTTTATCTATCTAGAATGTGTACTTGTTAAAGTGCAACAGCTTACACCTAATGAACAAATACACATCATACACGCAATGGGCATGAACAGATGTCTCCTCAACATATACGAACTGGTGCTATCGCACCACACAACATATTCGAATTGATGTTGAAGACATATTAAAGATTGTTGTCGCGAGACAATGTTGTCTACAGTACTAAAGCCTTTGGATTAGCAACCACTAAACTAGGCAAGTAATCTCACTTACGTGTAGCGCATGCAAGTAATCTTACCAGACCAACTCTTTAATCATACTGGGACCCATTTTTTTGGCAATCGAATGCGAAATCTTCGGGTGGAAGACTAGCATTTTACGAATTAAGCCACGGAGGCCGTCGATTAAGTAATTAGTTTCAATGATACCCCTCAACATGTCTGAACCAGTGGCATAGAAATTCTGTCTACAGAAAGAATACTGTATACATAATGTAAACGTTGTTTAATTTATTCCGACTTTTCCTTTCATTTGAAAGAAATTTTATAACCCCGCTACATTCAATTTTTAACATTTCATAATATAACGAAACAACACGTCTTAAATCTGCTCTTATTAACATACAACCGAAGGTAAAGGTATCAAATGTTAACTGTAACATTGCTTGACCAGGCGATGAGTGTGGTATAACACTTAACGTTCAGTTTAGGTCGGAATTACAATAAATTATCTAAAACGTTCAAAAATTATTTCAAGTATTTTCAACCCATTTTTTTAAGGTTATGTCAGTTTGAGTTTACACCGCTTGGCTGAAAGTATCACGAAAAATATAATATTGTACATCACGCTCATAAGTAAGAAAAATATATCGTACACATATGAAATCTGGAAATGACATATAAATCGACAACCCCATTTTCCAAACAATGCCTGTTCGGTGATGAATTGGCTGGGATATATCACAGAATTGTGGATTCTCGCTGAAACACAGGATTATTCTTTTGATAAACGAGAAGAGAAGAATAGATAATAGTGTTTACGTGGTGCATATTGATGACAGCGATGATTCATTTCGTTTGAGAAATGGAATAGTAAATGAGAGAGATAAAAAATGTATTACTATTTGGAAGGAATTTTGTTTTGTAAGAAAATTTTGATATTTTCGTTGACGATCCGAAAATTAAATTATTTTTGGGACAATCTAAATTTATGATTTTGACAATCGAAATTTAATGCGTAAGAAAGTCAATCAAATTAACAAATATATATATGGCAAATATAAAACTCATTTTAAAAATGGTTGATGGAAATCATATCAGATTTGGTAATAGATACCATCAACATAATATGAAAATTCAATGTCGATCAATATTATGCAATGAACGAGTATTTTATGTGCAGTTCCCTTTTCGTTAATTTCTGTGGATTTACGAGTCTTATTTTGTTTTTACAAATCAGTAAATGAACTTCTTTTAAATTAATCTTTCTTATTTTAATGCTCTTTTTGGTGTAACGTGATGATGCTAAGATTTTTTTATACTTATAGTGGTTCTATATTTATATATTTCTTTATTTCTTGTGAAATCCCAAAACCTTAAAACCGGCATACGCCTAGTTAGGCAAAAAATCCGTTGTATAATTAATTGTAAAAATTAAAAAATGCAAATAACTATCTTTTTTAAATAACTTTTCCCCGAGTTTGGATGTTCCCAGTCAGTTATACATGATGAATTGATTAATCACAGTGAGCTCTTTCTTGTCGCCCAATTTGAGTGATCCCAGTCAGTAAGCTATTGCAAGTTGATTAATCCCAATGAATTCTTGCTATTTTACCTATTTGGTTGTTCCCATCCAGTGAGCTATGACGAATTGATTAATCACAGTGAGATCTTTCTTTGCGCCCAATTTAAGTGCTCCCAGTCAGTAAACTACTGCAAGTTGATTAATCCCAGTGAATTCTTGCTATTTTCCCTATTTGGTTGTTCCCATACAGTGAGCTATGACGAATCGATTAATCACAGTAAGCTCTTTCTTTTCGCCCAATTTGAGTGATCCCAGTCAGTAAGATATTGCAAGTTGATTAATCCCAGTGAATTCTTGCTATTTTCCCTATTTGGTTGTTCCCATACAGTGAGCTATGACGAATTGATTAATCACAGTGAGCTCTTTCTTTTCGCCCAATTTGAGTGATCTCAGTCAGTAAGCTATTACAAGTTGATTAATCCCAATTAACTCTTGCTATTTTCCCTATTTGGTTGTTCCCATCCAGTGAGCTATGACGAATCGATTTATCACAGTGAGCTCTTGCTATTGAAATTTGAAATATACCACGTCTTTCGAATAAGTACATAATTATTATTTTTTATACTGGCTTTTCACTAAAATTAGGGTGTTCCCATTCAGTGAGCAATGGAATGATAAATTAAAGAAATTTATTGAGAATATTGAATATATACTAGAAACACAATCACAGTTAGCCCTCCCAATAAAAATTTAGAATAGAGCTAAATTTATCAAATGAGAATCCTAATTGAACGTATTTAATTTATTAGAAATTATGGACTTTCTTAAAACTGCTAAGGGACGAAGACAACTTTGTAATGAGTTTTCTCATATTGGCAGACGTAGGATTATTCGTCAAAATTAGATTATCATAAAAAATCAGATACGTATTATATAATTTAGTAGACATTAAAAAAATCTACGATCCAAAGTTTCCTCGCTGAGGTCACACTCGCAATTGATATAATTTTAAACTTTGATTTTGGTCAAATATTATTTTGTTGAAGAATGTCCAATTTGCAACCAACATATCAGAGATTTTGAATGGAATACTTTTTTTTTTAATATTTTGCAAGGAGTACGTGTTATTCGTCAAGTTCCACTAGATATGCAGGAACTCCATCTAGTGGAACTTGAAGAATATTTTCAAATTTATAAAAAAACGAAAGACAAAATATCCATCTCTCTAAATATATTAACATTGTATCATGTCTTCAAAAATATCTTAAATACCTTGATAAAATGATCACTTGTAAGGAATATCATCAGCTTAAAAGTCAAAATAAACATTATGTAGCCTCCAAATTAATAAGCATCATCATCAGTTCTTCAACCCAGGATGGTGTTTGACTACCTGCAGGATGTTTTGTCACCTATGTCTTTTAGCAACATTCATTTTCCTTGGTTACACCCAAATTATCTGCAACACTACCCAGCTAACTCAACTTTAGTCTCCCCACTCTCCTACGCCCCATCGGATCACTGAACAAAGCCTTCCTTGCAGAGTCAGTCTATGGATGCGGTATAATTGCCCAAGCCGGCACAGTCTAGCAATTTACATAACTTTTTCTTCGCAAGCTTCAGCTCTTCATCAGACTTATTTCTCCGCGTGCCATTATAAAAAATCGGCCATAAAGTCTGCAGAGATTTTCTCTCACAAAGGTATCGAGAACTTTTCAATCCCGCTATTTTCATGTATCCGATGCGTAAGTTAGCACAGATTCTTAGAAATGTTTTTTAAAGTTAACTTTTCATGTTCTTGGAGAAAAAACGAGGCTTAAGTAAGGGAATAAGGCCAAATGAACATAACATAGCTCTTATTTATTCTTTACTAGTGTTGTTGATGTAGTTTGCCTGTGATCCAAAGTACACAAAATAATGTACACCCTCAAAAGGATATGCACTAATGTAAGGGTGAGATGAAGATTTTAACATATGCACGTAACTTACAGACATAAAGCTTGGAATACTTGAGGTAACAATTTATAACAGAATACGGTATAAAGTGATTAAGGATGATTGTGAACTAATATATGTGTTGAGTAAGATGAAAAAGAACCTGAGATGGTGTTGCATGAACAGCAAATAAATTTAAAAAGTCTAACAAAACAAATACGAGTATATATTAAGCGAATGTTCAGTGGAAGGTGTGGTAGAGGGAACTTATTGTTGGGTCGATTGAATGATATTATGACATCAGTATTTAAGTACTAAATTTAACATACAGATATAAACATGGACATAGAAGAGAATTGAACGAAGCTGAAGAAATGCATTGTAAATACATCCACTGAGAAGAATTCGTGGGAGGATAATGTTTAACAGAATAATGATTGAAGTAATTAGGGATAAATGTGAATTTAAGGCTGATGTGTTGAATAAAATGACAAGGATCCTAAGATTGATTCTCATGAACAAATAAGTCAAGAAAAACTAACAAAACAAATAAATAAAAAGCAAATCTTCAGTGGAAGGTGTTTTAGAGTAAAACCTATTAAATAAATGTAGGATCAAGTGAATGATATTTTGACATCAGTGTTTAACACTTAATTTGGCATATGATAGTTAAACGTGGACATGGGAATAACTGAAAGAAGCCAAAGAAATGCAGAAAGAACTCTTGGGGGACAATGTTTGACAGAATATTGATTGAAATGATTAGGGATGAATGTAAAATTAAGGCTGATGTGTTGAGGAAGATGAAGAAGTGCGCTTTAAGATGGTTTGGATACCTAGAATGAATGAATAAAGAGAAACAAACATAAAGTGTAAATGTGAGTAAAAAGCATTATAGAGGAAGAAAATGAAAGCATGATTGGATCAAGTGAATAACTAATTTTGAAAGAAGGAAATGTAAAACGTAGGTATAAGGTAGAATTTTTTCTCAATCAACCGAAAAGACTTTTAAAAGCTTGTATGAGGATAAAAACGATACTTAAAACCCCATCGAAAATCGTGTTCGAAACGGTTGGATGAAAGGCAATCATTTATCCACTAGGTCACATATGTCGTGTACATCAACCTTTTTTAGGTATTGTAAAGAGTTTAAGGGGGGGGTTGTGATTGTTAAGATTTTGAATTAGAATATTTATACAATATATAAATTTGACTACTTAAAGCAGATATGATGATTCTTATTAAAAAGAATACTCAGATATTGTATTGGCATATGGAACGAATGAATTAAAAAATACTAAGAAAATCAAATATACGAGTAAAGTGCAAATATTAGTGGAAGGCATGAGGAGAAAGGAATACCAAGGATTGTTGGATCAAGTAAATGATATTTTGAAAGAAAGAAATGTAAAAAGTTAGAGAAATCGTCGGAGCTGAAGTAGAAGATGTGTGAATGTAGAAATGTCTGTCTAGATAAGAAAATCTGGCGCTCTATCCTCTATGCCTAAATTGTATGATTATACGTATGTATGTACGAATAAAAATAATTAAGTTTATGGAAGGAAAACTTTTGTACATAAGACAAAACAATCTTCCTGTTTTAACTTTGTGGTACCAAGTTTTACCAGATAGCCTTCAGAGACCTCCCCTCCGTAATCTGAAAAATATTGAGATCCTAAATTTCAGCTTTAAAATACGCTACTGTCATTTTTAAACCAATTATAAGTCTAATTTACGGTTGTCTTGTCTCGTTTTTGTGACGTTTTCGTATTTTAACTTAAAAACTTTTGACGGGAAGGTAATTTTATTTCAGTTTTGATAAGGAAATATCCAAGACCTTTATCCAAGTAAGGATTTTATTATTAACGTTTGAGAATGCAAGCAGAGGAGATGAGATATTTTAGTTTTACGTATAAGAAAACTTAAACCTTTGGGATCAAATTAAAAAATTCCGTCATGAGACGTTTCCTTCGCTCAGAAGTCTTTCTTTCAATTATTAAAAGTTCTCAGTTGTAGTGGCTTGGATATATCGTCCATATGATATACTACGTTAATTGGTTAAAAAACCTTCGAATAAGAAAATTAGAAGTTAAACAGAGGACAAAGAATTTATAATGATTTTTGGACTAACCTGTGACTCAATAATGAATTGATTTAAGTGCTTCCTTTCGTTCTTTTAGAATATGTATTTTGTTTGACGTAACTACTCGTATATTAAGGGTTCAATTATTTCATACAGTATCAAATAATTGAAGAAGAGCGCACTGATGTAGCATCAAGATTCTGGTGTCGCGTGCACGCCCGTGTTGGTCAGAATGCGTGTCTTATATGCCTGAGTACAGAATCACAAGAAATGTCCTCTGTGGCGAGCTGACGAAAAGCAGAAGGAGGCAAGGTGGTCAACTCAAGTTATATAAGGACGTACTACGTAAGACGCTTGTAAAAATTAATGCTTAGCACAACTGGGAACAAACAGTATAAATAGTAGAGCGAAATGACTTGGAACTGTTGCTAGTTATCATAGACCAATTTCAGAAAAAAAAACGCAGACAAGCTGCAAATACTGAAGCTCTTTGCCTTTTATGCAACAGAATAGGCCTATTACCAATAGGCTTACGTAGTCATCTCCAGTGGCACCAACGGCAGGTGCCTTGATCACCCATTTTATGTTGTACCTTTTGTTATGTTCGCCACGGGTTATGACCATTAAATACAATTTAAGGATAACACATGCTTTTACAACACAGTAAAGAGAATTTGTCAAGAGTGCAATTTAGTAACTAACGCGGATGTGGACATACTATATTTTATTCAACGCTGTCAAGGTTTAGGAGGATGGTGACAGAATTAACGGAAGAATAACAGTTTTTTTTCTTATCCTACAATACATGATCAAAGCATTTTCACTAACATGTTAACAAGGTTTAAATGTATATGATATGAACACTAGTAATTGTAATTTTGATTCTTGGTATTATTTAACAATTATATGTGTTGTGTGTATAAATTGATTAATTTCCTGTATTATATCAAATAAAAATTAAATATATAAAAGGTGGAATAAACAAGCGACAGTTCTGTACCGAAAAACAGCCTCACAGGATTGAACCAATCTAACACCTGTTTGACATTTGAGATGCAGGCTCGTAGCAACGTTTCAGCGCTAACTGAGAATAAAAAAGGTATAAGAAAAAATAGTTTTAATTTTATTATAACAATAATAATGAAAAAGACAACTTTTATGTCGCCGTTTAGGGAGTAAGCTCTTATATATTTAGGTGCTCCATCTTGGGACTTAAACCCAAGTTGAGCATCAAAAAAGGAAGGTGGTAGCTGCTGATGTAAGGTTTGGAACTTATCCACACCTGTGAATATTTAAATAAATATATTTGGTAAGAAAATCGCATAAACTTTACCAAAAAGACATTTAACAAAAGACAAACTTGATTTCACTTTGCATAAATGCATAAACTTGGCTTCAGCGATAATCTAATTGGATTATTTGCATCATACCTAAAAGACAGATCTCAATACTTAACAATCCGTAACAAGTCTTTTGTGGAATACATCGCAAGATCTGGTATACCATAAAGATCTAATTTAGGTCCCCTGCTATTCATCAGATTAATAGACGATATTCAAAATTCCATAAGTCATTCGACACGTTTATTGTTTGCTGACGACTTGAAAATTTTCAAAAAGATCAATCCACTTCACGACTGTGCACAGTTACAACAAGACCTAGACTCCCTAGTCTCCTGGAGTGAGCAAAATCATCTTCTGTTCAACAATAATAAATGTGTCTGTGTATCTTATACTCGGTCGTTTTCACCAATCCACCATCAGTATACTATACAAGGAGTGGCATTAAACAGAGTTTCTAAATTAAAAAATTTAGGCGTAATTGATGTCGGACTCACGTTCGTTAACCATGTCTCGCGTTTGATATCGGACTGTTACAAACTACTCGGGTTTTATAATGAGAATATCAAAAAAATTTAACAGCACCGATATCCTTCGAAACTTATATAATTATCTAATAAGAACCAAATTAGAATATGTATCTACAGTTTGGGCTCCTAATCAGTTCAAATATAATAATAATATAGAACAAATACAAAAAAAATCCTCAGATATCTATGGTACCGAACAAAGGGCGATTATCCAAAATATGCTCACCATGTCGAACTTCTCATGGTGTGTAACTATAGAAGCCTCAAAACAAGAAGGTATGAATCCATTGCGATATTCCTACGAAAGGTTTTTCAAGGCTGCTTTAACTGTCCCGCGATTCTAGAAGCACTAAGTTTATATGTACCTAATAAATATAGCCGTGCAAGGAATCACCCTCTGTTCTACATACCAACTTACAGAACGAATATCGTGGCTAAACTATCAGTCACGCGGGGTAGAGAGATATTGAACCAACTGAATGACACTATTAATATATTCTCAGTACCGTTTAGCAGTATGAGAAGAATCCTGGCTGATATTCTTCCTAACGAATAAGCTAACGCTAGAAGCAAATCCTCTTTGTGTAATAGGAGAAATCCGTGCAAAGTGGATAAAAAAAAGCAACACTTTAGGTGGATTGTAATGTATATAATATGTTCGTTGTGTATAAAAACATTAAATATTCATAAATTGAGTGCTAGAATTCTTAATTTTTCATACTTTCTACACTGCCCTTATATATTATTAGGGAGATGGATCAAATATACAAAATACAATTACAAAAAAAATTTGTATTTGAAGACAAATTGAAATTTGACAAAAAGGTATAAATGCTTTAACTGCCATTTTCGAATTCTTCAAGTGACGCGAATGTTTTTTTTTATTAAAGCTAAATTATTTTGTATTTGTTTTTGCTGTTTCTCATTTTGTAAAATCGCGAGATTTGTAATAATACCAGCGTGTTCTTGCAATCACGAAAAATAATTTCACGAGCAGGATTTAAGGAAGAAGATTATTATTTTTATGGTATTTTGACAATTTCAAATGTCAAAGACGTCGAAAAATCGTTTGCGCAGAAAAAAATTTTTTTTTTCATAATAAGCTCACAGATTTTTATCCAAAAGATATTTTTGCATTCCAAGAGATTGGGTGACCATGGGTTTCAAAGATTTTTTTCTCGTTGTTTGTTATATTCGAATTTTATATCGAGAGAATATGAAAATACATCTTTATAAAACACTGATTTGACCTGTGCTAGCTTATTTATCAGAGACTTAGACACTTACTTAGTGGGACGAAATAGTTTTCTATCTATCTATCTTCACAAAATCTGTATCTCAAAAGTACAGAGATCAACGGTAAAAAATCAATTCAATTTCTCTCCATAATTGTTTTCCTCTCTTTCTTTTCGTTGACTTTGCTTCTCTAAAAAAAAATTGAGATCTCTGTAAATATGGTGAAGAAAACTTCACTATCAAAAGATATGAATTTGTTTTTTTATGTATTGTTGTGGATTTATCATTATACATGTATACAAATTTTGTTTATTTTTTTTTCTATCTTAGGACCTTTGATTACCTGAGCCTTGACCTGTCTCAAGTTTGTATTTTAGATATGGTAGGTGGCATTCATGTGCGTACTGCTTTTTGATTTTTTTTTTGTTTATAATTAATGTAATTTTTTGTGGTAAGTTGTATTTATATTTTCTTGTAAACTGTTTTAATGGTCTATAAAGTATCAAATATTGTAATAAAATAAAGACTTATTTACTTTAATCACGGCAAATAACAGGCAAAAAACTGATGTTCATGGAATTTGAAAGTGTTCATTTTGCGAGAGATTTAATTAATCAATTTATGACCTTACCAAGTGGAAACCGAGGTATAACGAAGAGCTCTACACCCGTGTGGCAAACTAGCACAGAAAAAGCTTAAAAATATCTTTACTGAATTGAGCATTTATACCACAGCAGGACACAGGCCGTTCAATGAAGGCTTAATTCAGCGATCCAAAAGGGGCGTATGAGAGTAAGAAAACCAAAGCTGAGATCGCTGGATATTGTAAAAAAACTGCCACACACTGTATAAAAGCAATTGGAGGAGGGAGGGATGCTGCTAAGAAAGATGGGCTGCAGAGATTTTTTAAGCAGCCAAAACCCATGCTAGTTTGTGGAGTCAATGATGATGAAATAGTCACGATACATTTTATTCAACGATGTTAGAAAGTAATAAAAAAAATATATATATGTTAAGTCAAAAAAAGAAAATTTATTTGGTATGTTTACAAAAATTATTTGAGTTAAGAAAAATCACTTGACACCCATTTTATATGTGTTCAAAGAATGTTTAAATGGGTATATCAAAAATCCATACTGATCTCCCATCCTGCGCAGCCTAAAGACTGACGAACTATAGGAAAAGTTCATTGCTTGATGACAACAATACAATAATTGATGTTATCCCGTGAGCTTCAAGATAGTTCAAAAACGTATTCATTATGTGATTACTCAATAAAACATACTATGCGTATCCAGAAAGTAAGTGTACTGAGGCTCTCACGACCGGATGGATTTTATTTTCGACATGTTGGCTACACTTCCGTGTAGCCTGGCCCTTCCCCTCCGCAACAAGACCGATTCGAGGTCAGTACGTTGAGAAGAGAAGTGTCGACGCGACAACACGTTTCGTGAAAAATGTCAATCCAATCTCCCGCCAAGTGCGAAATACGCGGCGTCATCCGTTATCTCGTTTGGAAGGGAAAACCTCTGGTTAAGGTTTATAATGAGGTGAAAACTGCATATGGTGATAAAGCTGTGAATCGTACGAGTGTGTACAAGTGGTGTCTCGAGTTTAAAAACGGTCACGTCATACCTCTTCACCCTCCGCCAACAAGTTCAAAACCACAATTTCAGCCAAGAAAATCATGGCATACGTGTTTTGGGACTGTCAAGGCATAATTTTAATTGAATATATGCCTCAAGGGGAGACCATCAACTCTGCATGATACTGTGAGACCCTAAAAAAATTGCGGAGGGTGATTCAGAACAAGAGGAGAGGCATGCTGACAAAGGGAGTCTGCCTGCTGCACGACAATGCCAGACCACACACGGCCAACGCTACGAAGGAACTGCTCGCCTCGTTTAAATGGGATGTCCTGAACCATCCCGCGCATTCCCCTGACCTAGCACCTTCAGATTACTATTTCTTTACCTTCCTGAAGCTGCACATGGGTGGAAAAAGGTTTTCAACCGACGAGGAGGTAAAGGAGGAGGTGGAGAAGTGGATGGAGGGGTTGGCGGAAAACTACTTCGAGGAAGGCATCAAAAAGTTGATACCCCACTTCACCACCTGCATTGAGAGGAATGGTGACTATGTCGAAAAATAGCTTACATATGTACTACGGTAACCACGTAATTTTTTGTTTAAATAAAAAAAATTGTAACCTACAAAAATTCAGTACACTTACTTTCTGGATATGCCTCGTATATTGAGTCATCACATAATGAATGCGTTTTTGTGAAATTTTGAAAAGAAATAAATTTTGTTATTTCAGGTTTAAATCAAAATGTTTTCTCCCTATAATTAACTCTTTCACATATTTATTTATCTTTACTTTTCCAATTCTTGTCGTTAAAATGAAGCTTGCTTTAGATATTCCCTTTATGATTTAAGTAATTACCTATTCGAGAAATGTGCTTTTTAACATTTGAATAGAGTATAGTAATTATGATCTCTATTCAATAAGTCACGTTTTTTATCATCAATAATAATAGAAAGCGTGACTTATTAATAATAAGTCTTTTACAATCATGGCTTACAATAGAAAATACATAACATAGTAACATTTGCAAACAAAAAGTTTTAAAGATTCAAAAAGAAAAAAGTTTATTTATTCCGCGAGTCTATTTCTTTGTGCATATACAAAAACGAATTGAAATAATGGTGTTTTGTTTAGCAAAGGGTTGTAATTGAAATTAGCTACTAACATAAAATTTACGTATTTCATGTTTTTTTTATTTTATTTCAAAACATCTAAAATACATTTTAAATATTGTAAATCACGAATAAGCACGAATGTTTGTATTTTTCTTTTTTAACACGTTCACTGCGTCGAACACGGCTCCCGTGTCCATACAAAGTAGCCTTGAATGTTGAGTGCACTCATAAACGTCTCCCGATAAGGATTCGTCGCCAGTTTCATGTGTTTTGAAGACACGAAGGAATACACTTGTATATGATGTTTAAATAGAAAGTAGAATTTGATTTTTAACAAAGTTATGGGTTTTCAAAAATTCGCGAATTTTTAGCATCTCTGTATGACATTTTATGCGCAGTGAACGTGTTAAATAGACAATTCACCCTAACTAGGATGATTTGTTACATCAAATTCAAGTCATGTTGCAAATTCAAATTCAAGTCATTACAATTCTGGACAATTTAAAGTTTTAGCTGATTAAGCTTCAAAAATGTAATAATCGCTCTATAAGTGGAAAAGTTCCACGAAGAGAGAATAAATGCAACATTCATTGGACGCGGCGAACATACGCTTTAAGTTAATCAAATCTGTTTCGAAAAGGACAACCGAAAAATACATAGTCTTTAGTTTCATCATTTATACCACACTCGCAGCCGGGATTCTCTACAATACCCGTTCTGTAAAGGCGACTAGCCACCACGCAGTGGCCCGTCCGCAAATGACACATAACAGACACTTCTATCTTGCTCATTCTTATTATATAAAACCATGGTTTCAAAGGGATAGTTTGTTAGATTGATTTATATCTAGAGCCCTTATATACATCGGTGCCAAGTATCATGTTTAATTCTATTTGAAAAATCAGTTACTCGCTGTGAAAAATCAAAAAGGAGACAAAAAAAGCACGACTTTTAATAATAAATGAAAATATAGGAATACAAAACGAATTGAAAGAAAATGAAAAACATCGAAATATCTTTCAACTATAGCTTTCCTCTTAAGTTCGGAAATAGCTCCGCGATGGATGACATAAATTAGTAACATCTCTGTCCCTCTATGATATGTTAGCTTACCATGGAACTTCAAAAAAGGTCATTTTTCCCTTTGATATCAGAGCTGTATTGCTAAATTTAAGTTTAAGTAGAATTTGTATTTAAAAATTTCCATTTGATACTCGTATTAAAACATTCTTTATGTTATATTATTCAGTAGTTAAAGCATTTAGATTGTGGAGGTTTAAAGACATTGTAATTTGTTTTATCAAACACTGTTTATTCCACTTTTTATGACGGTATAACTTTACCGGTTTCAAGGCTTTCACCTCGAAGGAGCACAAACAAGTCTTGTTTGTGCTCCCCTGAGTATGAAGTGAAAGCCTTGAAACCGGTACGGTTATACCGTTACTTAAAGTGATATAAACAGTGTTTGATAAAAACAAATTACATAATTCTGTATATTCATATTTCAAAGGATGATCCTTACTGAATAATTAAATATATTGTCTCATATACATCTCAGATGTTTTAAGATGAGCAAAGCATCTCTTGACGTTGTTTAGAATATCTGCCACCTGTCATAACACGTGGCACATAAAACCTCCCCCCCCAAACCACCCCTTGGACTTTATAGTACCAAGTTAGGGCATTCCAAACTAGTAAAAACCAAAACCAGCAAATAAATACAACAAATACAGATTATTTGCGAACTAGTATAAAATTTAAAATAAACCTTGTTCCTAAAATTAACTTAAGAAGCACGGACACTTTCTATGGTCCAAGATACTGAATGAATGCCAATGGAATTTCCGTTATGTTAAGGGTTCGTTGAAATTTCAATCACAAATACGACAACAGAATAGATAAATGTATTGATTATCTTTCAAGTTTTAAGGGTTGGCTAAGGGGTGCGTGATAGAACTCGCACTTTTTTTTTCAAAAGCATGGTTTTCTTATATTTTTTTATGTTTAATTATTTTTTTATGTGTAAACTTTATTATGTTTAATTTTTTTTTTATGTGTAAACTTTATTCTGTTTAATTATTTTTTTAATGTTTTTCAGATTTTTTTCCGTATTAATTTGGTTTAAATGTTGACCGACATTTCGAAGGTGTCGCATTGTTCATCCTCAGAGCGATGTCAAAAAACATTACCAAAACATCATAACAGCCGTGTCATCGTATAATCAATTGTGGTAATTTACGTCGTTATTTATCACATCAGAAGAGAATGATATGTTGGAAAAAGGAAAGGTAGAAAGTCAAAAAAAATATATGAGTTGTATGGATATGGAAAAGGTTGAAAATGAGTGTGGAGATAGGAAAATCTAGCGCTTTGTCATCTCTGCCTGTCCCAGAAATGGCATGATAGAAGATATATACTCGTGTGTATGTATAATACAAAGTAATTCATTGTTAAAAAAATCTAATATGGAGTTTCACAAAATCGAGATCACAAAGTTACAATCACTCTATAAAGGTGCTTAACTGTCGAGTGATAATAATTACGTATATTATGGCACATTCTTAAAATGTCTCTCCTTATGAGGCCCTGCTTTTAGCAGAGAGCCTACTTCTCCCCAGATCTATATATAGCTGCAGCCTCTAGCCAGCTGGGGGGGGGGGGGGTATTGAGGCTGTAATAGAAACGGCAGGACATCGCGGCAGTTATCAAGCCACGCTGGCATGGCTACCTGTCGATTCTGTGGGGGGTAAATAGGCTACATCCCCTCTTTCCTCGCGAACCCAATTCGAAATGGCTTGAAAACGAGGTTGGGTCGGGCATTAATGTGGAAAATGTAACTATTTGGGTATTATTTTCTACTATTTGGGTAGTATTTATTTAAAATGATGAAATAGTTACGAAAGATATCGTGTGTTATGGCGAATAGAAGGCGTGACAGAGAAGAACAAAGAAACGTATGGTTGGATCAAGTGAATAATATTCTGAAAAAAAGGGAACGTAGAAAGTTAGAGAAATCATAGAAGTTGTGTGAAAAAGTAAAGGGTCTTTCAAAATGAGCGATTTTTTTTAATTCTTGGATAAAACACAGATGGCGTCGAGACCTTGTCTGGGTCTTGTAACATTTGAGAAGTGTAATGTATGATATTTATAAAAATGGAGTCGTTCACAATACAACAACGCGTTCAAATTATGAATTATTGTATGTATTGTAATCTCCGGAAACGGTGATGTTAATTGGCCACCAATATCATGTGATCTGACACCGTTGGATTATTTTCTCTGGGGTTAAGTGAAAAGCCAGGTCTATAAGAATGACCCCCGATAAATTCCTGAGGATGAAATTATTCGCCTTATTGGTGAGTTAGAACCGCAATTATGCCAAAATGTCATCGAAAATTTTGACAAAAGAGTGGACATCTGTGGAGCTGCAACAGGTGGACATTTAGTTTGGTGGATATTGTTTTTTTTGTTTAAATTTCATACTTTATACTTCAATGACCAATAAAAAGTTTTTTGGAATCAAAGCATATTTTGTATTTTATTCAAGAATTTAAAAAAATAGGATTAAAAAAAACGCTCAATTTGTAAGACCCTTTATATAGGAGAGGGGTAGTGATTGTGTCGAGATACGTAAGTCTGGTACTACTCGTATTACCTCTTTGCCTACCTTGAGAGAGAAATAGCGTGATGGTATGTATGTGTGTGTGTATTAACATTTACTGCCTTAACTAAATGATATATTTATGTGAATATTTTATTTGTTCTTGTTCTTTCATTACCATTTAGTAATTTATTTAACTCGGGGATTATTTGAAAGTGGCGTTTGGTTGGAATTTAACATATGTGACAGTGAGACAATAACTTTAAATTTACTTAAGGGGGAGTCAACCTCTCGTCTTCAATACTATTATACGTGTATATAACGTATCGATCAGAACAACTTGCTTCAGGATATATTGCTTCAATTTTATGGCGGATATTGAAAGAAAAAGAAAGACAATACTCGTATAGGGAGGAACGCTGACTCGAAGTTTCAGCGGATGCTTCGACGATATAAAAAGACTCGTTATTCCAACTCATACTGCTCGTCTATTAATGCATCTGAAATGTGGTTCAATTTATATAATGGCCCAATAGAAGAAGATGTGAACTGAGAACAATAACGCATTCCGACAGTTTTTCCCCAAATATCATATCTGTAGTGCGAGTGAGATGTTTGTTGAACATAGAATACATTCATTTAAAGCGTTTATTATATCGCAACAAGATAATAATTGAAGATTTTTTTTATCAATATAACACTGGGTTTGTTGTTGTACTATTTCATATGTTATTGTCGTGTTGTTGCTTCTTTAGAGTTTCGCTTGCTCATTGTGATTGACGTGATCGTCTCTTCCTTTCGGTATCTGCAATCTTTTTTGGAGTAATATTATCACTTTAATCCATAATATTTAGTCTGCAACACTTCGAAATTAAACGTTGTCGTATAGACACAATAAAAAACTTTAATTTTAGGATTATTTTTAACAAAATTGTTAGTTAAATCTGTTTCCGGAATGAAATTGGAAATTTTCAATACAGTTGAATTGGACTTAAATGAAACTCAGAACAGCGTATATCTTATTGATAGAACACTTGATAAAATTTTTAATTAATCAAATTAATTAATTTATATATAGCAACAATATAAAGAAAGTATTATGTGAAGCTAATAACTCAGTGTTACGAGCAATATACTCGTACTCATGTCTCAAAAAAATAAACACATATTTCAAATGATTGAAAATTCAGTATTTATTAAGCTATATCTAATATTAAAACTTCAAATCACAAAAGATAAACGTATTTGTTTTTTTTTTCATTTCTTGCAAATGTTCTAATTATGGTTTTTCTCTCACAAACTTCACGGACCATCCTTTTTGTTATTTGGCTGCATTCTCTTTCAATGGTTGTTCTCAATTCATTAACTGTTGTAGGTTTTGTGCCACTAACTTTATTCTTGATGAGTTTCCATTAAAAACAGTTCATTGGCGTGAGGTTTGGGAAGCGCGGTAAGTATTCAATGCTACCTCTACACCCAATCCATCTGTTAAGCAAATTTTCATCAAGATAAGCTCTCAACTCCCGAGGGTAGTGAGGAGATACATCATCTTAATGAAAATAAGAGTTCTTCTCATCCCTAAACTCTTCGCGAATGCGCGGTATGACAAATTTCTGCATCAAGTTCAGGTAAACGGCACGGCATGAAAGTATGTATCATATACATTGTTTTGAGACACCCTATGTCTAATAAATTATTTAAAAATCTCACTATTTATAAACTGTCACGATTAAATATTTTTTTGTTAAACGGTAAAGTTATTTTTTCTTAATAAATATTTTATTTGGTATTATTATTTTATACTTTATAATCATATCGTAATGTTGACAGCTGTTAAATAATACTTGAATAGTAAAAATATTCTAACTATGATATCAACTGAGGCGCCGAACTGGTTGAATGTGAGAATTAGATGCCAAATTCACATAATATCTAAATTGTAAAATATCCTTAACTGTCCTGCTGCCCCCATCGTATCTCGTAAATTTTTAGTGTCTCCGATCATGGACTTAAGCTACGCTCAGAAAGATATTGTTTATTAGCCTTCCCAGTTCACCGCTCTTTGTTTTACGTCGTCCTTTACTGTCCATGCTGTGAGACTGTGGAACCAGTTACAAACCAATGCTAGACTCGCTCCGTCCTTGGTATGTTTTAAGACACGCCTGAAAAAAAACTCTTAATTTCTAGTCAGTAATATAACACGTTTCATTCCTGATTTTTCTTTCTTCTCCACCATCCTTTCCCGTTCCTTTAATTGATGATATCTCACTTTTACTTTAATATGTTTATGACCACAAATTTCGTAAATTTTAATAATCTTTTGAATATATTTTGCAACCATGTAACTTACTTAATTTACTTGTGTCTAGTTAATTGGAAGAGCTTGCCGCCTGGCAATAACCCCACATAATTGTATTTGCAATGAAGTATTTAAAAAATAAGTAAATAAAATAACAACTTTTACACCGTAACTATAATAATATCTTATATTACATATGGACGTAAGTACGGCCGATTTTATATTTTTGATGATAGCTGAGTTCTGTCGCCTATTTTTTGACATTGACGTAAATACCTATAGCTTTCAATAACAAATAGAGGAAATATAATAAATGGTAATTTATATTTCCCCAATTCGTAATGTTATTTGACTTTTCGTTTTTTTTTTTTCCTCCAAATGTTATTTTTTACTTTTTACCACGGAGGATAACGTGACAAAAATCCACGATCTCGTATTGACGGACCGCCGAATGAAGGTGCGCGAGATAGCTGAGACAGTAGGCATCTCAAAAGACCGCGTGGGTCATATCCTGCATGAAGTATTGGGCATGAGAAAGCTGTCGGCGCGATGGGTGCCGCGTTTGCTCACTCCGGACAACAAGCGCAACCGTGAGACCACTTAAGAGCAGTGTTTGACGATGTTTAAGCGCAATCCAAAGGAGTTTCTGCGTCGTTTCGTGACCGTCGACGAAACATGGATACACTGGTACACACCCGAGACCAAGGAACAGTCGAAACAGTGAACTTCGCCCGGCGAAAGGCTCCGAAGAAGGCGAAGACTGTCCTATCGGCCGGAAAGGTGATGGCCACCGTTTTCTGGGATTCAAAAGGTGTGATCTACATCGACTTCCTGGAGTATATTACGAATCAATATTGTTTTTCACAATATTGTTTTTCACACACACATACACAGAAGTAATTTCGTTACCTGAAACCCTTATAACACCGAGTGCTTCTTCCTTTTTCACGCTTTTCTATCTGATTAGGGACAAAGCAATATAATTAGTTGCTTTCATTAAGCTTTATCCTTTGCCAAAAACCAAGACATCCTCCCACACTGTCAAGTCGCGCAACAGGTCTTTTCATCTAGTCAATTAATGTCTTCCTTAGCCGTCCTCTCTGTCTAGCTTGGTCAAGATTAGTTTCGACATTTCTGTCCAGTATTCGATCATCCATTATCCTTCTTGCATGAGCGGAGCTTTAACGGATTTGTTTTGTTTTTTATAATGTTTTGGAAACTAAACACATTTTAGTAAAATGATATTTTATACTACGTCGATCGGAGAGCAGACTCACTTCAAGGTGATCTTACTGGGGAATCGTACCCACTTCTTCTACTTCTCACTGTCATGTCAGGTCCCCCCAACGTTGAATATCACTTGAGAGTAGACATCTTTGTCCTCGGCAGCCCGAAAACGATCTCCAACGCCCCTTATGCCAGTCCAATCACGTATATTGCGGAGCCAGGAGATTTGCCTCCTGCCAACACCTCTTCGGCCTTATATTTTGCCTTGGATGATCAGGTGCAGTAATTTGTACTTTGTGTACCCACTAATACATTAAAAATATTACAAAATAAATAAGTGACAGCGCTCGTTACATTAGACACTTCTCCACATCTGCATATTTTTAAACATATTTAGTAAGAAAACCACATAAAAACTACGAAAGGATGACGAACTATAAGAAAACCTTTTTTTGATCTTCTGACACTTAGTAAAACGTTCGGCTTTAGGTGTAGTTTAGTATTTGTGTGATCTGTTTATATATAACCATAAATTTTCAGAAGAACGGGTAAGCTTCAAGTGATATCATAAACTGCACATGCCACTCCTATATCTAACACTTAGAGGTAGATTATTCCACACCATGGGACCAACAACGGCAAAACCCCTGTCGTAATACTACGCCCTTTACATTTAACATATTCTTGGATTAATTGTTTGTAAGTTTTCCTTCAATCCAAAATATGATAATAATTTTATTGCTGAGCTGTTTAAAGCTTTTGTTTTGGTGCTATAGAGTTTATGAGAAACGGAAGAGCTTTTTTGATTGTAGATTTGTCAAAAGCTGGGTTTATTTACCAAAAAAGACTGATAATCCAAATATTTTTTTTAAATTGCAAACATTATTCTGGAATCAAGTGTTGAGCTTAAATTTAATAAGTTATGTCGCTATTCGAAGCTAAATAAAACATAAGACAGTATCACGTTCAAAATAAGACATTTCATAAAATCGCTCGTTATGCTAGAATTATATTATATCTCAAATAAAACAAATGCAGTAGTAAATATCGTTTGATCTTTATGGACATTTTATAACTTGTGACGCAAATATGGTGGACCGACAAACATCTTTTGATTTATATAATATAAATATCAGCACATCGCCATCAAACCAAGTCATAAAATCTATATTTTTTAATCATCCGTTTGATTATCGCTAACCAACGAATAAACGATATTTAATTTAACGACCAAAATATTTTTTTTATTCAATTTAAATCTATTAGCGGCTTAGTGAGAAAAAACTCAGTAAACTTGGTTATTGAATTATTTTAATTAAAAAAAATAATAATATCCGTTAATAAATGTGGAATGTTTCTCAATCAACAACCGATACCTTCCTCTCCATATTAATAAGTAAATTAAATTTATTATTTATGGTTAAGGCATTAACATTGTGGAGGTTTAAAGACGTTGTAATTTGTTTTTATCAAGCACTCTTTATTCCACTTTTTTATAACGGTATAACTGGTTACCCTACCGGTTTCAAGATAAAAAAGTGAAAGCCTTGAAACTGGCAGGGTTATACCGTTATAAAAAAGTGGAATAAACAGTGTTTGATAAACACAAATTACAATAAATTTTATGTGTTTTTTTTTCACCATAAAACAATATAAAATCGAATGTATAATACTTACGTCTGTGTGTAATAATAGCTATGTTGTCATATTTACGGTTTAATATAATAGTTATTGTTTAATAAAGTTCATAGAACATTTTTAATGTTTCAAATATTATTTGACAACTATCACTTCTAGATATCATAGTACAGCACCGGTACACAGACTATAAAATAGATAGACGGTTGCCGCTCAATCCTAGGATATCCCAGCGTGACTTCAGTGAGTTTCGGTGACAGCTGGATGAAGAGATTCCTTAACAACTGGTAGAACTTTGTTGAAATAAAACAGTGCAAAATATCAGTATGAGAATGTAATTGGTTAATTTTGCGTCCTTTATATAATATGTAGTTAATCAAACGTCGCAAACATATCGGTCTACCACTACGGCGTTGCCTTTCTCTAGCTCATTATTTATCAAGTAGTCATTGCGCGCAGAGGTCGTTCGATACCTACTTATTGGCGGACTGAGCTTTTTCATTTTTATAAATGCCTTGCGATCCATAATTATGCGCTAGTACGGTTCCGATAATGATACGATAGATAAAGATACGCACACATATACACTCCCCAATGCATAAGTAATGTGTGATGACTAAAGATGTGGAATTACCATGACCGTATTCATAAAACCCTATTTTTAATGCTCTATTGAAACGATTTCTTTTTTATTTTTCCAACACTGTCCTATCCAATTGGATGAGTATCTTTATCGTTAACTTAAAAATATTGTTACCAAGATTAGTTGGGTGGTTGGAAAAAAATGCTGTTTAACAGAAAACCCCGCGAAGTGTACCATTTTTAACCATAACTACAAAAAAAATTACTTCAATGCGTTACGGATATATACATATCTCGGTAATTATTATTATATTAGTAGTATCTTAAATTATTATATTAGTAGTATCTTAAATCTTAAATTATATTACAATTATAATAAATTTTGTTTTTTTTTACATATTTTGATAAAAGGAATTTGCAGATTTATTTTTGAAATGATATTAAATTTGAAATCACCCCTAATTGTAAGTACTGTGCGAATATGAAAGCTGTAATAATCAACAAAGTTTCCCTTATCGAATTCTCTCCGAACAATTTAGCTGAAATTCAAGGCACAATCAATTTGGTAGCGAATTCTAACAATTGACGTGTTTCGACAGCACTAATTGAAGAGTTCTGATCCGGGTCTCCGAAATCTATCGTATTAAGCTCGAGACTGCCTATCCAAAACTGAATTTTCCTAGCACAAAGCCTTACTTTGATCTTAATTAACTATGGGGATGTTTATTATATTGATGTTGGTGAGGAGTTGTTGAATAGACTAGAGAGAATATAAAAAGATTGTGTTCGATTTTGTTTTTTTTTAAATATGTGCGAATAAAAAATATGCCTTAGAATATAACAACGAAGAACCTCCACGTTCTGTCAACCTTTATTGGATTGTCTAACAATCTAAGCTGTCTTCAGTATCTGCGAGGGTTTTTTTCTGAGCTTGGACTGTTTCTTTGATCTGGTTACGGCAGTTTCTTTGTGTGTACGTATCCCACATCAATCTACACATATAGTAAACTTTAACACTTATTACGATATTTGTCGCTGAAGTCACCCCATATACATACATGTAACGTATTATACGATATTTAATTTAAATAGTCACTCTCTTATCGCCCCTAACTCCTGAAATAGGTATTTATTTTATCCGGGGTGTACTAATCCTGGGTTATATATCGTTTTATTTTTTTAATAATTATTATTTATCCTTTGTATACCATCACACCATACCTTATTTTACACATATTCATTTGCAGTTCACTTGGCGCGACTGTTGATTGAACTTCCATCAATAATTATAAATAAATAAATATAGGTTTATTGATAGCAACGTAGTATGTACATATATTATGTACTTATTTTCCGAATTCCGATTCCGAAATCGCACATTTATCCCAAGATAAATAGCAGACAACTTATTTAAGAAAGAAGCAACACACCCCATCAATATATCATAGCGGTGTACACCATCCATAATTACGTTCAAGAGAGAATCGAGCAAATATTACATTACGCAGAATGAATACCCTTTCACTCGTTTGTTTTTTTTATCTCTTTGTGTGGATTTCTTCTGCTATACAAAGAGGATCTGCTACTGGTTAGATTACAATTATTGGTTATGACGAATGTCGGCCAAAAAAATTTTCATACTTCTAGTCGGTACTCAAAATATATCACAATGTCACTCAAGCCATGATATTCGTTCTATTAGTTACAGTTAAACAGAGGGCGATTCGTTGCCCGGCTATATTTATCAGGAACATATAAACTCAGTGCTTCTAGTAGTATCGCGGGATATTGAAAACAACCTTGCAAAACATTCAGTGTGAATATCGCAATGAATTTTTACTATCTTGTTTCGAGGTTTATACTCGTATAACAAAGTTGCACATCATGAGAAGTTGGACATGGTGGGCATCATGAGAAGTTGAACATGGTGCGCATCATGATAAGTTGGACATGGTGGGCATCATGAGATTTGGACATGGTGCGCATATTTTTAATTTTCCTTCCTTATCCTTGAAGAATTTTCTTACCTCTTTTCCTTATATATTTATTTTAATATACAATATTATTTATAGTTTAGGCATTAACATTGTGGAGGTAATTTGTTTTATCAAACACTATTTATTCCACTTTATGTAACGGTATAATCCTTCCGATTTCAAGGTTTTCACCTCATCATCAGGGGAGCACAAACAAGTCTTGTTTGTGCTCACTTGTTGTTGTGTTCACCAAGTCTTGTTTTAAGTTTATTTCTTTAAAAAATATGAATGAAGCGAATTTTATTGAGCTGGAAGATCGTTTCAAAACCACACCGAGTGAAATTTAGAACTGTAAGCCCATCAGATGCACAGTTTATTCTAAAATAGAATTAAAAAATAAATTTTTTCCTGTAAATTTGAAAATCACAATACTTCTTTAACGTCTCCGATATGGAAAAAAGTAAAAAGGAACTTACTGTTTGAAGGGGCTCCCTGCTCCCCATCCCACCCGCTGCCCTCGCTGTCTGGCTGAGAACTTTGCATTTTATCTTCAGTTCAACCCATCGCCATCGGCGTACTACGCCATTCCAAAGCCCGGTCTTCCATAATTCACTCTCCTCGAAACGTAAAATTCTAATCACCAAATGATTTATAATGGTTAAGTTGACCACATAACAGATCCCCTAAATGATGGAGGGATAGCTTGCAGTTCACTACCTTCCTATCCTTCAGATCCCCTAAATGATGGAAGGATAGCTTGCAGTTCACTACCTTCCTATCCTTCAGATCCCCTAAATGGTGGAAGGATAGCTTGCAGTTCACTACCTTCCTATCCTTCAGATCCCCTAAATGATGGAAGGATAGCTTGCAGTTCACTACCTTCCTATCCTTCAGATCCCCTAAATGATGGAGGGATAGCTTGCAGTTCACTACCTTCCTATCCTTCAGATCCCCTAAATGATGGAAGGATAGCTTGCAGTTCACTACCTTCCTATCCTTCAGATCCCCTAAATGATGGAGGGATATCTTGCAGTTCACTACCTTCCTATCCTTCAGATCCCCTAAATGATGGAGGGATAGCTTGCAGTTCACTACCTTCCTATCCTTACATTCAACTTGTGTGCATGTATGTTTAGTTTGTTATGTTTTTAATCTGTCAATAATAAAAGTAGGTTCGAGTTTAGAGTCGATGCGCCCTTGAGGAGAGTTGGCTCTCTAAATGGCGCAATATAATTTGTCCTTTAATTATTATTACTCGTATTATCCAAATTCCAGGAATAATGCAGTAAAAAATGGAAATTACTGCAAGAAGAAGAATTGAAATAGTAGAAAAGAAACAAGATAAGAAAAGACCAAGAAAAATGTGGCATGGCCAAATTAATGTAATTGTGAAAGAAAAGAAAGTTAACTTTGTTTTAACAGAGTATGCAAGACGTGGTGTATTTTATTACTCAAACACAAATTAAATAAACAAATAGCTAATTTATTCCCATATGGCTATGTTTTCCAGCCAACCAAACAAAAGTTAATTCGGGGTAATTGTTAGTGAGAAGTGGAAATTTTATTTCCAAAAAGACTTATATTTAAGTATTAGGCGTTAAGGCTTATATTTAAGTATTTGGCGTTAAGACTTATATTTAAGTATTAGGTATTAAGTGAATAATATGGTTTAAGCGGTCGTCATCGCATCTTTACCGTACACACTATTAGCATCTTTACCGTACACTTCGCAAATATCGCGAGCAGCTTTGGCAGCTTTATTCCCTCGATTGAACGCGAACAGAATGAGGTGTCGTAAATGGTCACTTTCGTCTACTTGACATTCCATTTTGAAGGCTTGTAATCAAATAAAATAATATATGTAACGTAAAAGCAAATACAATATCTTGTAGAGCAGAAAATTTTCTTTCGAATGACGTATAATTTTTACCGTTTTGTTTTACTTTTTTACTTACAGCATTTAAAAACCAACAACACCCAATATATTTACTTACAGCATTTAAAAACCAACAAAAAAGCAATTGGTAAAAGAATTCGTTAACTGGAAATACTATAACGCGCCTAATCCATGTCTACTCCAGTGGTTCTCAATCCGAATGCTAAATTACTGGGGCTAAAATTAATAGCAACTCTCGACCACACTCTTCAAAATGTCCGCATCACCAATTTATGTGTGTTAAAGGGTACCATATTAACAACAAAGCTATTATATACCCATACATTGGTCATAAAACCCTCGTCGCCAGTTTACAAGTCTTTTAAAAAAGTATCGAGTTCATTTTAACCATAAAACATCCGCAATAATTAAAAATGTACTCAATCTCCCTACTGGGTTCATCCTAGTATAATTAAAATTTCGTTAATATTAATCACAGTCCAATTTTTGCACGCGATTTCCAGGAAAAACCGGAATCCGGTCACAAATTTAACCTTTCATTAGATAGAAATTTTTAATTCGTGAATCTTAAAAAAAGAATTTTTTCTTCCCTTTGAGGTAATTTGTTAATTGTTTTTTTCTTTTAAGAATAATTTCCAATAATCGAAATAATTTGATTGTGGTGCTATTTGTATAATTATTTATACTCATTTAAAAACAATCTTATTGATGAACGATTTTTGTTTAAATAAAAAACTTAATTTCTTTTGTATTTTGTTACACTTTACGTTATATTATACTTTCGTTGTATACAGTAGAACGTGATGGGTTAATTGCCATGTGGCCATATCTTCAAACCATCCAGAAAGATATTAAAGAAGACTTAAATGAAAACCAAACAGGAATACTTTTTTTTAAATTCAGGGTCCCAGCGGGACTTGAACCCGTAACCTCCGGGCTGGGAGACAGGCGTCTTATCAACTAGGCCACAGAGGTCATCTTTGTAGTGTTTATTATACATTTTCACATTTAAATAACTAGTTTTCCGACTATGCTATCATCATCATCATTGTCAACCAGGGTCAATCCACTGCTCGATGAAAGTCTCTCCAAGTTGACTCCAAATATTTCGGTTTTTGGCTCGTTGATGCCATGTGATGCTGCCATGCTTCCTGATTTCATCTATCCAGCATACCTTCGGTCTTCTTCTAGGCTTCTTTATGCCTCATGGGTACCATTGGATTATTTCGGATGTCTCGGACTCTTCTATAATATGACAGAAGTAAAAAGAATTTAATATATCGGACAAAAAATGTTTAAATATTCAATATTTTTATTCTAAAATATATATTTGGAAAATAAACAGATAAAAGAGGATATCAATTGATAGACGTGTGAAAAATAATTCATATAATTTATTTGGAAAATAACAATGTGTTTGTATCAAGTATTATGATAGGAGCCAAGAATATAGGCTAATATGGCGCTAGGAAGAATATTTGGAAATTGCTCTACGAAGAGAAATGTAGAAAATGATCTATGAAAGGTATTATGAAACCCCTTTATAATTCACTGCTTCGCAGTAGATTAGAGTGCGGCTCAATTATATGGAACACGAGAGGAATTCATTATTTCTAAATAGTTTAGCGGGTCCAAAAGAGATATCTGCGACACCTTTATTTTATCGAGTATGGGTTATACCCATGGATTTAACCATAATTTAAATAAGGATATGCTTGAATATAACGCCTTAGGTTTTAAAAGAGGTCTTCGTACCTTTTAATACGTGTAAAAATTACTAACAGGAAGAATAATAAACCGTTTGTTTACTAACAATCTTTTGTTTAATGTGTCGGACAATAATTTTATGCAACTGTGCATTTAAGTTGTTTTCGGTGCAGTATTCACGAACTGGGCTATCAAGAATTATACTACTCACTCGCACACGGAATGACCTTATCGGGACTACACGATCTGGTTAAGACATGAATAGTACGAATAATAGAATGTACAGGGTCTTTCAATAAGGACGCTCGATTTTTAAATGTAAATAAAACAAGTTGTGTGTGAGATATCCACTCTTTTTTTTTATTTGAAAGAATATTTTATGGCATTAAGTATGGAATATAACGTCGTTCAAATGTCCGCCGCAACTTTGCTTGGTGGCACGTATTTGGGAGGTTCAATTTTCGATAACTTTGTCGCATAAATCTGGCTGAATTTGCTAGATGGTGTTCGTTATGTTGACTTTGAGGGCATCAATTGTTTGCGGGTTATACGCATATACCTGCGATTTAAGATAGCCCCAAACGAAGAAGTTAACTAAAGGCGTTAAATCGCACGATCTCGGTGGCTAGTTCACGTCACCGCCGCGCGAGATAACCATTCCCTCAAATCGCTCGTGCAGAATGTCCATCGTGGCGTGCGCTGTGTGGCACGTAGCGCCGTCTTGTTAGAACCACATGTCGTCAGTATCCATATCATCCAGTTTAGGCTACAATAAGTTGCTTATCATCGATCTATAGCGCTCGCCGTTGACGGTTATGGCGATGCCAGTTTCGTTTTGGAAGAAGTACGGACCGATGATTCCGACAGACCAAAATCCGCACCAAACAGTGACTTTCTCGGGATGCATTTGGTGCTGGTGTATCTCGTGTGGATTGGTATCGTCCCAAATCCGACAATTTTGCTTGTTCACACGTCCATTCATCCAAAAATGGGCCTCGTCGTTAAAGTTTTTTTTTTGCTAAATTGGGTAAACTTTCAACTGCTCCAGAGCCCAATCAGCGAACACACGGCGTTGTCTATGGTCGTTTACCTTAAGTTCCTAAGTCAGTTAGATTTTATACGGGTGCAGACCTAAGTCCCGATGCAAAATTCACCAAGCTGAAGTCGCAGAAAGGCCTAGTTCTTGTGAACGACGAAAAAATTGACTGCCTCGGGTTTTCCCGTACACTCTCACGCACAGCAGCGATGTTTTCAGCAGACCTCGCGTTTCGGTGACGTACGAGTGTTGGATGATTATTTATTGAACCGTTTGACTCGAATTTGCCACCAAACGTCGAATAGTTAACTCAGCAAGACGGTTGTGGCGAGGATAAAAATCACGTAATGCGCGAAACGTTTCTCGAACGGAGCACTGATACGTTCTTCAACGCTATAAACTTCCATGGTAATTTGCCATACACTACTGAACAATTCACAATAAATTTGACAGATGTTGCTTTAACAACATGGCCGCTATAACCTAACAAATTTTGAGCGTCCCTATTGAAAGACCCTGTACTTAAATGCCTCGTATGGAAACACGTGACATGGTTCATCATCCAGATATGAAAATTAATAAATTAACTATTTAAATGTTGCTATTTCTTTTTTATATTTGATGGATTGACAACCCCCGTTTTATTAACCCTTTAAAACTCACTGAATATCTGATCTGTTATTGGACTCGTGCTGTTTAAAATACTTGGACTGTTTCTTTTTGCTTTCTCCTGTCTTCTAAAGGTCAAGAATCGCCTGGATGAAGGACTACCACACGTCGCTTTTAAGGATTGTACTGTATCAGTTTTATTCAGATTTTTTGGTATTTGAATAATGAACTCGGGAAGGCAAGGTGATGAAAAGTTTCAAGTTCGATGGCAAGCCTTCTCTGATTACAGAGAGCCACCACAGGCGCCAGTGCGAGAGGGGCCGTGATTGGTGGAAAATTAAGCGAGAGGACACGGGAGAAAGAGAAAAAGTTTATAACAGGGATCGGCAAACTGTCGATCACGATCAGCTCACCCGCTCAAAGCGCAAACCATGACTTCTCATTTTCGAGAGAAGAAAATCAAAGGTTATTTTGATATTATAGAATTCTAGTTTGTAGTACATGAGTAAATTTTAATAATTTACTCCTTAAAATAACGACAATTAACAGGGTGTTAATTTATGGCATGCGAACCGGAAATTTTGTCCGTTAAATCGAGGTTCGCAAAATTAAGGATTTACTGTATTAAAAAACGCAGATATTATTTTTTCGTTGGTAAAAAAACAACTTTGCGAAAATATAAAATACTCCATCATCTAGATCAATCCGTGTATCTTATTTTGTGGTACTACAATAACAATGGAATCAATAATTTCCGAAGAGATCTCCATTCAGCCGAGAGTACGGTGACTAGCTCTCAGGGTTTCGCCCCTCTCAAGGTTTCAACGCCGTTATAATATCTCCGGGCTACGCTGATTTTGCAAAAATGTCTAAAATAAGCCTATTTTGTGGCACTACAATAATAATCATATCAATAACTTCCGAAGAGATCTCCATTCAGCCGTATATAGGGTGACCAGGTCCCAGGGCTTCGCCCGGAGTCTTAAAGTTTCAACACCGTTTCTCCGGGGTCCAGATATCGTTATTATTTCTCCGGGCTACGCTAATTTTACAATAATATCTAAAATAAGCCTATTTTGTGATACTACAATAATAATTCTATCAATAATTTTCGAAGAGATCTCCATTCAGCCGTAAGTAGGGTGACCAGGTCTCAGAATTTCGCCAGAATCTCAAAGTTTCAACAGCGTTTCTCCGGAATTCGGATTTTGTTATTTTTTCTCCGGGCTACGCTAATTTAGCAATAATGTCTAAAATAAGCCTTTTTTATGATACGACAATAATAATTCTTTCAATAATTTTCGAAGAGATCTCCTTTCAGCCGTAAGTAGGGTGACCAGCTCTCAAGGTTTCACCCGGAGACTCCGGGTTTCTACACTATTTCTCCACACTGTGCTAAGTTTGTAATAATGTCTAAAATAAACACAAACGTAAGTCGATTACATCAATGATAATAAAAAAACGATTAATATAATCGCCACGGATTCGACTAATATAAAATATATTTTCACTTTAGGTGAACATCCCAGTATCACAGTTTCTAGATTTTTCTCTATTTTATAAAAAAAATGTCAATTACCATCACTATTTCGACTGATTATTACATATTGTTCTTATTTATTTATTTAACACTTTTATTGCAATGCAATCTGGCGGGCTTATTGCCAGGCGGCAATTTTTTCCAACCAACCAGACAAAAGTAAATGAAGAAAGTTACGTGGTCGCATAAATAATTCAAATATATTATTCATTCTTATGTATCTTTATAAAAAGAAAAGTACATTTGTTCTCTGAAAGGGATGAGATAAATTATGTAGAAATGTTTGCACTTAAAAGAATACGCGTTGTCACAATGAATGGTAGAATACAAATTGAATGGATGAGTGTAAACATAAGGCTGTTATGTGTAGATGGTCTGAGCACGTGGAACGAAGTAATAAAGAAAGACTAACAAATAGACCGTACTAATATGAGTAAAAAGGGTATGGCTGGATCGAGTGGACGGTATTTTGGAAGCAAGAAATTTTAAAAGGCAAAGGAATCGTGTGAGCTGGGTGAGAAGGTGTATTGATATAGAAGGAGTGTCGCGATAGGAAAGTTTGGTCCTTTCTGCCTATCCTAATAGATAGAGGGTGTCATGATATATATGTTTTTATGTACATTGGTTTAAACACTGACAGAAAGAAATAAAAATTAGGTTTTTATTTGCTAGTACAACCTGAGGACGAGGAGAGCTGACCCCAACAGTCTTCGCAGACAATGAGTAGGGATGGAGCCAGGGAGAGAGAGAGAGAGATTTGCTAGTATTTAGTTTTCTATAAACATCTTGTCTTTCCCATAGAAGAAAACGGTTTTTTTAACCAACGAACAATCACAGGGCTTACGTAAACTGGAATCTGGTCACCCTAGCCGTAAGTGAAACTGTTTAGCCTAATTTCGCACTTTGGAATAGATTGGAGAATGTTCTCCGTCGACAGCATCTAAGATTGGAAAATATTCTCCGTCGACAGCATCTAAGATTGGAGAATGTTCTCCGTCGACAGCATCTAAGATTGGAGAATATTCTCCGTCGACAGCATCTAAGATCGGAGAATATTCTCCGTCGACAGCATCTAAGATTGGAGAATATTCTCCGTCGACAGCATCTAAGATTAGAGAATATTCTCCGTCGACAGCATCTAAGATTGGAGAATGTTCTCCGTCGACAGCATCTAAGCTTTATATAATTTCTGCCGGACTTTTCCCTCATTTTGAAAGAAACTACTTGTTATCACGCATTATCCAATTTTTCAAATTTCTGATTAAAACGAAATAACACGTCTTCTATCGGTTCTAGTTGCCATACTTCTAGGAGAGGGGGTGTCAAATTTAACTGTAACATCACTTGACCATGTTATAGGCGTGGTTAATAACAGTCAATAAAAGCTCTAACCCTGTTCAGACGTTGAAATCTAAGAATATTATTTCTTCTCAAATAGCTCGTATCGATTTCAAGTTGTCTAACCCCTGATTTCTCTATCGAGCGGCACGATCTTTGAAGTATCAAATGACAGTTTGCTTTCGTGTGCCATTTGTCAAGTTCCTGATTTGGAGATCGAAGGAAAAGTTTGACAAGTAGAATCGTGATTATTATAGTGAAACTCGAACACTGTCAGACACAGTTATTTATGTCGTCTCCATGAATTGGAGATTTTCATAAAGTTTTTGACTAACGACTTGTGTCTTGAGTAAGATAAAAAATGGCACTAGAAGATGGTTTCAGCATATTAAACGAATCGATCATGATTATTTGACAAAAAAAACAAGGGAGCCTTTTTTTAAAGATAATAACGCTTTCTAAGTAGCGCCACTCTTTAATTTTTAGAAGATGTGCAGACGACAAAGACTTCACCAATTTGAAGATTTGCCTTAAGTTCCACAGAAGAGATTCTGCTACCTGAAACTTACATACTCGTACATATGGCACATACATACCATCAAGTCATTTCCCTATCGTGGTAGATAGAGAGGACAAAGTGTCATACTTTTCTATCTCAACGCACATCCTTAGCTTCTTCTACATCCATACACTTTTTCATACAATTTCTACGATTACTCTGACTTTCTACGTGTCCTTCTTTCATAATATCATTCACTTGATCTAACTATACTCTCTTTGGTATTTCCCCAAATGCCTTCCACTTACATTTGTACTTGTATCTGTTTTATTAATCTTTATTCATTCATTCGTTCCACAAGCTCAAACCATCTCAACGTACTCTTCTTAATCTTACTTAACACATAAGTCTTAAATTAACATTCATATCGTATCACTTTATTCCGTATTCTGTCATACATTGTCACTTAATGTATTCTTCTCAATACAACATTTATTCGGCTCCTTTCAGTCTTTTTTCACGTCCATGTTTCACTCTCATACATCAACGTTATCACCAAAATACTATTGTGGACTACCTTCTTAGCGGATTTTTATACTGTTCGATTCGAGTACAAAGGCATATGATTTGTTGCCCCATAGAATTTGTTACTTATCGCTACACGCCGTTCGATATCCCTTTTAGCTCTTTCTTTCAGTTTTTTTTTCCAATTCCATGTTTCATGCATTAAAGTTGGCACCAAAATACTATTGTGGATTATAATCTTAGCAGATTTTGATGCTGTCCGGTTCGAGTATGTAGGTATACGTTGAACCCATTGAGTTTGTTTTTTTATCGCTAGACGTCTTTTTCCATGTCGACATGTTACTCCAAAATATCAATGTTGCCATCAAAATACTATACTGTTCGATTCGAGTATAAAGGACGACCTCCGTAGCCTGGTGGTAAGACACTTGTCTGCCGATCCGGAGGTTGCGGGTTCGATCCCCGCTGGAACCCAGATTTTTTTAAATAGGATTCCAGTCTGGTTAACACTTAGGGCCTATAAAAACATCTTTTGGGTTGGTTGGAAGAGATTGTCACGTGGCAATGAACTCGCCGGGTTAAAAAATAAATAAAAAGGTGTATGATTTGTTGTCCCATTAACTTTGTTTCTTATCGCTACACGCCGTTCGATATCCATTTTAGCTCTTGCATCATCCGTAAAAATACTACCCAAATAGTAGAATTCCTCAACATGCTCCAATCTATTATAATTTACCCGTAAGTACCCGAAACGTTCTATCGAAATATTTAGGTTTGCCAACTGTTTTAGAAATCGGAAAAGTTCAAGTATTTACAACGCTCGACCTTTACCTGAAATGGAGATCTCCTCCCGTCTAAAATAATCTTGGAAATATCCAGGAACCCGATTGTTGATCGCTAGAACCCCATAACTCCAACCTTCTAAGTTCAGTAATCGGCGGTAAGTAATACACGTCGTTTGTAGAGCGTCGTCTCTGTCATTCATACTCGTGATCCGTCGCGATTTGTCAGTCGTTACCGGACCGGACTGTTAGCGCATCATGCGACAGAGACGACGCTCTACAAACGATGTGTATACTTGCCGCCGGGTACTGTATTTTAAGTAATGAAGTTATGTTACCCTTACTTGTACTCCCCCACCCTCCGCCTCCTCAAAATAAGACGTGCAACCGCATTTATAATTGATTACTGTATTTTATTTAGCTGTGTCCACAGATTAGCCCGAATACAAAAATGTTCCAATAGTCAACTTGAAAAACAATCGATGGATTTATTAATAAGCGAGACTGCTCACTCGGAACATTTAAATTCAAATGTGTCAATAGCTAACATATTTGCTCACGACAGTTGCACATTCATTAACTGTGCAAATGCAATAATCGGATCTACATTAAAAATGTCCACAATGATTTGGTGGATATTTTTAATGTAGATGTTGTTAATTTTAGAAGGGTCTCTCTCTGGCATTATCTCGAATTAAGGTCATGACTAGGAGAGTGGTTAGTTTATTTTATCTGGAATTCAAATGTGTCAATAGCTAACATATTTGCTCACGAGAGTTGCGCATTCATTAACTTTACAAATGCAATAATCGGTTCTACATTAAAAATGTCCACAATGATTTGGTGGATATTTTTAATGTAGATGTTGTTAATTTTAGAATGGTCTCTCTCTGGCATTATCTCGATTTAAGGTCATGACTAGGAGAGTGGTTAGTTTATTTTATCTGGAATTCAAATGTGTCAATAGCTAACATATTTGCTCACGACAGTTGCGCATTCATTAACTGTACAAATGCAATAATCGGATCTACATTAAAAATGTGAGAGTGGTTAGTTTATTTTATCTGGAATATTTTTTTTATTTGTCGTATTGATTCTCGTTGCTCTTGCGGGATATTTTTTGCCATACTCATGGTTCGTAATGTTGATTGAATAATATGAACTGTATTTGATATTTTGCGTTTATATTTCATGCATAGTATTTTGAAAGATATATGGAATGTATCCAGAATTGTTATTTTTTTAAAGATGTCAAAACATTATCTTTTGTTTTAGAATTATACTTGTTATGTAAAGGATCATAAAGTTTCGTTTATTTTATCAACAAATAAATCATATTAATTATTTGCATAACTAGGAGCAAAGAACAGCATATAAAGCCAAATGGCGTAGAACTGTTACTAGTTATCAGGGACCCAATGGAGAAAGAGACGCAAATATGCCGCAAATACTGAAGATTTTTACTATATATAGTATGTAACAGAATATGTCTATCACAAATTGGCTAACAAAGAAATCTCAGGTGACACCAGCGTCAAGTATTCTGACACTTCACTTATTATTTTACCTTCTATGAAACCTTCACGAATAATGGACCTTCATTAATTTAGATAAATAAATAAAACAACAACGCCTCAGAAATGAGAATGCTACAATATGAGTTTTAAAAACTCGATAGGCTTAAGTTTCCCTCTGGAGCAACTGAAAATGTCAATGTCCATTAAATTTCCTCAACAAGACTAGTAATAACATTAATATAAAGGTATATTTAATACTTTTCAAGCTGATGTTTTACGTTTTCCATTTGAATGTATTTTATCTATCATTTTTTATTTCTCGTTTGACAGTTTTTTCTAAACGATAATAATTACATACTATATAGAGCTGTTTCCCGACCATTCAGATCACCTCAAGAACGCTTATTAACTAGTTAAATCGAATAACCTACTAAAGATATACTCGTACAAAGGACAAGTGACTTTTCAAATCTACCGAAAACTTATTTTATTTGAGTGTAAAGATATAAGGGAGGGGGGGAGTTGCAGCAGCTAGATTAGGGACTTCCCCGAAAAAAAAACAAATTTGTTAAGAAAATCGCTGAAATATTGCCAAGAAAAGATTGAATAACACATTTGACCGTCGATGTTGTACAATGTATGTATGTAGTGTTGATAATTAATTTAAAAAATGATAATGCTTCCCAAAAAGGGTACACGCCACTCATATCTCTCAGACTTTGAAAAAGACAAAGATGAATCAGTTTGAAATATTACTCGAGAAAACGAACATCAACAAAAAATAAAGATTTTAAATTTATTACATACTACGCAATAATAATAATACAATTTCAATAATAAATAATTAAATATAGGTTTATTGGTAAGAACATAGTGTATTCATAAAAACATATAGGTTTATCGGTAAGAACATAGTGTATTCATAAAAACATATAGGTTTATCGGTAAGAACATAGTGTATTCATAAAAACATATAGGTTTATCGGTAAGAACATAGTGTATTCATAAAAACATATATCCTGAAATGCATATACATTTTAAGATAATGGCGAAGAAAACATATATAAGAGAGAGAAGCTATCAAAAGATCAGGACTCTCTTTGAATATCCCCAGTCGAGATACATCCCCCTCTAATAGAAAGCGAACCCAGCCGCGAGGACATCAGATATTTTTCAGCCCACACCCTTGAACATGTAAAAAAACAAAATTGATATGTAAATGACAATAAATAAGATAAAACGACAAAAAATACACCATTATCCACTAAAACCACTCAAGAAATATACAACAAATATATTGGAATGTTTTGCACAACTTCAGGAGCTCCTAAATAGTCATAAATAAATTTAAAAAAAACAATTAACTTTTAAAAACAGAACAAATCACTTCTGGGAACTAAAGTAGCGCCCAAACGTATGAGAATGTATAAACACGAAACACTCTCAAGAATGAACCGCCTTAACATTAACTGCCGTCAAACAGTCCCTGTATGAAACGGCCGTAGTTAGATACATTATGTTCTGCGTCAATCATCAAATTTTGTCTATTCACTCGACGAATCGGTATCAAAAATTTCATTCCGATAGTCATTATACGAGATTCGATATTTGGTTGTTTATGTTTACACAATTGCCGGCGCTTTACGGCTACCGAATAATAATAAAATTGGCTTTTGGAAATTGGACAAATGGTAAACGTTTTTATGGGTCAATCGTAAAATTGCCCCTGGTTCGGACCATTCGTAAACATTTTCCAAAATACGCGGATTGTGTTTGATTTCAATTGAGATTATATGCGTTCTAATTATTTCAATTGAGATTATATGCGTTCTAATTATTTTCTTCTTTGTAATTTCAAGTATTTCTAGAGAAACAAAGCTTATTGTCACCATCACTCCATGTTCTTATTCGTCGTCGTTGCTGGATCCCCTTGCCATTCCGACGTATATTCAGTTGAAAAGCGCAACTGTGCCGTTGAGTTTTATTTTTGTTTCTTTTTCCTTTAAGCGAGTGAGCCGTTACACACCAGCAAACTTATCGGTCACACTGCTTTACTGGATCTGATGGTCCATCGAAATTAGATAATCGGAGCGCACCGGAACGTTTTCTTTTTTTTTCTTTTTTGAAATAATAGATTTGACCGGAGTCATAGATATTCATAAACCCTCGAATACTAGGTGGAAAAAATGCCTGCGTCATTGAAAGGAGTAGCGCAGCGCGAGGTTTGAACCAACGATTTTTTTCACGGAAGTCCATGGCCATGCACCTCAATTAGGATAGGCATAAAGGACTAATCTCCACTTTTATATATTCTATCCTGGCACCCATCACTTTCCCTTCTGCTGCGCGAATATACCTCGGCATGCATATTTCTCTATTATAAAGGCTTATCATATAAAGTAAACATTGATATGTTGGAGTAACATGGTGGCAACACTCATATATTGGAAAAACATATTGACATGCAAAAATACGTGTAGCGATAGAAAACAAAATCAATTGGTTCAACATATAACATACGTGCATACTCGAACCGGACAGTATCAAAATCTGCTAAGATTATAGTCCACAATAGTATTTTGGTGCCAACTTTTATGCATGGGCGTGAAACATGGAGATGGAAAAGAACGATGAGAGCCGAATAAATGCTGTAGAATAGCATGCATTAAGAAGAATACATGGAGTGACCATGTATGACAGAATACGGAATAAAATTATAAGGTATGAATGTGAACTTAAGGATATGAATGTGAACTTAAGGTGTTAAGTAAGATGATGAAGAGGACACTGAAATGGTTTGAGCATATGGAACGTGCATTAATGTAAAAAGACTAATAAAACAGATATATCGTGCAAATATGAGAGCAAGACCAAGGAAAGTATGGTTAGATCAATGAATTATAATCTGATAGAAGGAAACGCAGATAGTCAGAGTAATCGTGAAAGTTGTATGAAAAGGTGTATGGATGTAGAAGAGACCAAAAATGTGCGTCGAGATAGAATAGTCTGGCACTCTATCCTCTCTGACTACTACGACAGTGAAATTGTGTGATGATATGTATGTATATGTAAAAACTTTTCCCTGTTTCAAAATATTATTAATTTGGTCATTTCACGTTTTTCTAAGTCTGCCGCATTCTTTCCTAATGTCCCCATTTCATTTTCTGTCATATATTGTTTTTGCCACTCATTTTTCGCAACGCTATATTTTCAATCGCATTTACTTTACATTCCTCTCTTTTTTGCAACGTTTAAGTTTGACCTCCCTCCCCCATCATAATGTCGTAATGATTAAGACATTTGCACGAACATTGGAGGCTGAATTATAGGTCGTAAAAGAATAGAACAATAGTTTATGAACCGTATACCTATTTGAGGAACCTTCTTTATGAACCATATACCTATTTGAGGAACCTTCTTTAACATATATCTAGTTTGTGTTTTTTAAATGTTATTTTCAGTGCCTAGACATTACCACTGAGGTTCAAAAGTTTCCGGACTGAAAAAAAAGGGCATGTATGGGCAAATACAACGCCCACAACATGATCAGGCGATATTACAGATCTGTTTTTTTTTTTGGTATTCACTGATTAATTTCGTCTAAGTGTTCTAGCAATCTTATCTAGCCTATGGCAGGCCACGAGTTGGGAACCACTGCATTCATTTTTTTGTAAGGCGAACCGATTATTCCTATAGCATGTGATTATACCTACGTATGTTTGCTTTAACGAGCACTTTTTTTCATTCTGTTTAAATGCGCCCTGAGGATTTCTGTCGATTTTTACACATCGTTTGTTTTGATTGATGTTTTTTACGTTATTGTTTAATGCGTTGTGAACTTTGATTTTTTTGTTTCTAGTCAGTTGTTATGAAAACTATAATTTTCATGTCGAAATTGAATTAGGAACAAATATATCAATGTTTCAACTGAATGGTTAAGTATTTATGACAAATACATAAAATTGGTGATTAAGGAATGAGACTACTTTGTCACATGCCTTGCCTAGTAAAGTGGTTCTTTATATTTACAAAATAAAGGGGTTTACTGTATTGTTATAAAAGTTACGTAAATTGTACAAGAGGTGTGAAGAGAAAAATTTGAAAATGAATGTTGGAAAATCCAAAATAAGGGTGATTGAAAAATTAATACGACATATGGGTAAAAAAATTAATACGACATATGGGTAAAAAAATTAATACGACATATGGGTAAAAAAAATTAATACGACATATGGGTAAAAAAATTAAATTTGGAGCAAGCTGAAGAATTCTGCTATTTTCACAAATGAAGGAATAGATAAGAGGCATATCGAACGGCGTGTAGCGATAGCAAACAAAGTCAATGGGATACTTAAAAATATACCCATAAACTCCGGATCAAAATCTGCAAAGATGATAATCCATAATGCTAGAAAGCAATGCTTTAACTAGAAAGCAATGCTTGCATTTGAAGCCCGGTGGGAGCGCAGAACTCACCCATGGTAGAGAAAGTACAAAAAAATACCTACGATAACTCTATATGAGAGAGTTCGGTGTCTATCCATGGCTTTATCCTACTCAGTTTCTGCTGGGCATGTTCAGGTATAACTCCTTGAGCGTAAAAAGAGATCTGCGTCTCCTGGTATACGTTGTCAAACTCGTTCGAGGAGTTGTGAGCTGTCCAGCATTACTACAAAGATTAGCGTTAAATGTTCCTAACAATTACACTAGACTGCGCCGGCAAGAACTGTTCTCAATAACATATGCAAGAACGGGACTTCCAGCCGCTATGCCTGTTGGAAGCGCCTTAACTCTTCTGAACGGGACTGCTTCGGATATTGACATATTTCATATCACATTACCAAAAGCAAAAGTAAATTTTCTTCTTAGATTAAGCGCGTTAGAAAGCACTCATCAACATACTTAAGTGACTGTGAATATATGTGTATCATATGTTTGTGTGTATACTCGTATGTATGCATATGCATTATTTTTTATTTTATATAATTTTTTAATTTTTTTCTATATAATTTTTCTTTTTTTTTAATATCGTGTATTTTTCAAAGTAATTGGGCTAAACCTGTTTTGAAAAAAATAAAAATAAATAAATAATAGTAATTTGGTGCAACTTTGATGTATAGGAGTGAAACGTGGACGTGGCAAAAGGCTGAAGAGAGCTAAAAAAGCTGTAGAAATGTGTGCATTAAGAAGAATATGTGGTGTGTCAATGTATGTCAGAATACGTAATAAAGTTATAAGGGAATGTGAATTTATGGCTGATGTATTAAGTAAGATTAAGAAGACCATGCTTAAGATGGTTTTGGCATGCGGAACGAATGAATGACGAACGACTAACAAAACAGATATATACTGCAAACGTGAGGGGAAGGCGTGTGAGAGGAAGACCAAGGAAAATATGATTGGATCAAGTGAATGGTATTCTGAAACAAGAAAACGTAGAAAGTCACAGGAATCGTAGAAGTTGTTTGAGAAGGTTTATAGGTGTAGAGGAGGCTAAATCATGTGTGTCGAGATAGGAAAACATGGCACTCTATCCTGTCTGCCTACCCTGACAAGGAAATGTCGTGATGGTATGTATGTTATGTGCTTGTTCACTATAGTCCGACTTTCCATTAAAACTATGTAAATATGAATAATAATTCAAAGAAATATCTGGTGAACAAAATGAATGTTTTCGTGCAGAATATTTAAAAGATAAATACACTAGAATTAAGATTTTCCTCCCCTTCTTAGAGAGTTTCAACCCTCGCAGTCTTTATTACTTACAGTTTATTTTTGACTAACTTAAAATAAATTAATTACTTTTATACCTATTGTACAATGTAAATTCAGAAAGGGTTAACTCGAAAAATTTCCCTTTTGAAGAAGAATTTCTAAAAGAAATTCACTCACTTATTTTCTTCTGTTTAAAAATGAACTTGATTATTTTAAATACACTTTTATACTAATATTGTGTTAATCAGATAATCGAAAGAATTGAGTTTTGAAACGATTTTTTTTCTATCGTTGTATTTTTTATATCGATACTTTTGATACTTTTCTCTTTAAGAACTTATACATTAAAAAGCTCGTTCTAGTTCCAGTTCAAGAGATGAGTGACAAAATAGGTATAACGTGTAGAAAGAGAGTATACGGAGGATTCCCCACCACATGATCCGTAAGCTATGTAAAGGAAGTTATATTGAGAGTATTATAACAGAAATCTTACCGTTGCCCTTTTTGCGGCATAGAATGATCTGCCTCTGAAAAATAAAAGAGATACGGGTGGCGTATACAGTTTTAGGAAGCACTTGAAGACAAGACGCTTTGGAAGGTCTTATTAAAAAATGTATTTTATATGAACACTCACTCTATTTAAAGTTGAATGTATTTCTTCCACATATCGGAAGATCTAAAAAATACGGTTTTTTGCGCTTCGTCGTCCCTTGGCAAGTTTTCTGCATTTTTTTTTTAAATATGTTTTTCTAAATATAGGGAACTTAATCTAATGATTGCGGCCATAATCTTACTATATTTACATGTAATTATTTTTTAATATTTTTAATCTGTCATTGGTTTCTTTTTTCAAATATGTTTTTCTAAATATATGCGTATGCAGGGAACTTAATCTAATGGGTGCAGCCATAATCTTACTGTCTTTACATATATTATAATTATTTTTTAATATTTTTAATATGTCATTGGATTTTGGTCCCAAGTTAGAGCGCCCTTGAGGAGAGTGTTTTCTTAACGATGGTACATAAATTGTCGTTTTATATTATTATAAAAAAAAAACAATTTACCCTATAATTTCGTATTGTAGTCACCGTGTAAATCACACAATTTCTATCGATGAGGCCAAATTCTCGCATATCAGTAGTAACGGAAATAAATTGGACAGATTAGAGACCCTAGAAATATCCATGTCAGTGCATCAGGATGAACATCTGGCAAACATATATTCCCAGGATCTCACCACTGCTTCCTGAGGTTGACTTCTGCTTCCCTCCACCCACAATCCCCAACCTGAGTTATTACCGTCAGAAGGTTGTATGTCGGTACCAGTTCGAACATAATTCAGTCTTGTTTGTGCTCCCCTGATGATGAGATGAAAGCTTTGAAACCGGTAGGGTTATGCCGTTACATAAAGTGAAATAAAAAATGTTTCATTAAAACAAATAACAATTTAGTAGTTTATTTTTCTTATTAACCTTTGAGAGAGTTTATTTTTCTTTTCAAGTTTTTTTATGATCAAGTGTTTTTTATTATTTTTTTACTTTCTGTGTTGTGTGATATATTAGCGTCAAATTTAAATAGATATAAGTTATATGAGTCATGGTGTTTTTTTTTAAATATTCTTATTTTTTTCTATTGTTCTATATATATATTGATGAACAAGTTTGGTCTTTTTGGAGTGATGATGTGTGAAGAGTTTGATTCCGCATTATGTTTCCAGTTGTAATTGAGTGTCACTGTTTGTCAGGTTGATGAGAACGTGCAACGGGGTTTTGTTTTTGTGTAATCAAAAATCGGAAAGAAGTATCGATTTATTTTTTCATGCTAAATATCCTCAGTGAGATACAGGCAAAAGCCTAGTTTACTGGGGATACGACAAATGAAAGGCGACAAGCCCATATCCATTAAAATAATGTATGTCTAAATTAAATTACCTGTTGTTTTTTCGCAAATTATGTATATTTCTTGTCATGTGTAAATAAATAAAAATATATAAAGTACACTGAATACGTTGAATAAAATATATAAAGTACACTGAATACGTTGAATAAATTTCAATAAATACTTAAATTCATTTTCTTAATATTTATCTATTATTTTGTTTTGTTGCAGGTAAGTTCTTGTCTGATGTAGGAACTAAATCATTGGATTGTATATGGTAAGTTGTATATCAGTTCTTTGCTAATTTCTACTTTAGTTGAACTGTTAAAACGCTTGTCTCTCAATCGAGGAGTTTGGGTTCGAGTCTGTTTAATAACCAGAACATAAGTACTGATTTAAATTTTGTTATAAAGTACATTGTACCCTTAACTTATATATTAAAAAAATGTTTATCCCGTATATGTATCTGATTCATGTTTAACCTAAGGAAGTGCAGATGTATTCAATTTTAACTGTAACATAACCTGAGCATGGATTAAGCGTGGCCGGCGGGACATCCGTACATACACACTTCAATTTTAACTGTAACATAACCTGAGCATGCATTAAGCGTGACTGGCGGGACATCCATACATACACACTTCAATTTTAACTGTAACATAACCTGAGCATGCATTAAGCATGGCCGGCGGGACATCCGTACATACACACTTCAATTTTAACTGTAACATAACCTGAGCATGCATTAAGCGTGACTGGCGGGACATCCATACATACACACTTCAATTTTAACTGTAACATAACCTGAGCATGCATTAAGCGTGGCCGGCGGGACATCCGTACATACACACTTCAATTTTAACTGTAACATAACCTGAGCATGCATTAAGCGTGACTGGCGGGACATCCATACATACACACTTCAATTTTAACTGTAACATAACCTGAGCATGCATTAAGCATGGCCGGCGGGACATCCGTACATACACACTTCAATTTTAACTGTAACATAACCTGAGCATGCATTAAGCGTGGCCGGCGGGACATCCGTACATACACACTTCAATTTTAACTGTAACATAACCTGAGCATGCATTAAGCGTGACTGGCGGGACATCCATACATACACACTTCAATTTTAACTGTAACATAACCTGAGCATGCATTAAGCGTGGCCGGCGGGACATCCGTACATACACACTTCAATTTTTACGAAGCGTAGGCTTTTGGGCCATAATGGTACCTTTCAACGTAATTGACGATACGGACAAATTAAAGAGCGTAGTTTAGCATATATTGCCTAAGGCTTCATCAATCGAGCCTTCGAGTTTAGTAGGACCAGTGAATCTTAACTCGCAAATCATTTTCATACGTCTTGGCAGTAATTGCGCATGTGAAGAGGCAATTACACTCGCGCACATCTAGCGTGTATGAATAGGGTACACCTGGGGCAAACAGACATGGGGGCAAACGGACACCCCCTTAACGTTTTACTGAAGCCAAACCTAATTATACATTTTTCTAAACGTCAGAAGTGTTACGCTCCGCATAAAAACAATAATCTGGTCATATCTCAATAATCTTTTGAGATATTTATTATTCTTTGTGACTACTGTCTATCTCCTGGTAAGGGCCAATTCACAACAACTATATTTTCGTTATAATGACATGAATATTTCTGTTTAACCGCAAGCTTTCTTTTTGTGATTATGTTTATATCGTGTTTAGCTAATGTCAGTACAGTGTATTAGGGAAGGGAAAATCATGCTACTATTACCATCTGTTGAATATTTTTACAAACAAAGTCTATGTTATGTAGGGGCAAACGGACACTGTGTTTTAGGGGCAAACGGGCATAGCTTACCTTGTATTAATTACTCCCCGTTTGTTGTAGAGCATGGTGCATAATCGTGAAAGGATATCTAAACGATGTAACTGGAGTGAAAAGTCAATGTATCTGGCAGTAAAAGCTGTCAAAATTGACAAAATTGGTATTGGTATTGGATGTGCATGGATCACATTGTTCCGATCCCGACGAAAAAGCTTTCGAAAATAATATGCATCTTATTTGCTTGTCGCCACATAGTGAACAACAATTACAACCCCTTGATGTTTAATTTTTTGGGGCATTGAAATTCAATACAACGAAAGTTGCCGTGTACATTTACGTCATTATCCAACAAGTGGAATAACCAAAACTGCATTTGGATCTCTACTTCAAGAAGCATGGAATCAGGTGGCAACTGTTGGTAATGCTGTCAGCAGCTTCAAAAACTTCAAGAAAAGGGCGTAATGGGGCTGAGTTCAGAATCTTGACCACCAACAAATTTATTTCTGAGCTAAATGTTAAGAAACTACTCCAAAATGTGAAAAAAATTAAAAAGGAAAAAAGAAGCAATACTAAATCTCAGAAGAAGACGGAGACTTGTGGTTCTTGTAATGATGTCTACGAGTATAAAGAAGGGGAAAATTGTGTTCAGTGCCTTGAGTGTAATGTCTGGTATCACATTTCATGTGATTTTAATGGAGAAGACTTTTCAGATGTGTACGATGTTATATTGAAGATAGTGATTAGGTGTTCGTATGCCCCTTTGTAAGGGGGCAGGAGGCAGGAGGACACTACTTGGATTATTAGTTTTTTATTTGTTTCATGCATAAGTCCTTTTTTTTTTAAATACATCTATTTATTTAATCAAGTGTTTTTTTATCGTTCTGCATATTTTTTTTTTCGCTTTGTATTTCTGTATTTTTTCACGTTTTATGTTAAGCGTGTCCGTTTGCCCCAGATTTACCCTATCTGTCAATAAAAGCTCTAATATGTTCAGACTGGAAACTTTTGTGCCTCAGAGGTAACTTACATCTTCAAAAAACCTTATTTTATATGACATTTTTGTACTTCAATTTTCAATACGGCCCTTCTGTCAAGGGGTTTGTCCATGCCTGATCTATGTAAACATTCTATTTGAGTTTTGTGAGTTAACATCCCTAACCCTGCAACCAAATACTTAACAATTCTTTCCTAAAACAACAGACAGGTGAGTTAATTAACCCATATCACGGCATGTCATATTTGAAACCAGCCTTGATTGGAATTTGGAAAATATGCTCTCCACAAAATACCAAAAGTTTCGCCCACAGTCATTATTCTCACCCGAATTCCCGAATTGACCGAGGGTCGTTAACTATCCAGAGAACTCCCATAGCATAGGACATCAGCAAACACTCTTTACCCATTGCGGCTAGAGTCACGCACTCAAATTTATGTAGAATATTTCCACCCTACGACTAAATAGTTTTTAATTCACAGGAAACTTTAAATTGTGTGAACATGTCACAAATATCAATTACTCAGTTTTTTTTTATATATTTTTTTCACATCATCGTCATCATTGTTACTAGACCTCGCAGTCGAGGATCCCCACATCACTCCAATGTCAAGTCAGTTGGAAAGCGAAGCACTGTCGTGGAGTCTTGGTTTTTTTCAATCCTCTTTAAGTAAGTGATCCATTGCACACCAGCAAACTCACCGGCCAAAGCCACCAGCTCGACTGCTCTAATAGATCCGATGGCACACCGAAGTGAGCTGATCGGAGAACACCGGCGTTTTTTTCTTTTCTTGTTTTTTTTTTTAATAAATACCTATGACCGAAGTCATAGGTATCCTTATACCCTCAATAATAGGCGAAAAAAATTACTGTGTCACTCGAGGGGACTAGCACAGTGCGAAGTTCAAACGGGCAACCTTCCGCACCGGAGTCCAGTGCGTTACCGTGCGGCCATTTGTACACCTACATACATATGTACATACAAACATATCATAACACCATTCCCCTAATTTACTTGATTTACACACACTGCTTCTTCTAAAACCATAAATTTTCTCATACAGCTTCTACGAGCTAGGACGGGGAGGGGCAGTTGTTAATGATATTGTACAATGGAGACAATATATGAATTTTGCTCACCTTTAAATATCCTAACAGTCAGAAATTATCCGATGAAGGAGTAAGGCGTCTTACCATTGAACCGAGACTCTACAGAGTTATTTACCACTTGGTGAGAGTAAATTTTGGGTCTTTTTCTCTCATTCAATCAGTTAAGCTCCTTATATTATAAAGTTATCGTACTTTCTCAGGTTAATATTAAATCACATACAAACCTTTTGAGGCATTCAATCGGAGCGTATAAGTTTGAAGATATAAAATGTTTTATATGGTATACCTTTGGTTCACAGGTCAACTCTACCATAACATCAGAGAAGAAATAAACGAGCAGTTACTGCCAGCACATAGATTTTATTTTGGCCTTATCCCCTTATTTAAGTGTCACCTGTTCTCCAGGAACGTAAAAGCTTACTCTTTAAAACATTGTTAAGACCTGTGTGGAGACTTAACTAAATGGGACGAAAGAATTCTCGATTTATTTAAAAGAAAGAGTATCCGCAGAATACACGGTCCAATTTATGACAATATCGTATATGAAAATAGAGATATAAAAAATTATCTCTGACGAATAGGAAAAAAGTTATGAAAATTTCTAGGTTACGCTGGTTTGGTCATTTTCATAGTATGCAAGACATTTATTGAATGAACGAATGAATTAATTCATGTAAATAACCCGTGACGAATATAATAGAAGGCACAATAAAAAGTAGAGGATCAGGGTACCTAACTTTGGTGCCACCGAAGATGACTATGTAAATCAATTTGTGATAGACATATCCTGTTGGATATATGACAAGAAGCTTCAGTACCTGCAGTTTGTCTGTATATTTTTTCTTCATTGGGTTCCTAATAACTAGCAACAGTTCCACGCCATTCTACCTGCTGCTGTTTGTTCCCAGTTGTGCAGTACATCAATCTTTTTAAGCACGTTCTTATATATCTTGTGCCCACCACCGTGCCTCCTTTTGCCCTACGTCAGTTCGCCAAGAAGGATATTTCTTAGGAGTCTGTACTGAAGCAGACAAGCTTCGTCTTCAGAGCAAGCACAAGCGTGCACATGACGCCAAAATCTCAATGCTACAGCAGTTGGCTCTTCTCAAAACTCCATAATTTGATCCTCTTTTGAGGTGTTTCTGCTGACATTTTTCTAGTGTCTTTATATATCGTATAAAGGGAACCCATGATTCGCATTCATATATGAAGGTATAATTACAGCTTTGTAGGCTGCCGTTTTGGTTTCTGGTGTTAGATTGTTATTATCAAACACTCGCCCACGAAGAGCTCAAAATACTCGGCAAGCTGCGCTTAGTCTATTCTGAATCTCGTCATCTATGTTTGCTTTATCGTTCACAATGCTACCCAAGTAGTTAAAATGCTTATTCTATGATCTATCTATTTATATTGATGATTAGATAGAGATTTTCTTTGGATAGAATCTTTGTCTTCACATTTAATTTGAGACCAGGTGATTATTAGGTCAACATTCAGGTATCGAGTTTTTATTGCAGATCTTCAGCAAAATGAGAAATCAGAGCGACATACCTAAAGTCCGTAACATACACATATTACTGACAGGACAATAACAGTCCACGGATAGCTTTGTTCAACTATCCGATAGGGTTTAAGAAAGTTGGAATACCGAGGCTGAAATGGTTAGATGGTGTGACAGAGAACCCAATTAGAAGAGCTGCTGAGAGAGATAGGTGACAGAAAATCTTTCAGGGTCGTTAGGTTGATAATGTTGAGACTTTCGTGCAACCTTACACTCGAAATCACATCGAATCCAATAGATTCAACCTTAGTTGAAACTAAAAAAATGTTATCCCGACAGTAATCTAAATGCTCACAGTAATTATACATACCCTAATTCGAAAGTTGTCTAAGGGTTGTTAACTATCCACAGAACTCCCATTACATCAGCGAACACTTTTCCATTGCGGTTGAAGCCACGTAGTTTCATTCGCGAATATGTTTATAGGAGGGCGACACTTTTACCGCAGACTCGATCTGAGTGTCAGAAATGAATGGAATATGGTTTGGGTGTGTCTGATGGAATTCAAGTTGAGCAATGTGGTACTCCAGCCAAAGAGGTACACTATACAGGAGTATGGTTATTTAATGCGACATATTTAAGGGGGTAGTTTAGGAGTTCAACAAAAGTAAACCACATGACTCCGCCTTTTTGGTTTATGTAGAAATGTGGACTTTGCATAAAGAAAACTCGATTACAAGTCGAATAAAATTGAAAACGTCTTTATTTTCTGCAAAAATATTGTATCAATGTATTGTAAAATATTACATTTTTGTTGTAAATTGTACAATATGGCGGGCTTATTACCACGAAGCAATCCGGAATATGTTCAAGAAGCCTTGAATGAAAAACAAGCTAAAAACTTTTTCTTATTTGAGTACCAACGGGAGCAAACCTGCAACCCCCGAACTGAAAGAGAATGTCAGAAAGGTAGTCGAATATTGTTCATATATTTTTTTACGAACATGTGCAAGTGCTATAGCCTTTTCGTGGATTGACGATTCACGAGTTCTTTACCTATTCTAGTGGTTCTTAAACCGATAGCTCGATAAAGGGAACCAAAAAAAACATTGTCTGCCGACCACGCTATTCAATATATTAACATTACCAATTTGAAAATATTAAAGTATATTATATAAAATAACAAATATTAAAATGTATTGGCACTGTTTCATTAAATCGCCTAAAAGCTGTGCATATTTACATCAAAGCAAGTTTTTCGTAAAACTTGACGAGAAAACTTAAAAAAAGAAAAAAATATTTATTTCACTCTAAACCTTGATCAAGTTAGGGTTAAATAACCACCGAAAGATCCACTGTACAATAAATAAACCTCAAGACCCATCTAAAGCTAATGAACCTCCTAGGGTTTTCTTGTACCTACAAGTGCCTTTAGGCTCTCAACTTTCCTGGTCTCCTGACCTAGTGTTCTCCTTACAACGGTCTACCCCATAATGCACAGAATAGACACCATAATAAAATACCCTATCAATGTTTTAATACCCCATAAACGTACGCCAGAGTAATAAATCTTACGATCGGGGTTAGTTTTACAGAGATCCTCAACATGTGTAACCCTCTTGGAAAAGATACATAGCTTTAAATCTCAATTTAACTTATTAAAAGATGTGAGTTAAATATTCATTACGCAAGAGCATAAAAAGAGGGTTTGAGGTATTTGTCATTGGTCCCACTGGAGATGGCTATGTAAGTCAATGAGTGATTGATACATCCTCTTGCGTACATGGCAAGAAGCTTCAGTACGTGCAGCTGGTCAGCGTCTTCCTTCTGCTTTTGGGTTTCTGATAATTAGCAACAGCTTTACGCTATTTGATTCTATCTACTACTGTTTGATACCAGTTGTGCGTCGTCCACCGTGTTTTATTCTACCCTACATTAACTCACCAAAGTGTAATTCTTGCTATTCTGAAGCCAAGTATGTGAGCTACATGTCCAAATCAATGCAATCTAGTTATTTGGTTCAATCTACTACTGTTTGTTACCAGTTGTGCAGAAGATACATCTTTATGTTTCTTGCGTCGTACCGTGTTTTTTTCTACCCTACATTAACTCACCAAAGTATAATTCTTGGAATTCTGAAGCCAAGTATGTGAGCTACATGTCCAAATCAATGCAATCTAGTTATTTGGTTCTATCTACCACTGTTTGGTACCAGTTGTGCAGAACATACATCTTTATGTTTCTTGCGTCGTCCGCCGTGTTTTTTTCTACCCTACATAAACTCACCAAAGTGTAATTCTTGGAATTCTGATGCCAAGTATGTGAGCTACATGTCCAAATCAATGCAATCTAGCTATTTGGTTCTATCTACTACTGTTTGGTACCAGTTGTGCAGAACATACATCTTTATATTTCTTGCGTCGTCCACCGTGTTTTTTTCTAACCTACATTAACTCACCAAAGTGTAATTCTTGGAATTCTGAAGCCAAGTATGTGGAGATACATGTCCAAATCAATGCGAACCAACACATGAAATCAGAATATCAATGCTACACCAATTATCTCTGCTCATAATTTCTTTATTTGATATTCTATGGTACCATCAAATTTATATTATTTACCTGAGGTGACATTGCTAAAAAAATCGAGTGTTTTGTTTTAATGTATCATCTTTGTGGAACACGTGAAAGATATAGGTTAGTAAAGACTGACAAAAATATTATTGCCGATAGATAAAACCGTGTAAGAAATCGTCCTCTATTCTACATACAAACTGGCAGAACCAATATAATGACTTAATACTGAGTGACGTGCGGTGTAGATATATTAAATTGATTGAGTGACCAGTGGATTTTTTTTAATTGTAGTACAATACCGTATTCTAACATAATCTTTTATTTTGGTAGACTCCATAGTATCATATAAATCCGTTTTTTCCAATCATATCAAAAGCGACATTATTTTGCTTCTTTCGTAGGTTACTCTTCAACATATCCGAATTGGTTGTTCGAACAAATTGAAGAGCGTGTTCGAGAGACGATATTGCCTTCGCCCCCATTAACCCAGCTTTCCGATTTAGAACCGATAAAGTAGGTAACAACTTGTAGTTCGTCCTTATTACTGTTCGGTATTTGCTAGACTTGTTATCACACGAACTGTTTTACCAGACTGGGGCCTTTTGTCACCTTAATTCTTTTTTTTTGTTACCATCGGAAATGGAACCCAAAACACCTAAGTACAAGAAAAGTATCTTAACAACTAGGCTACGTCAACCATCAGCGATCGTTTCAGCAATATGGTGTTTTACTTCACGAAACTCAGTTCTTAATTCGATTATATAACGGCACTAAGATGAAACGAAGTTTGAGAGCTTGAGAGATTTCAAGGACCATTTACGACTCCAAATAGAAGTGCCACATTGGCTCTCCCATAAATGGAGTCTCGGCAAAAATGCTTTCAATTCCCTCTTCATATCCTTATATTGTATATCTGTTCCATTTCATTCCCATAATCAAGTTGCTATTTGGGATTAGTTTCAGGTGATATCAACTTTACGATGTTTCATAATGGTCCGAATTGTAATGTGGACAAAAGTGTGTTTGTGTTTGTGTGTGTGTGTGTGTGTGTGTGTATGCACTTGCGTGTATTTTGTGATGGTATTAAAATATTTTTTTCAATTTTTATTCCTTCACCATCATTATCATCTTCTCAATTGTCTCTAATGTTGGGTATAACATAGATATCCTTTCCTTTTTTTTTTCAAAACAGGCTTAGCCCAATTACTTTGAAAAATACAAGACATTAAAATACTCGTAGAAGAAAAATTACATAAATTTTTTTTTAATTATATAAAATAAAAAATAATGCATATGCATACATACGAGTATATACACACAAAGATATGATACACATATATTCACAGTCACTTAAGTATGTTGATGAGTGCTTTCTAACGCGCTCAATCTAAGAAGATAATTTACTTTTGCTTTTGGTAATGTGATATGAAATATGTCAATATCCGAAGCAGTCCCGTTCAGAAGAGTTAAGGCCCTTCCAACAGGCATAGCGGCTGGAAGTCCCGTTCTTGCGTATGTTATTGAGAACAGTTCTTGCCGGCGCAGTCTAGTGTAATTGTTAAGAACATTTAATGCTAATCTTTGTAGTAATGCTGGACAGCTCACAATTCCTCGAACGAGTTTGACAACGTATAGCAGGAGACGCAGATCTCTTCTTACGCTCAAGGAGTTATACCCGAGCATTTATAACTTGGTAGCATTGCTTCCACTTGTTCTCAGCTATAATAATCTTATCTTATAATGTCATCCTACCATACCATTCTCACACTTCTTATATCTAGCCTTGATCACTATTTCAGCACTTTCTAGATCCATCTATCAATACATCTGGTAATATGCCCTGCCCAGTTCCACATCTTGGTGATAAACCTCTCAGCGACATCTGTGACTTTGATCTTGTGCCTTATTCATTGAACCTGGCGAGCTTGTTCCCATGTGGCAATCTATTTCAATCAACCATAACGGCTTTAAGTGATAATAAGGCTGGAATTATTATATTTTTAATCTGGGTTCCAACTGAAATTGAACTCGCAAATTCCGGGTTGGAAGACTCTTCCTAACTTGGTCACAGAGGTGAGCCTTCTCCAGCATTTTCTCAATTTTAGATGTTGACTTAAAAAACTGGTTATTATATACATATTTAATTGGTTCAGGATATATTTTATCTTGGAATAAGATCTTTCGCAGGATATCTCTGTTGATTAAAGTGTAAACAAATATTTATAAGCTTTAAAAACATGCGCTTTAGCCGATAAATGGAAATTCGTTATTTTGCAGAACATAAAAGAAACTATTTATACAGCTTTGGCATTATTTTAGCCTAATTTTCTCGTAATCATACCAACAACTAATGTAAACGTAAATTTATTTATCAAATGTAGAGTTCATAGTAGTCCATTTCTCTTTGCGTGATCTTTCCCGGCCCATGGAGGAATGATCAAATGATATGTATTTTGTTTTAGTCACGATTTTTTTTAAATTAAAACTGTACACTGAATATTTCGACTCCGTTTGCACATCTGCCTATTGGGAAATTCCCGATAGCCCACCGGCCCAAACCGCCTCTGTATGAAATGTACTTCGATATTTATTTTCCATAAAAATATTGAGCTCTAAAAATTTACTTTATGAAACGGTCATCGTTAAATATATAATATTTTGCTCTGCATCATTCATCAAACTGTATTTATCCACTCGACGGGTCCAAATCAGCAATTTTATTCCGTAAGCTATTCTAAGCGATTAGATATTTGGTTATTTATACAATGACCGGCACTTTATAGCTATCGAATTAAATTGGATTTTGGAAATTGAAAAAATGTTAATCATTTTTAAGTGACTGGTTTTCCCACTTTATTTTTTTATACTCTCTATTTTTTTATACAATACATACATATCATATATGCAATCACGCCATCTCTCTGTCGGGGAAGGCAGAGAGAACAGAGCTCCATAATTTCCTAACTCTACACACATATTTAAGCCTCTTTAACATCCATATACCTTCTCATACAACCTCTTCGATTTCAAATGAATGTTTTTATGTTATATACAATATTAAAAACTATAAAGTCTTCATTTAAATTCATATAGTAGTTTTTTTAATTTTTTGTATATTTATTACATTTTGACACTTGAGCAATATATTTAAATTAAAACTAATATTTCATTCCTTTATCATACGATTTAAATTATTCATTTGTATGATTAAACACAAAGTTTTCATTTAACAGAAAACCTTCTGTCTAATGTTTTTTTTTGCCGTTTTCAGTTTAATTTTCAATCAATACCATTTACTTAACTGTTTAAAGTGCTGCATTCAAAAGTAAAAACAAAACGTTTTGACCATGGAGGTACTTCGCTACTTTTATGTCGGCAGTGAAGGTGTAAACACTGTTTCAATAGTTGATCTTAAAAGTAAATAAAAAATATAGAATTAAATGTATTGATCACAATTTTTTTTTTAATATGACAATTTTTTTCGACAAACCAACATTTAATAAGAAAATCAAGTGAAGGATCGGGTAGTTCATGAAGTACGTAAAATGGCGGGAAAAGGGAACAAAAATAACGGCATTTCTTCGAACACACAAAATGGAGTCGATCAGCTGTGACAAATTGAGACATCCGAGAAGAATACAAGAGGAGGAAATTGACGTATTTAACGAGATTGATTCAGTACTCGACTCTGACAGATGTCTATTGTTAGGCTAAAAAGTCTTTAATTTCCGCCATTTACTTTGAGATTGTCAAGATCAAACGATACTATATCTCGACATTTGTTCCACATCAACGGAGGGAGAATTTTGATAAAAGAACGAAGAGCGACAAACTTCATCGTTTGTTCAATATAAAATAGAAAAGGTAGATTTCGTTTGAGTACGATTGATGGCTTTCTAAATGGTTTTTGGCGTTGCTAATTATTATATTATATTATGTACACAGGATGCGTTTTATGTTCCAGACCGATGTTTTTTTTTAATAACTTTTAAATAAAACACAATTATATCATTTATATTGAATTGATTGATTATATGGTATTTACCATTATGTATGGAATATAATGTCGGTCAAGTGGCCGCCTCTGACCGTGGCGCAAATGTGAGCTCTAAAGCATATTTATTATAACATTCTCGCAGACTTCTGGTATTATTTCAGCAATTTCTTTTTGAATGTTGTCCTTGACCATTGGGATTGTTGTTGGTTTGTTGGTTTACACCTTTCCTTTCAAATACTCCCATAGGATATAATCGGGAGCGGTCAAATCAGGAGATCGTGGGGGCCAGTCGATATCACCACTTTTTGACGTTATTCGGACGGGAAAAGTTTCTCGCAAAATTTGCATCGTAGCACGAGCAGTGTGTGATGTGGCACCGTCCTGTTGGAACCACATGTGCTGTAGGCTCAATTTATCAAATTCGGACACAAGAAACTTTACCAACATGTCACGATAGCGATCACCAGTAACTGTTACAGCATTGCCTCTAGCATCCTCAAACAAATATGGCCCAATGATGCCGCCGACCCAAATGGTGCACCATACAGTCATTACGAGGGTGCAATGGTCGTTGGTGTATGAATTGAGGATTTTCAGTGCCCCAATAGCGGCTATTCTGTTACAAAGTTACAAAGCCAGCCAAGTCGAAATGTGTGTGGTCGCTCATGATGATTTTCCGCCAAAAATGGTAGTCGTCTATACCGACCTGTAAAACCCGAGCACTCCAATCTCGCCGCCGTTTATGGCCATTTTCCTGTAGTTCTTGTGTCAATTAAGTTTTATGATGATAAAAATGCAATTATTTTTGATAATTTTTAACAAACATGATGGAAACATTCCCAATTCTTGTGCACGGCGTCGATGAGAGGTGCACGGACGTTTACCAACACTCTGCCTCACTGCATCAATCTTTTCTGGCGTACGTTGGCTACGTTGTCGCCCAGACTTTGTTTTATCTCAGCGTATGCAAATTTTCAAAATTATTCATTACACGCTGAATGGTTGACTTGCTTGGCATATGATTTAAACAAAAAAAAACACTCAATTTTCTTCGCGTATTCACAATTGAACAATTATATAAATAAAATGTTTTTATAACGTCGACACGTTTTTGCGGAGTTAGATACTTCACAATAAATTGTTATCAATCACTCTCTGCGACTTTAAAATATGAATTGACAAATAAAAGCTTGTTAAAAATGGTGGCCAAAAAAAACTCGGCCTAGAACATAAAACGCACCCTGTATATATTTTAACTAACACCATATGCAAAATTTTGCTAAATTTATCAATTGACAAATAAAAAAATGTTTCAAGAAAATTATTTAACATAATATTTTTTTTTAAATAATAAAAGTTATTTATTTAAGTCTTTTATATTGAAGTCTCTTAAATGGGGTGTCTTCATTTTATATTTTGAATATTTGTCTTAGAGATGTTTCTTCAAAGATGATTAGAACTTTAAGATAAATTTCTTATTTTACGATTAACTTCCGAATCGATCTATAATAATTGGGATTATGGCATGGATTTTGATGCTGCTGAGCTTGTGGCGTCAAATAGTTTGTCTATAAGTGTTAGAGATATGGATGGTGTGTGCAGCTTTAAGAAGTACTTGAAGACAACCCTTTTTGAGAGTTCGTGTCAAATTTTATGATAACACTTATATTGGACGGTAACTGAAAAATATTTACTTCTCCACACTATTTTAATAGAATTGGTTATTTTCCTTCTGTTTTTAGAAAATCTGTTTCAATATCTCATCGTTAAATCACTTGATCACGGTGACGTTATGGTATTTGGATGCCAACGAATTTTTTTTTCAAATTTTATGATTACATATATCTCGGAGTGAATCTGCAATATTTTTACTTTTCTACATTATTTTAATAGAATGGTTTTTTTCTTCTTTCCGTTTTTAGAACTACTGTTCTAGTATCTTATCGTTCCATTACTTGATTACGGTGACATGCTATTTGGATATCAACAAGAAATTTTATGATTAAATGTATCTCGGAGTGAAGCTGCAAAACCTTTACTTCTGTACATTATTTCAATATGACGGGTTGTTTTTGTTTTTCCGGTTTAAGTACTGATGTACCAGTATCTCATCGTTCCATTACTTGATTACAGTGACGTTATACTATTTGGATGCCAACGAGAAGATTTTGAATAAATTGGAAGGACTTCAAAACCTGATGTATAAATCAGATTAATAGTTTAACCTTACAAAGTAGGACCACGAGTCAAAGTTTTGAAATAAACTTCAACAGTTTCAAATCAAACAGAACAATGGTTCACTTTTTGTCGACATTATTTTGCGTGCTTGACAATCCCGATTTTTCTTCATATTATCAAAATTTTTAGAACACTGACATGCTCTTCGATCGATCAAAATTGATTTCTTGTTCATAGTTCTGTTTCTCAGGGCTCAGGGTCGTGGTTACCTGATGAATCTGGAAATGAACGAATTAGTCAACTCCGTTTCTCCCAGTTTTGTGATATGATGAGTACAACACTCAAATGTGTTTTTGACTTATACTATCCACCTTGCTGGAGACCGTCCTTTTGCTCACCGCTTTCCAATATTTCCAGCCACTCCCAGCTGCTCTTAGCTTTCTACATCTCTTCTAGCAACATCTCTGAAGTGTGGCAGAATTCTTTTAATGCATGTCGTTGACAGTCTTCCTTTGACATGTAAATGCTGGAAGATAGACATTTTGATGTATCTTGCAGTCCATGAGATGCGAGACATTGATGCCACACCACATCTTGAAATATTAAGCATATATATTTTCTTTTTTGCAGCGTCCATATACTCGTATTCACTCAAGTGACATGGAGAAAACCAGAGTTCTTACCAGACGAGTTTTGGTTTTGAGAAGTATGGACAGTTTTTTTTTAGATATTTTTAAAACTTTGGCAGTTGCATATTTTCTATATCAATTTATCACCGAAACTCGGCTTCATAACCTCAATTTTTAAGGTTAGTGCACCTATGTAGCTAAATTTATCGACGTTTTCATGGTTTCTACGTGAAATGTTATCTATCAGCCGATTGAATCGGTCAACAAATATTTCTTTGATCTGACTTTGGTTCAAGTTATTTCAAGACCTTTATTTCCAAATATTTAGAAAACAATACAAAATACATCAACAATTTTTTTTTAAATCAGCACAATTCAGAAATTGGAGAGCAGGAATAGTTTAATAACACGGTTAATCTAAATTAATTTTTTATTGGAATAAACATTTAAAAAATTCAAATGCTAGATAAATTTTGCTACGCAAGAGGAGTAGACGAACAAGCTTTCTCAATGTTTGACAGATACAACCGCTAAATGCTAGTATCATCCCGCGGCAATTACAATACTCGGCGGTAAGTAATACACATAATTTGTAGAGCATCGTCTCTGTCGCACGATGCGCTAACAGTCCGGTCCGGTAACGACTGACAAATCGCGACGGAACACGCGTATTAATGACAGAGACGACGCTCTATAAACGATGTGTATTACTTACCACCGGGTACTGTATTGTACATTAAGACGTCCCAGATCCACATATTTTCATGTTACACCGACATGACGCTGGGAAGCACCGTCAACTTACTGGCATTAGTCAATTGGTATAATGTAAACCATAGATTATATAACAGTTTAGATTTCAACTTTGTTATTTTTAAAACGTGGACGTTCGTGAACATTTTTAAAAACATATTTTTCAGGATTACTAAAAAAATGGACTGTGTATACATCTCACGGATAATAGGCTCTATACTGTATTAAAAAGGGTGATATTCTGTGATAACTCGAAGACATTTGCTCTTCATATTATTTCAGTATAATTACAATATAATTGAATAGAATAAAGGGAATTATTAATCAAGCTTAGGAACAAATCAATATTTATCTATTATATATTCTAGGCAAAACGGTCCAACAATATATTTTATAATTAGGTATATTAACTTCCTGCTGGAAACATATTGCTCGATTCGGGTTAATCTTAAATCCCCGAAGCATATCGTTAATATTCAGACACAGCCATCAAAATGATTATGGTTTAAGCTGATATTTCACGGTTAATAATTCCGCAGTTACTTGACTAAATTGCCTGCGTTATCTTAAAATTCATCTTCAGTCAGATGAGTTTTGGGTTAATAAAATTTTATTGAGCGAGAAAACAATAGTTTTGAATTCGTATTTTTTTTTTGCAGAACATACGATAGTATAAATGTAAAATTTGGCACGACTTTGGAAATAAATTGCTACTAAACTAAATCGACGCGACAACTTATAAAAGTTTGGAGAATGAAATATATGTATAGCGACAGAACGCTGTGAGGCGTAGCTTTAAGATCGGATTAAATAGTGACATAAGACACCCCTCATCGTGTGAAAATGTTCGATTAAGAAGAAATAAATAGAATAAATGTCTATTCGACTATGTGTGAGGATCAAGTTCTCCGTATTTTAATATTAAATGGATTTTGATCTTTTTTATTTGAATTAAGTTAATTTATTTTCAGTGTGTATTTAATTTTTTACATAAATATTGTTATATTAAGGTTGAAATAATAAGAGTCATTGTTGAAAAATTGTTATCTAGTTTGGCAAAGTATTAGTTCTAAAACTTGTATGAAACTTATAATTTAAACCATAGAAAAAAACTCGCAATATCTATCAAACTTTCTTTTATGACGTTCTTAATAGTATGTTGTCCGGAGAGTAATTTAGTGTTTCTCGGATAGATGTCGTTTGAAAAAAAATAAAGTATGACAAATAATTTTAATATAAGTGAATAAACTAACTTGTGATTAAAACTTCGATTCAAGATCGTTTTTTTTTTAAAAGCGCTTAACTATTATTCATAACAATATAAATTCAGCACTTTTGGAACTAAGCAAACAAGGAATATGTTGTTCTAACGATATCTTTATAAGATATGGAAAACTTATTTTCAAATTGCCCCAGCTAATAATTAGCTCGACTTCGGGTTAAAATGTTTAGAGATTGTCTGAAAAATTATGATTACGTATAGGAATGTTTCTACGAGTAATCAGAGTAAGGGAGGTTTAGGAAACCATAAAAATAATAGAGAATTTCTATGTTCGGTTATTTTTCAAACTCTTGAATGGTTGCCATCTCACATCTAAAGATATAAAGTATCTCTAACAATATCTCGCCTAATATTATAATAAATAATTTAGTTTCTTCCTCAAGACAATGTTTCTCCAAGATTCAACCATATGGAACCTACTTCCTGAGATATTCAATGCCAAGTTCTACATCGCCCCCCTGCGGAACACCCATCTTTTTGTTACATAGCAAACAAATCACTTATTACTGGGCATTGTGTTTTCGGATTATTTTTTTTCCAGAAACAGCTAATACTTCTCTGTTTCCTGTTGGACGTTTTCCAACTATCCAATCTCTACGTAAAATCAATAAAGCATTTGACCAAATTTTTCGTGTTAAGGGTGAGAACTTTGGCACGTACGCTGGTATCTAATCAAATAAATTCACGTCAGAGTATTCATTTCTATAACACATTCATCATACTTTTTTTTTCCTGCGAAAAAATAAAACATTACTTAGAAATGTTTCTTCAATATTCGTATCAACCTGTTATTTTTTTGTATACGCAAGCTATTCAATAATTTTATTATACTTATCCAAGTAATTTTTCTTCTATTTTCTTTCAATTCATGGTGGCATGAAACTAAATATTAACAGTGAACAACAAAGACAAATGATTAATCATGTTTCAATATTATAATGCTTGTTTATCTTTATCTTTAGGAAAAGGATTTCTTTAGCTATAAGACAAATTGATGAGAGCTTGGAATCTTTCAGAATATATCTCGGAAATGTTACTTTCTCAAAAAGTAAATAAGATGATTTGGTACTTGTGTTTTTTTATCAGGCATTGATAATTTTATGTTTGACTAGTTTCAACGCGTCTATCGAGCGTCATAGCTTTCTATCCACATTGACGTTGCTTGCTTTATTTGGTAAGACAGGTGTCTTTCAACCCTAGAGTTTGATTCCAATTTTTACAGTTATTTTAAAAACTGTTTTATTCTGAAAGAAGGAATTTTTTTATTGAATGGTAGAAGAAAACCAAGCAATGCTTGGTTCCATCAAGTGAATGATATTTTGAAAGATATAAGAGTAAAAGTCAGCGAAATTGTAGGTGTTGTATGAGATGGTATATAGATGTAAGAGAAGCGAAGAATGTTTGTCGATTTCCTTCCTTCCGTGGTTGCAGTCCTAAGACTGGTTTGCAGCAATTTGAACTCTTCTCCTCCATTCCCCCCTGTCCTGTGCGGCTCTTTTTAAGTATGTGTATGTTGAGCAGCGCACGTCCACCAACATGTCCTCCAGGTACTCTCGGCGTGGGCGTCCCCTAGAGTTTGTCCCCTCGGTCATGCCCTCCATTATGGCATGCAAGAGGCCCTCTTGTCGTATTATATGACCGATCCATCTTGTCGATTTAGGATAGGGATATAGCGTGATGGTATGTGTATATGTATTCCAGTCTGATTTTCGTTTAAGGTTCCTTAAACATCTTTCTGGTAAGTTGGAACAACAAGGCTACAAGGCAAAAAAAACCCCCGCCTAGTTGCACTTTACACAACGAAAGTAGTACACAATACAAAAGTAATGTACTTGGTCAATCAATATTCAAGGGATACTTCAGCGTGGGTTTCTTATTCTTGTAATAAAGCAAATAATACTAAATTTTGTATGAATATCAATATTCAAAATACGTTTTAATTTATGTACGTTTCTTGGATTTGAAACAATAATATCCAAGAAGTCTTGGCATGATGTGATATTTCCCACAGTGTGAATTGCGCAATATTCCGCATCCTGCCATATGGCGCGACGCGTGCGGTGAATGTGAACCAGCCTTAATTAAAGTGCAAAGCCATGGAAGTCAAAACCCACTCGTGTATAACTTCGTAACATGTGCAAATTCCTTCAAAATTCACACAGAAGACGTGAGAAATTATACTTAATCAAATATTTTATTGATGTGACAGTTTTTTTTTTCAATTATTATTGTTTCTATTGCGTCGTGACCTCAATACTGAGGATCGTGACCCTCGCTGAAATTGATGTATGTTTTGTGCATTCTTCTTCAGTCCTTTCAGAAAGGCTCGTAACAATCTTAACCTGGTCGCTGCTGCAAATAGTAAATCGACAGCCACTCCTACGAGTTTTTTCCATACCCTCCTTACGCGAAACGTGACCGAAGAACTGAATATTTCGTCAAGTATATTAGATGCTGAATTAAAATTACTCCTGCTGGGTTTCTTAAGCTAAGATCAGTTTTCTGCATTGATTATTTGGTTCTTAACTTCGGCAGCGAATGTTTTTTTTTTTATTTTATTTCAACGGTCAAATGACCTTTTTGATACAAAAGATTTAAAGACAAATTAAATTTATAGCTGACACGTAAGCAAAGTTATTCAATAGAAAAAACTAGTATAAGATGAATCAACTCAACAAGGCGAACCTATAATATTTAATAAAATCATTCCGACAAGAACAGCTTCTTCACAAAATACATAAAAATCCATACAATGCCCATACTTTCAGTGCACACTTTTTATGCAAGGATTGTACAAATAATTAGTTGCAGCCACTTCACTGTGGAACAAAACATTTTGCCGAGTGGGCCTACAAGGAACGTGTAACATAATAAACTGAGTTAGTTCCGGACCATTGAAATACGAGCTGACAATTTTTAATAATGTTGTAAGGTCAAACATTTATCTTCCATCTGATAGGTTGTAAGTAGTGGTGCGTGACCGCGCGGTAACGCACTGATCTTCCTTGCGGAAGGTCGTCGGTTTGAACCGCTCGGTGTGCTACTCCCCTCAAATAACACAGGATTTTTTCCGCCTACTATTCGTGGATATAAGGATACCTATGACTTCGATCATATCTATTTTTTCATCAAATGGGAAAAAACATGCCGGTGTGCTCCGATCGTCTTACTTGGGTGTGACATCGTATCCAGTACAGTGGTGTGGCCAGTGACTGCTGGTGTGCAACGGGTCACTTAAAAAAATACAAATTTACTTGATCATACTTGACCATACTTTTTTTTTGGTTTACCTGTACCACACTTTCCACTCACATTTGCACTGTATATTTGTTTTGTTAGTCATTCTTCATTCGTACATGCCTATACCATCTCAGAGTGTTCTTCTTCATCTTACTCAGCACATCCGTCTTCACATCGTATTCTGTCATATTATTGTCACCATTTTTACAGCATTTATTCGGTTCCATCCAGTCTTTTTTCACGTCGACATTTCTCTTCCATACATCAAAACAGGTACTAAAATACTGTTGTGAACTATCATCTTAGCAGATTTTGATACTGTCCGGTTCGAATATATGGATTCAAAAAACGTTAATATTATTTATTTAATTGAAAAAAGTATTTCTTAAATACCATTGCGATAATCGAGAAAAGTTCATTACATTTCTCATTTATTATGTACATATTTAAAACTATTTCCCCGTAAACTGTCAATACCCTGTTCAAGAGGGTTGTTCTTAAAGGGCTGTTCTTAAAGGGCTGCTCTTGGAGGGAATAACATTATGTGAGGAGTTGTTAATTACTTCAAAAATTTGCGTTATTTTTTCATTTCGTTTATTTTATGATTTTTATATAGTTATAGTTGATTTTTATATAGTTATAGTTTATTCTATAATAGTTATAGTTTATTTCTTGTTATTTTTCTCTTAATTCTGGTAAAATATTTAATCTCTTACTTACTCCGGTCACTTATTTTTTTCTTTCTTTAACAATTTACTAACTCAAATACTTTGTAATTTATTTTTATCAAACACTGTTTATTCCACTTTTTTGTGACGGTATAACCCTACCGGTGTCAAGGCTTTCACATTATCTTCAGGTGAAAGCCTTGAAACCGGTAGGGTTATACCGTCACAAAAAAGTGGAATAAACAGTGTTTGATAAAAATAAATTACAATGTCTTTAAACCTCCACAACGTTAATGCCTTAACTATAAACAATAAGTCAAATACTGTTTATTCCACTTCATATAACGGATTAACCCTACCGGTTTCAAGGTCTCCCGTCATCATCAGGGGACCACAAATAAGACATGTTTTCTTTTACCTTAAAAAACCTTGAAATCAGCAGGGTTATACCGTTATATAAAGTAGAATAAACAGTGTTTGACTGAACTTATCACAATGTCAACCTCCATTATGTTAATGCCTTAACTATAAATAATTTAGTTTAATAAATGTTTTTCTCTTTCCATTATGTGTTCAAGTATTGATGATTTTCATGTATATTATTACATCCATTTTTTTAATATTTATTTATATTGTATTTATGAATTTTGTTTGACAGCTATTTTAACTTTAATTATGTTTTTATACACACATTACATTTTATATATTCTATAAAATCTGCTGCTGTTATAAACAAATATATAATATTAAAGTTGTATGACTTCCGTAGTTTAGTTGGAAAGAAGCTTGACATCCATGTGAATGTTCTGGGTTTAATTCCTGGTGGTCCCAATCTGGTAAAAGAGTTTGCTATGTTAGGTAACAATGCTCATACGACTTAAATACGTGTATGAATGGGACCTCTTCACGCGGGGTAGACGAATTGCGAATTCGGCGCCTACTCCTATGTTCATAAATCAAAATGCTCTATAACTGGAGCAAAAGATAAGATGGTCTTTCGGCCACACTCTTCAATATGTTGAAATGATCAATATGAGTATGTTGAAGGGTTAAATTAAATTAACGTGAATTTAAACAGTTCATGACGTTTCTTGTTTTGTCTTATAATGTCTAATCACGTTTTTTTTTCTTCAAAACAGCCATCAAATAAATTTGACTAATTTAACTTTGATGCATGAAAGTAAAACGTGGACGTGGAAAAGACTTAGAGAAGCTGAATAAATGCTGTGGAAATAAGAGCATTGAGAATAATACATGGAGTGACAATGTATGACGAAGTATGTATTGAAGTGATAAGGGATAAATGTGAACTTAAGGCTGATGTGTTAAGTAAGATGAAGAAGAGCACTCTAAGATGGTTTGGGCATGAAGAAAGAATGAATTGAGAAAGACTTACAAAACATACATATCATTTTGATGTTAGTGGAAGGCGTAAGAGAGGTAGGCCAAGGAAAGTATGGTTGGATCAAGTAAATAACATTTTGAAAGAAAAAATGTAGATTGTAAGAGAAATCTTGGTAATTGTATGAGGAAGTCTATAGATGAAGAAGAAGTGAAGGACGTTTGTTGAGATAAGGAAGTCTGTGAAGTATTGTTGGATAAAGTAAATAATACTTTGTAAGAAAGAAACGTAAAAAGCAAAATTGTTGGAGTAGATAGATGGATATAGAAGAGACGAAGGATGTTCTTCGAGGCAGAAAAGTCTGGTGCTCTGTCTTCTCTGCCTACACTGACATAAAAATGGCGTGATGGTATGTTTATATGTAACTTATCAAGTAACGCAGTCATTTGTAGAAGAGGCAACGGATGTGCGACGAGATAGGAATGTTTGTGCTCTGTTCTCTCTGCTTGCCCGACAGGGAATTGTGTATTGGTACACATGGTCTATTCAGTAGAAAAAGCAATGGATTTTATTTTCGCGTAACCACCAGTGCCATCTGTGAATGAATAAATTAATTAACTAGCGACGCATTTCGACTATCTTCCGTAAAAGTTTCAAAACGAATCAAGTGTCTGCATACCGTTTTCTTTGGTTCCAAATTAATTATCCATAAGTAAATCATGCCAAAAAGTCAAATGGTGAACATCAATGTGTACTTGGGTGTTTTGAATAGTTTATGGGGCGGGATTTTTTGAGTTCGACCCGTATACCGGGAATAAGGGGCATGGTCTTTGTTGCACAACAATTCACCGGCGCACAAAAGCAAGGTTAAACGCGATTTCTTGGCCAAAAAAAGTATCATGGTGCTTGATCACCCTCCATATTCCCCTGATTTGGCTCCATGTTACTTCTGACTATTCTCGAAACTGAAGTTGGGGATGAAAAAAAAGCGTTTCGATATTGATTTCAGACATCTGGAAGACGTGGACCATGATTTTGGATGCAATTGCGAAGATTGAGTTTTAGGAGCACTTTAAAAAAAATTACAACCGCTTCCAGTATTATATTTACTCACAAGGAGAATTAATTTTTAGTTTACATTGAATAAAATGTAATGTAAACTAAAAATAAACAATGTCTTGTATTTCATTCCCCGCCAGTCACCTTTCCCATTGGACAGACTATGTACCTATATGTGTCTTACATTAACTTACCATTTTTTTTCTTCTAAAACAAGTATTTGGGTGCTCTATTAATTAATTACATATTTTTTATATTTATTTGAAAAGCAAAAAACTTGTACCGGATTCAAAATGTCAGAAAGTAAAGTAAATAGGCAAATAACATCTCTAATTATTGTTTTATTTAAAATACTCTGAACTAATTTACGCCGTTTCAGTGATCATATTAATAAATACCAACCACTTGTTTGGAGGGTAGACGCAAAGTTGGAGAAAATTACAAAAGTTTCCTGCACCAAGCGAATGGTTTTATTTGGTTTATTATTTGTTTGCTTATGAAAAGAGGGATTTGAATACTTAATTATACCACGGTAATTATCTGCAATCCATGTTCAAGTTTTGTTTGTTTTCAAACTGTTTGAAGTGCTTAGGAAGAGTTTTGAATAATCAACACTTTTTTACCGCAAAATTAATATTTTCTCTTATATAAATAAAAAAAAGTTTATTGATAGTCACGCCACATAGTATGTACATATCATATACGAGTATATAAATGCATTCCAAAATCGCATATATATCTCAAAATAAGCTGCAGAAAATACATTTAAGAGAGAAGCTATCAAAAAATCAGGGCGCTTCTCATAACATCCCCCGGCCAAGATACACCCTACCAATATAGGGCGAGCCTGGCCGCGAGAGTACACTAGATGTTTTTTTAGCCCACACATAGATAGTTTATTTCAATAATACCTTTATTATGTTTCTTCGGAGATAAGTAGGACTTTGAGGCTTCAATACAACTTCTAAGCTGATATATTCGTTAGTCATACGAGTAAATACTGTCATAATAGTCCGCTTCTAAAAGTCTAACATACACTGAATTAAGGGGGTATTCTTCTCTATAAATTTGAAAAAGTCGTATTTTTTTTGCATATTCTTAAAGTTTAGACCATTAAGAATATGTTCTCAAAAGGAAATTTTAAAATTCGTAATATTTACGAAGTTATAGCTATAAATGGGGCAGCAATTACGCCGCACCGGAATAACTCAGACAACAATCTTAAAATATTAGACTCGTTTTTCTCGAAACTACTTTTTTCGACCTGGTCGACATAAAATCTCAAGTTCTATTTGATTGAGTGCCTTCAAATTTAGTATAAAATGTTAATAAACATTTGTTTATCGTTCCTACCTTAGGAAATTCAAAACTAATTTTTTATTTTTTTTTTATTAAAAAAAAATGTAAAAAAATTGAAATTTTATTTTTCGACAGCCGTCATTTTACGATTTTTTTTGTACCAACTATAACGACATTATTTTTTATCAAGAAACTGTGTATCAATTTTACAAAGGGTTTCAATCATGTCGACCAGCTCATCCCCTTTTTTTACGACAAGATACGAGTATAACAGCTGATAACATCTTGAATTTTCAATTTTTTTTTTGTTTTTTTTTATTTAGTCTGAAAAAACGCCCGAAATTCACGCCTCTAGAGTATAATACCCCCTTAAATGTCGCAAACGGATTGATTTCAAGCTTTGTATCTGTATTCAAATCCATTCATGAGATGTCTTCATTGTATCTTTCCATTATGTGTCTTAGACATATTACTTCCGAGAGAAATGGAACTCTCGGGTTGATTCATTCCTCATTGAATACATTGAGAGTTCTAAACACGTCTAATTGGGCTGGGTATTATGGTAGAGCTTTTGCCATTTGGGGCCCTGTGGCGTGAAATGCACAACCTCTTAATATTAGAGATGAGGATGGCGTGTGCAGCTTAAGGAAGCACTAGTGCTCATATAGCATTAAAATTTATGATACTATATGAACACTACGCAATATATTACATTTAACCTTAAGCCGAATGTTACTATCACATATCGAATGATCCACAAATATTTCTTTGTAGTTCGTGTTCCATTGATTAATTACTTGCCGTTCTCTTAATAAATATATTTTTCTCGAGTAGTAAGATATTTTTAAAATTTTAAAACGTTGTTTGTTCAGTTGGTAAAACATGTAACTAGCCGATAAATGATTTAATTGTGTGGTATCATAAATAGATGTCATTGGTAGTCCAAATCCTGACATCATCTGGGAATATTCGAGAAATAATCACTGCGCCTCAACCGCGGGGCCATACGCTATCTGACTCAGTATTTCTTGACCCCACGGTTGGGGCGGTACGCACGGAGAGGTTTACATATGTACTTCCCCGAGTCATGTATCATCGTGAAGCCTTTTTTTACTAGCAAAGTATGCCGCTTCCATTGTGGTGCGTATAAATTTGTTATGCAGAACCTGGAGTTTGTATGTACCATATATGTGAGTCTCAGGCGCGTTGTCCCACACCAATATCTAATATATTGGCTGTCTCAAATGAATCCAATGGGGCGGGATTTTTTTATATAGCTTTTGCCGTTGCTGATTCTGTGGCGTTAAATGTTCTGCCTCCTTGTGTTAGAGATATGGATGGCGTGTGCGACTTTAGGAAGCACTTAAAAACAATCCTTTTCGGGAAGTCTCATCAAAATGTATAAGTGAATTCAAATCCTGTGTAAGAATGCGCTTGAGGAAAGTTTTGTTTCTGAATGGGGATGTATAAGTGGTCCTTTTATGATAATTTTTATTATTTCCATCTGTAAATTAATGTTTTCAACGCATTCATTTTTCACGTCTACATTTTATAAAATTTATTTAAAGCTGTGCAATGCCGAAGAACACTTTTGATGGGTGAACTGCAAAACACAAAAAAATAAAAGGGAAAAATAATAAAATATAAACGTTGTTCTGCTCTGTATGCCCTGCTCTGGACTTGTTTGTGCTCCTCTGATGATGAAGTGAAAGAATTGAAACCGGTAGGGTTATACCGTTACAAAAAGTGGAAAAAAAACAGTGTATGATAAAACAAATTACAATGTCTTGAAACCTCCACAATTGTAATGCCTTAAATATAAACAATCTATAAAATGTATACCATAGATATATTTCACGAAATAATATTTATAATTAAAGCTTTTGTTTGAATGGAAAGGCAAATTAAAAGAGTACGAATACATGCATTATGTCAGTCGGTACTCTCCTACAGTATATCGATTTAGAGAAGTTGCACCTTAACACAGAAGCATAAACTGCAGGTTTCCCAAAAAATTAATCATAAAAATTATTAATAAATTTCCTACCCGGTATCACACAGCGCTAATTTTCAGGGAGTATCGGATCCTTGTAGCGTAGCCATCTTATATTTCAAATCCATTTTCTGGCACTATCACCAAGAAAAAACGAACTCAGCGGAGACACATGACACGCATGGCACCTGATCAAGTGTGCACATCCCTAGAGTTGGTACATGTTTTGTTCAAAAACAATGTGCCTATTTGGCTCCCATGACATACTCGTACAATGGGGGGCCAAATTCAATAAAGGTAAAAGGGGGCAAAATTTTCAGAGTGAATCGAAGCGTGGTTTTAGCGTTTGGGCTTGCGGGAGGAATGACGTATTGTGGCAAATGTTTGTGTGAACTCTTTTGTTTGGTGTGCTTTTGGTAATTGTGTGTGGGAAATTGTGGAATGGACTTTTTGGCCTGTCTGGAATGATCAAACATGCGTGGTTTGATTCGCGTGATACATACATGTCATAAACTCTTACTGTTTATCAAGTGGGTGAGAGTTTGCAACGGGGTATTGTGTAATCAACAATCTGAAAGAGCTCCAACCTATTTTTACATATTACTATATTATTTTTCCTCAGTAGTTGTCGTTGCCGGGCCACTTAGTCGAGGATCCCCTCGCCACTCCAACGTCAATCTTGAACCGTTCTCTCACGTTGATCGTGTGATCTTCCGCGAGAAAACAGCCCGATCCTAGATGCGCACTCCCTCCCGCAAATGCCACAGACATGTGGACACTGCTGAGCCGCCCGGTCATACTGACGCATGTTCGCAGCGCGCAGACTATTTCTCACACGTCTAGCCGCTAAGACACCATCAGCCCGAAAACATACGGCTCTGCATCCCTCATGGTCCTGAGCTACTCGCTCCCAGCCCTCAGGCGCCCCGCACAAAGTAAGCGACTCTCGCAGACTGTTCTTATAGCGCTTCCTCTGCCCACCAACTATTCGCTTGCCCACCACTTCCCCATACAAGACGCGTTTTGGGAGTATGTGATCGCCCATACGCATCACATACCCGGTCCACCGCAATATCTTCTATAACTTTACAGTTGGAGCGTTGCAGGACCGAAACATTTGTGACATGATCACTCCAGTGGATCCGAAGAATTCGGCGAAGGAAACGCTGGTGGAACATTTCAATGTTTTCCTCAGTAAGAAACTGGCAAAAGCCTATTTTACTAAGAGCATGACAAATGAAAGTCAACAAGCTTAGATCCATATAAATTTTGTGTCAATTTCTAATTAGGTGATTTTAATTAATTATGTACGAGTACGTATAAAATATGTTGTGTATAAATAAAATAAATTGAATACACAAACTCGCCGTTTTCTGAATTGAGGTACCTACTTCACTGTATGTATAAAGTATGTGACAAGTGAGCTGATTCCTTGACAGCAAATGTAATTTTTTTCCTAACTAAAACACTGTACAAATATTCACATAGTTACATATACTCGTACTTTTGGATCTTACGTTACACATTATAAAAACACTACAATTTCAATAACCACATCAACGTCAGGTTTAAAACTTTTTCATTAAAATACAAATATATATTGATGCAATTTACAGTTAGTTATGTTTATTTTCTTAAGCACCTTATTTTTTTTATATTTATAGACTTGGTGAAACAAGAGTGTAACCGACCTTTAAATAAATTTTAGTGTTAATCTCTCCTCTCATTTTCTTTTAGTGTCAATAAAAATGTGCCGCCAAACCCGGTGTATTTTAATTTTTTTTTTTGGCAAAAACAACAGTAACATTTGAAAAGGTAGTAAAATAAATTCGGAGGATTTTTGGCGACTGAAACCAAATTTTCGATACTGGCAATGAAAGTTGCAAAACTGTGTGATCTAGTTAAGAAAAATTTACAAACTCAATTAGCGAGACACTTGCAGTTTGGGGTAACCTAGAAAAACGTCGCACGATCAAATAAATTAAATTCTGAAAGAAAAAAGAAGGAACAGTCTTTAAAATACGAGGGTTTACACTACGAGCATTATAAGATATACGAATGTTACAGAAGTAAAATACATGCAAGGGTAGAAAAAAGTGGAGATCTGTTCCATCTGGTGATGACAATAACTTACAATTGTATAATTGTTGCTTGATGATATGATTGATCGTGCAACTTGGATGTGATATTCTGTGCAAAAGATCACTAGTGTGCAACCCTGAGGCACTCCGCTGTCATGAAAAATACATTAATGTGTCTTTAGTCCGTCAATAACAGTGGGCTCGAATCACAAGATTGAACACCCTGCTCTCTAAACAACGCTATATAATTGTCATTTCATTATTTGTATTATTATTATAGTTGATGGAAATTTTTATTTGGTGATTTCTTGCGCCGTATGTATTTTTAATAGTTTGGGTTTTTTGAAGATATTAATATTTTATCTTTTTTTCAGCAAACATTGATTGGAAAAAACTTTAAATGTGTAATAGGAACATATACGGATTGCTGTATACTAATGATATGGTAGTGTTGGAAGAAAATGAAGATGAATTAGAGTTTGATAAGTAAATTGATGAGAGATGCGGAGAGAAATAACTGATAAAGAATATTGCGAAATCCAGAGTCATGGTGATAGAAAAGTGAGAATGGAAAGTAAATGCGATATATAGGTTAAAAAAAATTGACTCCAGCAAATCGAAAATTTCTGCTATTTGAGTTACGACGGATATCGAACGACGTATAGCGATATGAGACAAACTCAAAATGGCACTAAAATATATAAAGTCAAACCGTTCAGTATCAATAGTCCACAACTGTTTTTAATGCCAGCTTTGATTTGTGCGAATAAATATGGTCTTGGGAAAGACTGAAAGCAGCCGAATAAATTATGTACAAGTGTATCCACTGAGGGGACAATTGGGGTCATATGGGGGGACAATTTATAATAAAACTAGTTGCAACCCGTGAAATATTCACCGAAGTAAAACAAATTATACATTTTTGAAATACCGAATGGAGCAAGATCAGTTTAAAGTTTTTTGGGTGCATTAATGTTTAAAGTTTAAAATAAAAAAGGTACATCTTGATTGATGAATTATTTAATTCTCAAAAATCTCTTTATATACGATGTTTTGTGTATAAACATTACTGTTGTTCAATTTAAATCGTTGATAAAGTTTTCCTTGAAGACTTGTTTCAGATATATTGACTTTAATGTTTTCGCGTTTCTTGAAAAAGCTACATATAATTGTCTGCATTCAAAAGAAGAGCATAAGATAAATTAACACAGGTAATTATAAGGTTCAATATAATAGGAAATAAATTAATTATTTAATGAATTGAAATTCAAAATAAATTGGCATCGTCCCCTTTTACACCGGTTCGTTCAGTATAATTTCAATCTGTTTCGAAGTATTTCTCTCTCGCTCTCTTGTATTCAAAATTCAATTCTCGTATTCTATCTTTGGCGACAACCGTACGGGTTTTGGCCTATTTATATTATGATACGCAATGAAGTGATTAGATATATAAATGTGGTCTTATTGCTAATGTATTGAGTAAGGAGAAAAATATCACTTTGAAATTGTTTGGTCATGAAGAATGAATGACTAAAGAAAGTATAACAAAACAAATTTGAAGTGCAAACATGATTGGAATACGTAGTAGAAGAAGACGAAAGAAAATATAATATTATTGGATCAAGCGAATAATATTTTGAGAGACGAAAATGTAGAAAGTCAGAGAAATCGTAGAAGTTGTATAAGTGTAGAAGAGGTGAAGGATGTTTGACGAGATAGGGAAATCTAGAACTTGGTCCTCTACCCGAGTAGGGGTGGTGTGATTTTATGTATATTATGTATGTATATTTTTTCAATAAAAAATATGTTTTTTACTGAAAAAAATCCATTTAAACCCGGAAGACAAGTAAAATAGCCTTTTTACATATTCGTAGCAGGGAAATTGCATTAAATTAAAGTTATTCATTCCACATATTCCTTCCACGAAATTTTCAGCACGTGCTGCGACTAGCTAAACCCGCTAAATACGCCCGCAGTAAGAATGAGCATCCCCAAGTTAAATGTAACTCCCTCAGTTGGGGCTTTCTCTCCGCATGCATGTAGCGTTTACCTCTTCATAAGTAAGCTTGACTTCATTGTGCCGTATGTGCTCTAAACAGGCTCTTTTACATGTCAATAAAATATTTCATTAATATTTTTTTGGATTCCGAATTATTAAGTGTTCTTCTTCCCAGTGTCATGTTAGGTCCCCCCAACGTTGAATATCACTTGAGAGAAGACATCTTTGTCCCCGGCATCCCGAAAAAGATCTCCAACGTCCCTTATGCCAGTCCAATCACGTATATTGCGGAGCCAGGAGATTTGCCTCTTTCCAATACCTCTTCGGCGTTCTATTTTGCCTTGGATGATCAGGTGCAGTAATTTGTACTTTGCTCCTCTAAGTACATGACCCAAGTAGGACACCTTTCAGATTTTAATATTAGTCAGCAGCTCTCTATCAACTTTGGCACTTTGAAGATTGCTTGTGTTGCTGACCATATCCGTCCAAGATATCCGTAGCATTCTCCGGTGCATCCACATTTCGAATGCTTCCAGTCGGTTCATACTACTTACTTTGAGGGTCCATGATTCCACTCCATGCAATAACACTGACCAAACGTAGCATTTGACTAACCGTTGTCGAAGTTTCAAGTTTAGATTATCATCGCAGAATACTCTTCTCATTTTATTAAAAGCCGCAAGAGATGATTCAATTCTGCACTTGACTTCGGTTTCTGGGTCGAGGTCTTCCACTAGGATACTTCCGAGGTATTTAAATGTTTTCACTCTCTCTATATCAGCACCGTTCAATGTAAGACGTGATCCTGTCTGCCAAAGTGTTAATTTCATTAATTAATTTGTTGGTATAGTTGACCCTTAATATCTGAATTGTTGCAGACTTTGTGTTAAGAACAAATGGAGTAGGCACGGAATTCGCGATTTATCAATACTACTCCATACATGAAGAGGCCACAACTCTCGCACACATCTAGAGTGTATTAGTATTATTGGCAGACTAGTACCTTTTTTGGATACATCTGGGGTTTTTTTGGGTTACACGAAACCCTGGCTGGAAGTCAAACATCTTACTAACTAGACTACGAAGGTCGTTAAGTGTACCACTTGTTTTCAATAAAAGCTACAGATATAGCTTTATTATTCGCATCAATTGGGTATTGCCCCGAATATGTAGACCGATGTACGGACAAGTAAGCATGTAATGTGAGTCATATAGCCATGAAACATGTTTAAGACTCCTTTCGTTCAAGAAACCCCATCTCTGTATACTCACCTTACATATATCTCATCATCCCTTTTAAAGTCTATTCAGAACTAAAAAGCCATGGGTAGCTAGTCTCTTGAAGTCACATTTTCCGAGAGCTCTCCATTCCGTTCAATGTAATTTCCTTTCCATTTCAAAGAATATCCATGGGAATCGTGGTTCTTGCACCTCACCACCTCTACTTGGAGTTATAGCTACAAAACATTTAGAAGATATAAAGTGCTTTTTTATCATATAAATATCGACTTGGGTTTTGATAAGTGCTAAATATTCCATATGCGTTTTTGTGATCAAATCAGTCGAAAATCGGTTGATAATAATCTTTATAAAAGTACAGACGTAGAGAGATGCATAGCCGCGCGGTAACGCACTAGAAGCGGAAGGTCGTCAGTTCGAACCCCGCGCTGTGTTATTCCCCTCGAATGACACCGGCATTTTTTCCGTCTAATATTCGGAGGTATAAAGATACCTCTGACTTCGGTCATATCCATTTTTCTTTTTTTTTAAGAGATACAATATTGACAAAATAAATATGTATGTACAATTTACAAAGCGCCGTTTGGAGATCAAAATCGCCGCAAGAGTGCCTGAATTCGGGTTTCTGGCATTAGAAGCAACTGTAAGGGAAGTGAGACTGTTTTTGAATGAAGCCAAAACAAAATATACGTTTTCTTCAGTAATATGTTTAAAACGTTGTTAAGACCTGTGCTAACTTGCGCATCAGAGACCTTACAAAATGAAAGTGATTGAATTCTCGAGGGTTCTTTTCCAGCATTTCTCAACCTTGGGTCGTGATTGAGAGTGGATATTCTGTTTTTATTTTGTTTTAATCATATTCGTTTTTGTAATTTAATTAATTTTATATTTTCGTTAGTTATATTATATATTTTTTCAGTGTAGTCGTATTACATTGGTGATTTTTTGTAGTATTTTAAGTTTTTTTCTATTCGACAATTTCTGCTGGTTTGCTCGCGCTTCATCGAGCTACGCATGGCCACAAGCAAAGATTCCTTTACCGCATCATTACTGGTGATAAAAAATGGTGCCTTTATGTGAATATGAAGAAACGGAAAGAATGGGTGAGTTATAGTCAACAAACAACGCCCAGAGCGAAACAAGGTTTGCATCCACGCAAAACGATGATTTGCATCTGATGGAAATGGCAAGGCGTCATCCACTACGAGATACTTGAACGCAATCAGGCAGTGAACGCGGAGCTATACATTCTGCAAATGCAGCGGGTCAACACTGCAATTCAACAAAAAATGCCGGATCGGCAATATGGCGTTATTCTGCAACGCGATAACGCCCGCCCTCATATCACCAACATTAGAAAAATGCCATTCAAACGCTTGGTTGGGAAGTACTGCCGCACCCTCCATATTCTCCAGACCTCGCGCCGTCGATTTCCCCCTTTTCCGGTCGCTTTCGAACAATTTGCTATACATTCTGCAAATGCAGTGGGTCAACACTGCAATTCAACAAAAAAGGCCGGATCGGCAATATGGCGTTATTCTGCAACACGATAACGCCCGCCCTCATATCGCCAACATTAGAAAAATGGCATTCAAACGCTTGGTTTGGAATTCCTGCCGCACCCTTCATATTCTTTTCCGGTCGCTTTTGAACCATGTTTTCCGGTCGCTTTTGAACAATTTGCTCGACGTTTCCTTCAATAATGACGTCGAATTGCGGACATGGTTGGACGAGTTCCTCGAGTCAAGACCGGATGGTTTTTATCGCACAGGCATTAAAAAACTTGTAGATCGTTGGCAAGAAGTTGTAAATTATGAAGGAGAATACATTATTGACTTATTTGTTGTGATTTTTTTTTGTTGTGTTATCTTCATTTGGAAAAAAACGGACACAACTTGTGGTATTGTATATCTTTTCTATAAACAAATAAGTAGGAATAATTTTCTCCTCTGATAAAGACCACAAAGAATTATTGTTTTCACAACGGCAAATTTTCTTTTGTTCTATCTAAGTAGCACAAAAAAATCCAGCTACAATGAATCAACGTTCCTCGTAGGAGAGCAGAGTAGCGGCGCGTAAATATTTCGCAAAACACACGATAAATTATAACAATAAATTGCTATTAACAACTGAAATTCAGAAAGAGGTCACACAACCTTCATCTTTTGTCGCAAAAACCTGGAAAATTTATTGTTCTCAACAAGAGATATTTGGTGACAAAACACCAAAATGGCGACCAAGTTATTGCGGCAATACAATTTAGTTAAAAAAGGAAGTATTTCAATAGACAATTTAATCCGTTGATAAGTCATGATTTTTTTCAAATTTATTTGAAGAATCTAATCTATTTCGAAAAGTAGTTTATAAATTAAATTCTTTGTCCTTCCTCTAAATTAGAAATAAAGAATCATCATCAGTCCTAAAACCTAGGATGGGTCTTGAATGTTTGAAAGATTATCTGCCATTTATCTCCCTTAGCAGCATCCCATTGTGCAACAGTTCTCTGTCACAATATCCAGTTATCTCAGCATGACTCTTCTCACTATCTTACATTCCATCGGATCATTAATGAAAGTTTTTCTTGAGTGAAGAAAAACCTGAGCGAAAAAAAAACATGAGTGAAGAAAAACTTCAAGTCTTATCTCAATGATCAACTATGGGAGATTTTTCGACGACTTCGCAATAAATGTACACAACTATGTAGGAATGCAAAAAGAAAATACTTTTTTGCCACTCTTCAAAACTGTCAGCCTGCAAACTGTTGGAAAATCTATAGGTGTTAAATCACCGGATAACTCAGGTAACTTCACATTAGACGTTAATAATCTTAACATAATTGTTGCAACATTATCACTCAGTTTAGACACTAACAAAAAGGAGAACACTCTCCGAAAAAATAATGTAATGCCTCGACCCAATGTTCCTGAGCTCCACTTTTCGGAGGTTGATTTAAATGAAGTTCGTCGTATTATTTTGATTATATCCTCAAAAGCGATGAGTGACGACAATATTTCCATGTATTCATCTCCTTGATTGTCGATGCTATTCTTCCTATTATAACACATATAATAAATCTTTCTTTGTCTTGTATATATTTTGTCATAATTGTATTTTCTCTTTTTAAGCTGGTAGTGAATCTGGGGTGGTGTGTGTACCATATGTGTGAGTGTATATTTATAATTCCAACACATTTTGAAAATATTTATTGAGTCACTAATTGTATCAATGAAAATCGTCTGGCAATCTCACGGTTGAACTCGCCCTCCTTGGTGGGGGAGTATCTCGATAGGAAGGATGTTATTACATAAGCCCTTTTGATAGTTTATCTTTCAAATGTGAAATTTCAGGATGTATATTAAGACACTATTTGTCCCTCAATAAATGTATTATTTATTTTTCTTTAACTAATTTACGTTTTGCTGCTGAATTTCAAAGAAAACAGTTCAGAATTTCATCAGGCTTTTGACATAGTTCAAAAGAGTCTCAAACGAAATGTTGTGCTGCTCACAACAATCTACGTTCTCTTTTTTACTTGAGCATACGAATTCTTGGTTATCTTTGTGAAGATGTATATTTTTATTGCCAATTAGAGTTTGTAATCTTCTTTAAGCATCTTAATGAGATGTCCTTGTGTCCATTTTGTTAGTTGGTCCAGAACCTTCCATCTAGAAAGTTATTCGTTAAGAGGGAATGGCAAAATGGAAAGATAAGGATATGAAACAAGGATAAGAAACAAGCATAAGAAAAGCGTGGAAACTTAAGTCATAGAATTTCTACGCTGTTTTTAAAGTAGTATTGATTAATATATTTTTTTTATTCCATATATCATATTTATCCTACTTAACGTGTTTTACCAACTACATTTATCAAAGTCCTTTTCAGGTGGAATGATTCCTTTATAGTTTAATATTCTAATTTGTAGTTTTACAAAGTTAATGCCAAAACTTTTCACGAAATTATTTTCAAATGTTTTTAAAGTAAAAGTTTCGTTCGGATTTTAAGTTAAAATCTATCTATGACATTAAACTGCATTTTATTATTAATTTATTATATTATATGATATAGTATATTATTTATACTCGTAGTTAAGGCATTCACATTGTGGAGGTTCAAAGAAATAATTATTTGATTTATCTAACACTTTTTCTCCACTTTATGTAACGGTATAACCCTACCAGTTTCAAGGTTTTGTGCTCTTTGAAACTGGTAGGGTTATTCCGTTACCTTGAAACCGGTAGGGTTATACCGTTACATAAAGTGGAAAAAACAATATTTATTTATGTGTTTATTTATTTTTAACGACTGCAACCTTTACGAAAATCTACATTCAATTGTATTGTATTACACTTTCGTTGTATACAGTACAACCTGGTGGGTTTATTGCCATGTGGCAATATCTTCCAACCAATCAGAAAGATGTTAAAGAGGCCTTAAGAGAAAACCAGACTGAAATGTGTTTTTTTTTAAATCTGAATAACGAAAATCGAATTCGCAACCTCCGGGTTCGGAAACAAGCGTCTTACCAACTAGTAAATGGAGGTCGTTTAAAAATATCTGTACTAAAAAAACATACAAAAATAAACATTACTCAAAAATAAAAAAACTAAAACGTATCACATGACAAAAAGAAAAATTAACTTGAAAAAAAACATCAAAAGGGCAAAACATAATCAAAACGGCAAAACATTTTATTTACAAAGTATTGATAAGTTATATTAGTTAAATAAGATCGAAAATGTGAATGGAGATTGCACTCTTCAGAAATAAATATGTCCTCGTTCATTCGTTCTACATTCCCAAACAATCCGAGAGTACTATTTTTTATCATACTCAGCACATTAATCTTAAGTTCACATTCATTCTTAATCCATTTATTCTGTATTCTGTCAAACAGTGTACCTCATATATTCTTCAAAATAAACGCATTTCTACAGCATTGGCTTCTTTCAGTGTTTTTTCACATCCACGTTTCACTGTCATACATCAAAGTTGGTACCAAAATACTGTTGTGGAATATCATCTTAACAGATTACGTTACTGTCCGGTTCGAGTATATATGTTTTAACACTTGCCTTACTGTGCTTAAAAACTCCACCAGCCACGGTGCTGGACGCTAAGCGTCCAGTAAATAATGTATATTTGTAATAAAAATTATGCAAAATCTGCTAGGTTTTTTTTTGTAATTAGCTATAAAAATCATTTTATTATGTATTAAAACGTCGAATAATCAAATAAAATATAAGTCCTGGACACTCGCTATCCATCACAGGGTGGGCAAATGTTAATGCCGCATTGACTTTTTTTCCTATCACTTCACTCCGGTTATCTTATATCGAAATTCTTCCATCGTCTTTTTGTTTATTTCTTCTTATATTGTTACATTTTACGACCGTTTTTTTTTTCGATAAATATAAATAAAAAAAAATATCTTGAAGCAACTATGACGTTAATTTAGTAGAGTACAACACATGTTCAGGTGCTGAGCTTGGCCTGAAATGCAGCTAATTGGATAAGTGTGATAGCCGTGTAGTAAGGCTTCATTATGCAACAGCCACAGCCTTATTTCTCGCATTTCCAGAGTTGCAGGAATTCTATTACATAGTTAGAACACAGTTATACCCTCGAGAGGTTTGCAATTGTAAAATAAATTATTCGGAATCTCGTGAAACCTGCTACAACACTCGTAACTAGCTTTTATTATTTCGAATTTTAATATTTCAAAAGCTTTGTTCTTAGCACAATCTGATTAGCTGGGCAATGATATTTTAAACAAAACTAAACCAGTTTATTATAATTTCAAAGAAAATAAAGTTAAAATTGTACATAACATACATCACAAAAGTAATATAAAACAATAAATTGAGCCATAAGCAAAAATATAAAAGAAATTAAATACGAGTACTAAAGATTTTAAATATGGGTTTTTTATCAAAGCTGATCAACGTTTTATTAACACGGTCTTTATGACCAAGTAGGTAAGACGCTGGTCTACAACCTGGTGATTTTAAGTTCAATTTCCTTTTGTCACCATAGTATTTTCCATCTTCCCTCAAATATGGTTGAGAAAAAGGTTTGAACCCCGAGCCCAGAAAGGTTTTCCGGATAATTAAATACAGCTATAACTATCGAGGAGGTTCGCAAATACCTCCTCGATATTTTTAGCTGTATTCAATTATCCGGAATGTATGAATCGAAAATATATTAAATATAACTAAAAAATATCGAGAAGGTTCGCAAATACATGTTATGTATGTAAGTATATATTGACAATGTATTCAATACTCTTAATAACTAAAAATATCGAAGAGGTTTGCAAATACCTGGTATGTATGTACGAATCGAAAATATATTGAATACAACTAAAAATATCTAGGATGTTCGCAAATGCACGGTACGTATGTAAGTATGAATCGACAATGTATTAAATACTCATAACTAAAAATATCGAAGAGGTTTGCAAATACCTGGTATGTACGAGTATGTATGTACGAATCGAAAATATATTAAATACAACTAAAAATATCGAGGATGTTCGCAAATGCATGATACGTATGTAAGTATGAATCGACAATGTATTAAATACTCTTATAACTAAAAATATCGAAGAGGTCTACAAATACCTGGTATGTATGTAAGAGTATGTACGAATCGAAAATATATTAAATACAACTAAAAATATAGAGGATGTTCACAAATGCATGGTACGTATGTAAGTATGAATCGACAATGTATTAAATACTCTTATAACTAAAAATATCGAAGAGGTTTGCAAATACCTGGTATGTATGTATTTACGCATCGAAAATATATTAAATACAACTAAAAATATCGAGGATGCTCGCAAATGCATGGTACTTATGTAAGTATGAATCGACAATGTATTAAAGACTCTTATAACTAAAAATATCGAAGAGGTTTGCAAATACCTGGTATGTACGAGTATGTATGTACGAATCGAAAATATATTAAATACAACTAAAAATATCGAGGATGTTCGCAAATGCATGATACGTATATAAGTATGAATCGACAATGTATTAAATACTCTTATAACTAAAAAAATCGAAAAGGTTGGGAAATACCTGGTATGTATGCATGAATCGACAATATATTAAATACAAACTAAAGACATGGGGAATGTTCACAAAACCTCAGGATATCTACCAGTTTGATTAATAAATGTAAAAATTATCTCTAATTTTAATTACTTAACGGATTTTAATGTATGATTTTTTTAATTTAAAGTAAATTAGTTCGCAGTTACAAGGTCAACGTCCTTAAGGTCTCGATTAACCCTTTAATACCCAATATATGTAAATTTGTGCGAAGCTCCTCGTAAGTACGGCGATAAAATCACACAATGACATCAGAAGGCCCCTTTTGAAGATTATGGAAATTAGCTGTTGCCCGAAATTATGTCAAATCTTAATCTCTGGGGGATTCTCATTTTGGTATTATGTAGACGCAAATCTGGGCACATTTCTGGGAAATTTTAGACCTCAGAATACATAACATAACCCGCTCCTACGTTCAATACACATTATCTGCAAGCTGTTTTAATATTTATACAATATAATCTAGAATCTTACAAAATATATTATATTCACTTTTTGGTTTCATATTAATCGATTTTTTTATAAATATGTTAAAATAGTATTTTTCTTAAGATTTATTTTGTCTGTTTAATTGAGTTCAACGCCGGTTTTGATTGCCTCTGTCTTTATCGTAACTGGTAATGTAATGTAGCCGGTAATGTTGCTGGTAATGTAATGTAGCCGGTAATGTTGCTGGTAATGTAATGTCACCGATATTGTAATTAACCGATAGTGTAATGCAACCAGTAATGTAATCATAAAATGTTCGATATTCGGTTGCCGTTCATGTGTTTACAACAGACGACACATACCCGTATATGAAACAAATTTAATCAGGATTTGGACTTCTAGGCTTTCTAAAAAAATTTCATTTATTACTGAACGAAATACATTAGTCGACCGTTACCAATATAATTTATTACTCATGCCAGTCGTATTTTTTATTTAATAGAAGTTTATTTTAAATATTATTATTTATATTTAAAATAACACACCAATCAGTCTTTTGTCATTGCGGATTGGCCACTGCGTGGTTGCTAGTCACCTTTAGAGTGGTCTGGAAGATGAAATTATAGATCATGTATTTTTCAGTTTTCCTTTACAGGAAAGCTTTGATTAACTAAACACTATATATTTGCCACGTTCAATGAATATTGCGTTTCTTCTTTCTTCGAGGACCTTATCCACTTATATGTAGGTCGATTGTAAAAAAAATCAAAGTTTAATCAGTTGAAACTTTAAATTGTTATCTTTTTTTTATAATTTTATTATATTAACTCACATTATTTATTGTCCAGTTTGGTGACACAAATCATCCTAGTTTGGGTGGATTGCCTATTTAAAAAAATATGGACCATTTTTAGGGCTCCACCCGGAATCATAAGTGAAAAGTGGCTTTCATTTGATGGCTCAAATCATCTTAGTGTGCGTGGATTAATTATAAAAAATATGGACCATTTTTAGGGCTCCACCCGGAATCATAAGTGCAAAGTGGCTTTCATTTGATGGCTCAAATCATCTTAGTGTGCGTGGATTAATTATAAAAAATATGGACCATTTTTAGGGCTCCACCCGGAATCATAAGTGCAAAGTGGCTTTCATTTGATGGTTCAAATCATCTTAGTGTGCGTGGATTAATTATAAAAAAAGAAGGCACTAAAAACTCAAAGAAATATTCTGATCACAGGAGTATTCCCCTATGATCGATCAGCGGTGAACATTTTAACAGTATCAAACCAGGAAAATGTTCATTTTCTTCTTTAAGAATCTTCTCCTTTTTAAAGTTAAACGATCATTTTTCAGGCTATCTTGACCTTTAAGGCGTCAGTTCTGAACAAAAATATAGTACAACAGTGAAACAACTTCCGTAAATTCTTCAACTATGAGATGCGTCTCCTAACTTTTTTTCCACCCTTAACTTTTCTTGCAATATCAGATGTATGATTTCATATTTTTTCATCGCATTAAGTTTCCAATAACTTGAACATTCTCATTTTTGTAGTAAATTGATAACACTTTTCAAATTTTAAAGTACAATTATGACGGATTTTGTTCATGTTCTGGCATGAGACTTGCATTATTTTTCGATATCTACACACTTCAAAATCTTCTAGTTTATTTGAAGTGGCCTGAGTTGTATGGTAATCAACATACCAGATCGTACTGTATACAACAAAAGTGTATTGCAATACAACACAGCCGAGTCGTATAAAAAAATATACCTTACATAAAATTTCAAATGCATTTTTAGACTAAATTTTCCTATACAATGCGCTTGTACTGTTATTAAAATCCCTCAAAAATACAGTGTCCGGGATAGATAATGATTGCAAACACTAGTATACATCCATACGTTAGTTGTTGAAAAAATAAAACGCCATAACAAGCTTTCCAAAACGGACCTCGAATTGTACCTAATTGCTGACCCCTGCACGCCACTACTGAATGTTCCATACCATGAAATCGCTGAATTCTAAAGCTTACTCAAACACTCGAGCTTTTTCAGATCCCATTTCGAATTTCAGCAGCTTTTTACATGAACTGAATACTCGACTCCTATTTTATTTTTTCGCTTGACTTTCAATTGGGAATGCTCAAAATCCTAAATAAAGAGATACTCTAACAAATATCAACGATTCTCAACATACGAGTAGGGAATATCACCCACCTGGGGAGTGATTTTATTTTTTTAGGAGGCGTTGAGATGTACAACATTATCAATGGACATTAGGGCTTTCAATGGAGTAGTTGTGATATTTATTAGATATTCTAGTAATAAAAATAACATTTATTTTGAAGAGCAAGTACTTGAACCTGAAATTATGGAAAATAAAAAAATATATGTAAATCTCAAGGATATCAATAACATGGAAATTATTTATTTATTAAACACTTAATTGTTAAATAATTTTGCGGAATTTTGCTAGATAGCAAACTCTTCCAACCAAACAAACAAAGTTTTGTAAAAAGAAGCTACATGTTGTACTTATTTTACAATTTGACATAGTAATAACAAAATAATTACTAAATCATTGTTAAAAATTGTTTTATATGAATATGTGTATTTAAATTCAATATACGTATGTATATTACAAAATATTAACAAATTTTACCAAGTAGACTTACGTAATTGTCAAAGACTTATTTTATAGTGGTAAAGAACTTAGATTTGTTTTTAGTGGAACAGCGCTTACATAGAACAAGGAAAAATGATTTTCGAGAATTTTATGGATAGATCTTGAGATATAAAAAACACATGGGTTCGCTTGTAGAACGAGATGCAAGCTGCTTTGCAGATCGAAACCTTCCATACTATACTCGTATGTTGATGCAGGGTAACTCAACTCCAGAGGCAAAGTATTGTCCTTTTATATTATGTTTATATTAAGTTATTTATATCAATAAAGGAAAGTACAAAGTTAGTAGCTATTTATATCAATAAAGGAAAGTACAAAGTTAGTAGCTATTTATATCAATAAAGGAAAGTACAAAGCTAGTAGCTATTCATATCAATAAAGGAAAGTACAAAGTTAGTAGCTATTTATATCAATAAAGGAAAGTACAAAGTTAGTAGCTATTTATATCAATAAAGGAAAGTACAAAATCAGTAGCTATTTATATCAATAAAGGAAAGTACAAAGTTAATAGCTATTTATATCAATAAAGGAAAGTACAAAATTAGTAGCTATTTATATCGATAAAGGAAAGTACAAAGTTAGTAGATATTTATATCAATAAAGGAAAGTACAAAATTAGTAGCTATTCATGTCAATAAAGGAAAGTACAAAGTTAGTAGCTATTTATATCAATAAAGGAAAGTACAAAGTTAGTAGCTATTTCTAAATATTGTTGTGATATTCTGGGGATATCCTTATATTAAAAATATTTCAATTTATAAAAAACTCATTTCCAAGTCTTTGCATACGAATTTTAGAAGAGTCAATTTTAAAGTTAGTGTAGCAACTTTCAGTATGAAAGGGATTGTGATGTCTTGTGGATCTATTGGGTATACGAAATAAAATGCTTACGAGTAAGTGAGGCGCATTTTTATATGGTAGTACTATATCGGATATTTTTCTTCTTTTACAAAGTTTGAAATTTGAGATTTTTATTACAAAACTGCAACTGAATAAAGAAAAACTCATGACAAGTCATGAAGCACAAGGCTCATATTTATGATTATAATAATCATTTTTATAGTATTTATATAATAGTTAAAGCATTAACATTGTGGAGGTTTAAAGACATTGTAATTTGTTTTATCGAACACTGTTTATTCCACTTTATGTAACGGTATAACCCTACCGGTTTCATGGTTTTCACCTCATCATCAGGGGAGCACAAACAAGACTCTTGTTTTTTTTTTTTCAGATTCTATCATATATTTTACTTAGAAGTAGTTTAATTATTCGTACAATTAATGGTTTAATAAAACAAACCAAAATTAAATATTAGACGTATTTTTTGACCTCATCCATATTTAAAAAATTTACCGTATTGAGTGAAATACTAGAAAGGTTTTGATTTACCCAGAGATGTTCCGAGCGGGCGTTAGTACAAAAAAGTTTGAAAATCACTGCTCTTTACGGCTCAAAAATACGTATGTTGAACTTATAAAATAAATGTCAATTGAATTTATTAATTTGAAATATTTTTGCCTTTCTGAGTTGGCTTTAATGATAGCCGACATTTCGAAAGGATTGCAGACTTCATCCTCGGGGTGATGCCAAAGCTCATTATTGAATATATTGTTAGGTGATTGACATCGCCCTGAGCATGAAAGCTGCAACGCCTTCTAAATGTCGAGCATCATCACTTGATACGGCAATAACTTCGAAAACATTTATATCTAGGAAAAATCACCTTTCGAATTGTTTAACAGTAAATATACATTTAGTTTATTGAGATGCGTGGCCTCGCAGTAACGCGCTGGACTTCATTGCAGGTCACCGATTTGTACAATACGCAGTGATTTTCCTTACGAAGAAAACTTATTATTCCCACCGTTGTATTCAGATGATTAAAAATACGTTTGTCAAATAAAAAATAGCTTATCAATTAAACCAATTGATTAAAACATCAACTTTGCCATTTTGGAGGATGTGAAAGTTTTTTGTCAAAATGGTGCTGTTTTTTTTTGTGAATTGATTTTCTGTATATGTTTGAATGAAACTGGAAAAGATTGAAAATTAATTCGTTTTTAAAACCCTTTTCTAAGAGGACAGCTCATTGAATATTAATAATCATCATGGCTCTCGTGACCTTTAAGGCAACAACTCTGAACCAAGGTATGGGACCACAATGAAACCACCCGTAAGTTTATCAACCTTTTATGTCCAAAGTATTCATATATTCTCTCTACTTTTATTTACCCGCTTCATAAAAAGGATCCAATCAAACTTATAAACTCGTCTTTAATCTATAACTCGTTGTCGTTGCTGGGCCTCGTAACATAGTCTAGTATTCAATTGGAAATCGAAACTGTGCCATGTAGATTTCTTTCTTGTCTTATTTTTTTCTCCTCTTTAAGTGAGTGATCCATTGCACACCAGCAAACTCACCGGCCACACCGGTGTACTAGATCCGATGGCACACCTGAAGTGAGACGATCGGAGCACACCGACGTGTTTTTTTCTGCTTTTTTTTTAAAGAAAATATATAATCGAAGTCATAGGTATCGTTATACCCCTGAATGCTGGACGAAAAAAAGGTATCGTTATACCCCTGAATGCTGGACCAAAAAGAGGTATCGTTATTCCCTTGAATGCTGGACCAAAAAAGATATCGTTATACCGCTGAATGCTGGACTAAAAAAGGTATCGTTATACCCCTGAATGCTGCACTAAAAAAGGTAAAGTTATACCCCTGAATGCTGGACTAAAAAAGGTATCGTTATACCCCTGAATGCTGGGCCAAAAAAATGTATCGTTATACCCCTGAATGCTGGACGAAAAAAGGTATCGTTATACCCCTGAATGCTGGACAAAAAGGTATCGTTATACCCCTGAATGCTGGACTAAAAAAGGTATCGTTATACCCCTGAATGCTGGACTAAAAAAGGTATCGTTATACCTATGAATGCTGGACTAAAAAAGGTATCGTTATACCCCTGAATGCTGGACTGAAAAGGTATCGTTATACTCCTGAATGCTGGACTAAAAAAGGTATTGTTATACCCCTGAATGCTGGACGAAAAAAGGTATAGTTATACCCCTGAATGCTGGACTAAAAAAGCTTTCGTTATACTTCTGAATGCTGGCCCAAAAAAGGTATCTTTATACCCCTGAATGCTGGACTAAAAAAGGTATCGTTATACCCCTGAATGCTGGACGAAAAAAGGTATCGTAATACCCCTGAATGCTGGACAATAAAAAAGTATCATTATACCCCTGAATGCTGGACTAAAAAAGCTATCGTTATACTTCTGTATGCTGGACCAAAAAAAAGGTATCGTTATACCCCTGAATGCTGGACTAAAAAAGGTATCGTTATATCCCTGAATGCTGGACTAAAAAAGGTATCGTTATACCCCTGAATGCTGGACAAAAAAAGGTATCGTTATACCCCTGAATGCTGGACCAAAAAAAGGTGTCGTTATACCCCTGAATGCTGGACTAAAAAAAAGTATCGTTATACCCCTGAATGTTGGACTAAAAAAGGTGTCGTTATACCCCTGAATGCTGGACGAAAAAAGTGCATGTGTCATTCAAAGGTACTAGCATAGCGCGGGGATCGAACCGATGACTTTTCATATGAAAGTCCAGTGCGTTACCGAGCAGCCATGCACCTCTTCTATAATTACAAACAAAAGCATTAAAGTAAAATATACCCATTCACATAATTTGGTCAACATCCTTTAAAAATTCACCAAAACTCCATATTCTTGTATAGACTTCTTTTATTGGTTTTTTATCCAAAAAAGAAAGAGAAATATGCAGTAACATTTGAATTTTCCGGACAAATAGCGTACATATTTTATGAAATTATTCACACAAAAAATTTGGGCACCCTCCTCCCACTTTTTCCTCGACCAAATGTTGGAGCCGTCATTGTGAAGGCATTCGGCAAAAAGCATTTTGTATGGCACATCCGATGTGAAAGCGTTTCGGATCATTGTTTCCCGATAGCAATCCACTATGGAGAAAACAAATTCCAGGGTATTTGGGTAAAGAAGTGGGTTCTTGGAAATATGTTCATTTTATTTAAAAAGTTAGTGTTTTTTTTAAATTCGAAATCCCTGGAAATTTTTTAAATATTGAATTCGATGCGCTGAAATAACAATCCACTATAAAGAAAATAAACTCCAGTGTATTTTGGTAAAGAAGTGGGTTTCTGGTAATATGTTGATTTTATTTAAAAAGTCTAGTTTTTTAAAAAATCGAAATCCCTTGAAATTTTTAAAATAATGAATTCAATGCGCTGTAGTAACCTAGTTATTGACAATTCCCATAGAAAATCACATCGTTTCAGAACTCATCCTCCTCATTTGAAAGGTGGAGTTTAAACCCACTTACAATAGTAGGACAATTTATATAGCGCCGATTAGAAAGCAAACTCTCCACAAAGGCTTTCTCACTTAGGATTCGAACCCACCATTATTGACTGATTTGAACAGTATTGTAGAGTCGGCTAAACATTTTCCACATATAGTCCAATCATAGTATGGTACATTTATGGCTAACTATGCGTTATATTTAGTTACGAAGCGTAACTACTTAAATGTGGATTTTTTGTAAATAATTTCTACAAGGATTCCTTCCCATAGTACACTCTATTTACACTAAATAATACATAGTTAATAATTTCATAATGTAATTTATGTAGCCAATAAGTTTTAAGAATGTAAAAAAAATTATTTGCTGTCGAATTGAGAATATCATCTCCCAAATCTGACTTCGAATCCACGACTCGAACTCTACGACTCCGACTCTACGGCTCCGGCCCCACGGCTCCGGCCCCACGGCTCCGGCCCCACGGCTCCGGCCCCACGGCTCCGGCCCCACGGCTCCGGCCCCACGGCTCCGGCCCCACGGCTCCGGCCCCACGGCTCCGGCCCCACGGCTCCGGCCCCACGGCTCCGGCTCAACGGCTCCGGCTCCACGGCTCCGGCTCCTTACTCCGACTCCTTACTCGGACTCCGACTATATAACCCTGGATTTAAAATATAACAAAATAAATATACAGGTACATATACACACATAACAACGACCTCCATGGCCTAGTACTCGTATTTAAGACGCCTGTCTCCCAGCCTGGAGGTTGCGGGTTCAAATCCCGCTGGAACATTGACTTTAAAAGAAAAATACACAGTCTATAGTTTCATCATCCAGACTCGCAACCTTTTATGGGGAAATTAAACAAAGTTCTGGTTGGCTGGAAGAAATTAATATTTGGCTCCCGATAAATATTGAGCCAATGAGAGACTATCCAAAATGACAATCATCTTTCTGAATATTCGAAACATAAATATTGTCACTGTACATAATAAAAACGGAGGAAAAATATAAAAACTATTACCGAAAACGCGAGCTTATTATGTCCTTATCATTTTTTCACAAAGCTCTTAGAAAACTCGACAAATTGTGGTACAAATTGTGATATGGCATGAGCTCGCCTAGTTATTATGCACTACAAACGTGTTAACAACATACTTGTAGTACCAAATTGACACTGTATCGTTATTTTTTTTTTCAAATAACACAGCAAATAAAAATGTATTTTTTAATATTCAACATATTGTCGCTGTATACTCGTATAATAAAAATAGGTGAAAAACAATTACTGAACACTTAAAAACTTAAAATTAGAATTATGAGTGTCCATGAATACAAAATCAATGTGTTAAAACAAGTATAAAAAATAACATACATACTCGTAATGCATAAAATACAAGTATATCCGAAAGGAGTACATTTATCATATATGTTATATACTACCTACCATACATTTAATACAGGCAAGTGACAGGCCAGGGCTCTGGAAGTCCAAGCGCGTAACATACGCAAAGAAAAATCTCTTAGAAACGCCACTTACATACATATGTTAAATATCATCAGGTCATGTCCCTTGCAGTGCTGATAGAGAGAACAGGTCTGCAAACCCTTTTACCCAGTCACAAATTTCGTTTCCTTCACATTCACACATCTTGTCATGCAAATCTTATTCGTTTGATCCATCCTTGGTTTTCTCGGTCTGCCTCTTACGTGCAAACCTTTCACTTCTTACTTGTACACTCGCTTCTTCTATCCACAATGCATATGTTCAATCGACTTAAAAAATACATCGAAATTTCAACATATTTTATAGACCTGGGGAAGTTTGAAAGAGAAAAAGTTAACTAAAAGAAAAGAAAAAACAACAAAAGTTACACGCCGTGACTTCAAATTTGTGGTTCAAATAAACAAAAACGCTCGATAAGAGGACTTTTAAAGGCAATAAAATATGCTATTTTTGACAAGTTTGTATAAACAAATATGACCCTCCTGTTTCGTTGGGAGTTATTACGTCACAGCACGCACAATGGAGATTTTCGATGGTCATTTGAAACATGATCATATTGATTTTGTCAAGTTATAAAAAGCTGACTTCTTTCTATTGTATTGTTTTATTTTGTTGTAAAAAAATTAAACCCCCATATTGACAAGATTGTTTTTTACCGTAGAGCAACAAAGTTTAATTTGAAAATAAAATTAATAATTATGATTTTCTTTCTCTAAGCGTTTAAATAACACTTCAATTAATGTACATTTTAAAATAATCGCAACTGTATCCCTTCTAAGTAAGGCATAATATTTATTTTCTTAATTTTTAAACATTTTACATTTATAGAACTGATTAAATAACAATTACACACATACTTCATCCAATAACCTTTATTATTTCTTAAATTTTTAAAAGAATAAATACTATTATATATAAAACCTAACAAATTCCAATGATTCCTTATTTTACCCTTACAGAACGTATTTTATTAAAGTACCTACTGAACTCGAAAAGTCGTAGTATCCTGGTAACAATCGACAACGCTTTGCCTCTGGCAACATTTCTTAAAAAATGGCGGAAAGGTCAAACGTTAGGAGATAGCTGCCAAAAAATAGGTTATAAACAAACGATAAAGTTAAAACAAAAACAATAATAGTGGAGATATTTGTGGAAGATAACTGGAAGATATATTTTTCTTTCTCTGTGGTTTTAGGTCAAGGGTATGTACTTATATTGCTTTGAAATTTATAATAGCCACTTAGAACTAAAGGAAATGTTTATTTTTTTAATATGATTTCTCAATTTTGGGACATCGGCTAAATTATATTGTTTATAAAGACGTGTATTTTTTTATGAAAGAGTTAAGAATATCGAACGGCGTATAGCGAAAGAAAACAAAGTCAATGAGGTACTAAAAATATATACTCGAATCGGACAAAATATATTGATATACTAAGATGATAACCCACGACATTATTTTGGGAGGGAACCGTGGACATGAGAAAATAATGAAATGAGGCAAATATATACTCTAGAAATGCATGCACTGAGAAGAATGCATGGGTTTACAATGTATAACAGGATACCGAATAAATTGATGAGAAATTATCGCTGATGTTTTGAGCAAGATGAAAAAGAGTGTCCTGAGATGGTTTGAGCACGTAGAACGAATGAATGAAGAAAAACTCTATACAGTATAAACGTGAGTGAAAAACGTGGTAAAGAAAGACGAAGGAAGACATGATTTGATTATTGATTGATATTTTGAAAGAAGGAAACGTAGGAAGACATAGAAATCGTAGATTTATTAGAAGGTGTAATGTAAGGATACAGAAGAGAAGGATGTGTGTCGAGATAGAAAGGTTTAGCGTTCAGCCCTCTCTTTCTACCTTATAGGAACATCATGACTAGATGGTATGTTTATATGTATGTATAAATTAGGAAAGGCGTTAAAATGTCAGATTTGGTCATGAATGGGTTATTGTATGTATATTAAATGGTGAAACTGGTGGGTGGGAATATGATTTAGCGATAATGTTGTGAAATAATGTATCCAAAGTAGTACAAAAATATTTGATAATGGATGTTATAAGTTGAAAATAATAGTTTTTGTAAACGGTGGCTCTATGAGCAATTGGAATACATGAGGTGCATGGCTGCGTGGTAAAGCACTGACCTTTCAGTTGATGTATTGAGAGCATCCGTTGAAAGAGAATGCGCCCAAATAACAAAACAAATTATTCGTGATGTTTGCGATTCCACGTTATGGGCAGTGCATGAACCAGAACGGCGATCAATTTGAACATTTGTAATAATTAATCGAAATTGCGTCCGTTTTCTTTAATTTCCCTTTTAATCTTTGATGTATAATATTTGAATAATGAGGTGTATGGCCGCGCGGTAACATACTGAACTTCCGTGTGGAAAGTCTTCGGTTCAAACCCCGTGCTGTGCTAAGAAAATAAAATGTATCCTCTTATTTATTCTGAAATGGCTAATCATTGTCACCGTGAAAACCATACATTTTCTATCGATGATGTCAAATTCTTACATATCAGTAGTAACGGAAATAAATTCGACAGCTTAGAGGCCCTAGAAATGTATAAGTCAGTGCATCGAGGTGAACATCTGACAAACACATATCCCAAGAATATCTCCGCTACTCGCCGAGGTTGTCCCATGCCTCCCCCAACCCCCAGTCCCCAACCCGAATGTTTACCGTTAGAAGCGTGTATGTCGGTACCAGTTCGAACAGAATTCAGTCTTCTCTGTGCCCCTGATTATGAAGTAAAAGCCTTACAAAAAGTGGAAAAAACAGTGTTTGATAAAACAAATTATAATGTCTTTTAACCTCCACAATGTTAATGCCTTAACTATAAATAAAAAAATAAATAAAATACTCGTAGTTGGTTTAATATTTTTGCACATATCATATGAGACTGATGTATGCTTATTGGATACTTCAAATAAACCAACATATGTATTTATGAGTTGGTTCCTTTTTGAACGTCCTTTTTTCCTATTCCATGCTCATATACTAGTACTAAGTAAATATTAATACTTGGAACTTTATAGCTTTAAAACCTTTGTAGAAACATGTGTAAATATTTCCAAAGTTATAATTGATATTCTGTATTTCCCATTAAAAACTTTATTTTGTAAGCTGAAAATATATTTTAAAAGTATTGTTTTCACAAATTCCGTTGAAATCGTGATTGCTTTCATTAGTATTCAAAAATCTCGAACCATAAACAATTACGTACTTAAATGTAAAAGTGATTTCGCTATATAGTATTCAAACAGGCGTGCATTACGAAATGGGCGTTTATTTGCAAAAACCGCTTTACTAATATTTCGAATATTTCCATCATCATCATCACAATCTGAATATTAGAGTAGACAGAGAGAATAGATCTTCTATTTATACTCTGGCACACATAGTTGCTTCTGAAATGTCCATATACCACTTTATGCAAGCTCTCTTATTATAAAGGTTTTTCACACTCCACCCTTTCATAATTTGATTAAATTTGGTCGGGACACGTTTGTCTAGGTCGTACCGAACTTGTATATAATATATTCTTGTTTTTCAACCTAGTTTCCGAAGAAGTTTTTAACAGTTACTCGAAAGATGTGTATGCATTGGTGCCACTTTCAAACATTATAAATTCGCACAGTACTTTTCGTATGTATCCGATACAGGAAATCATGTATGTTATATGATATATTAAAAATCGAATGCAAGACAAATTTAAACACACGTCTTTTTTTTACTTTCTCGAGCGTTTTCCAAAATAGGGGTTCCTTAAAGTATATCATTAGTTAGAAGAGTTCCAAATGCTGCAAAAAGTTGCAAAAGACCACTATTCTTTACAACTTGTATAAATCATTTTTGTAAATTATTCATAATTCAGTCTCAATGCTTATTTTTTCGTCTTAACACTTGCCGTACGGTGATGGATAGCGAGTGATCATGACTTATATTTTATTTAATTTCTCGAAATATACTGCTTGCAGGGTCTTCATACTTTATGTATTCCTCATCGAAACCTCTATGATTTGAATGATGTCATTAGGAAACAAAACATTCATAGTTAATTCAACAGAAATTAATGATTTTAAATCGCGAATTGACGAAATGTCAAACACTCATTCTTTTTTGACAGTTCGTTCCAGGGGTTCGTCACCAGTTTTATAATCCTGATTGTTATTTTTAATTTTTATCTGGTATGTTTTTTCTATTATCATTTTTTATCTGGTATGTTATATTGTACCATTACTCTTTTTATAATAAATGTACATTTTATTTATAATTTCATTTTCAAAAATATAATAATTGAGATGGCGGGAAATATCGACGGCGATGATAGCGATTTGGAATTTAAGGCGACAGGCAATATATCAGAATCAGAAGATTTTGTCGAGGTACAGGATGAAGTATATTCTGATTTGGAGACGAGTGAAGAAGACGAAGAAATATTATTTACATCAAAACATGGATTCGAATGGAGTTCATTACGAGTACCACCTCAATCTTCGAGGCATCGGTCGGGTATCAAATATTCTCATCGAAGATTCTGGACTGAGAAATTCAAGTATAAATGTACATTCCATAAAAGATATGTGTTGTCTGTTTGTAAATGAAGAGGTGGTAAAAGTGATGTTTAAGAAACAAATCGTCATTTAAATCGAATTCATTCAGAAAAGAACCAACCAATATCAAAAGACGAGTTATATGAATTCATTGGAATATTGCTCGCACCTGGCAGAAATCGAACACAAAAGCTATCTTTGAGTGAATTGTGGATAAGTGAAAGTCCCTTTTGCCAGTCATTTTTCACAACAGCTCTGTCTCGAGATAGATTCATCTATATTTACAGTCATATTCGTTTTGATGATAAAGAAACCCGAGAAGAGAGATATCAGGGTTTTTTCAGATAAATTAGAACCAATTAAGTGGATTTCAAAAATGTTTATGGATATGTGCAAAAGCAATTATTCTCCATCTTCGAATATAACTGTAGATGAACGTTTGCCAAACTTTAGAGAGAATTGTTCATTTCGCGTGTACATGAAGTCTAAACTTGGTAAATATGGCATCAAAATCTGGGTTGCTGCCGACTGCGGCGGCATATGACGCATAACAAATTTACAGGCTTATTCTGGTATGATAAATAATCGTAGAGAGAGATAAATCAAGGTAACTGAGTAGTTATAGAAATGGTTCAACTGCAGTATGGCACGAACAGGAGGATAACCACAGGTATTTTTATTACCTCCATCAAATTAGCCGATAATCTTTTATTAAAAGGTTTAACTCTAACTGGCACGCTTCGAAAAAATAAAAGAGTAATCTCACTTGAATTTATACCGTCTAGAGAGAAAACAATCCATAGTAGCTGAAAATAAAATACTTGTTTCGTGTGTACCACAAAAAATAAAGCAGTATTATTATTATCCACTCAATTCAATGATGCAGAAATTGATTATTCAGAAAAACAAAAGCCACTATAGTAATTATACATCATTATAATAATACGAAAATTGGAGTAGATACGGGAGACTAAATTACTTGAGAGTACTCTTGCTCAAGGTCAACGAGAAGATGGCCTTTCCGTCTTTTTATGGAAATTATAGATATGGCTGCATTGAATGCATACCTCTTATGGATAGACAAATATCCAGAGTGGAAACAAAATAATTAATACCACCGAAAACATTTCAAAAGAGAGTTAAGTTTGGAATTGGCAATGCCCAATATCTTAAAAAGGAAAAATAGCAACAACAAGATGCTTTTAATACAGTTTTAACATATTGTGGCGAGTCAATATCCGAAACATTAGTAAATAATACTCTGTTGGCACCCCGTGAGGTCCTCAAAAGAGGAAGTTGTGGGTTTTATTAAAAACATTCGAGAAAAAAAACCAGGCTATTCTGCAATATTTGTCAAACACGTGCGTGTTTAGTACGTAGAATATAGTAAAAAAAAAAGTGGTTTCATGCCCCAATTGCGATAACTTTCTCCACAGGATTAAACTTTGATTATATGATATGTTTGTCCTATTTTCAAATTTTCTGTAGTGTTTATATTTTCCAAATTGCATATATTTTATTGATTTGAATTTCGTGTTTGTTTATATATAATTTTGAATTTCGTGTTTGTTTATACTATATAAATTTCTCGCCCTAAAACCTTGATTTTTGAATTTATATATTCATTTTATATTTTGTTTATATGTTATTTATTGTCTTTATTCGAATTATGGTTTTATTGCCAAAAAATACACGCTACATTTTATTGTATAATTTTATGAAAAAAAATTAAAAGGCTGGAAATCTCTTATCACGCATGCGCATTCTGAATGTTGCGCAGACCGAACGACGCAGCGTAAAAATAATATTCTTATAGAAATAAATGCCTTTCTGATTTAGCTCTTATTTTATCATTTCTTACCTTTATTTTATATTATTCGACATTTTATTACATAATAAAATGATGTTTATAGCTAATAACAAAAAATAACCTAGCAGATTTTGCATAATTTTAATTTGAAACATACATGTTTAGTGTACCCTCAGTGTCCAACGCCGTTACTGGCGTAATTTTTTAGCACAGTAAGGGAAGTGTTAAAAGGTTGGAGACCTCTTTTCAGTCATGCGCATTCTGAACGTTGCGCAGACCGAACGACGCAGTGGGAAAATTATATTCGTATAGAAATGTCACTTCTCTGTTTCAACTATTATTTTATCATTTCTTACACTTATTTTATATTATTCGACATTTTATTACACAATAAAATGATGTTTATAGCTAATTAAAAAAAAAAACTAATAGATTTTGCATAATTTAAATTTAAAACATACATTTTTAGTGTACCCTCAGTGGCCATCACCGTAACTGGCGTAATTTTTTAGCACAGTAAGGGAAGTGTTAAGCACAGTATATCCTTTAAATCCGCATTATTTTCTAATATCCTTATTTTGTCGAATATGTTTTTCGATTTTGATGGAAAAAAACTGCAGTAATAAATCATTATTAATTGATAATTGAATTGTCTAAGTTTCAATCTGCAACTTTTAAAAATATATATTTTAGATCGATTAAATACAAAATCTTCCAAAAGACTGTTGGTTTGTGACAAATCCATTGTAACGAACCATCCAATAATAAAAACAAAAAACTGCTTTTATAGCATTTTTTTCAACAAAATTTCATCTCATGTGCGTTTTTTTTTTCAATTTATAAATCTTGATAAACTGAAATAGTTTTAAACTATGTCTTAAAGTTCTTTCAATAGTGAAATATCAATAATGAAAAATAAGTTTACTGTTGTTGACCATTTATCACAGTTACCCTCGTGTTTGATGCTGCGTGTGATTAATTTATAGAGTGCTACAGTTAACAATGCCACCAACTGATAGGGTCGTGCTATGTATGATCCTGTTTAATTTATAATAAACAATAGTGCCGCTGAAATTCATAGGCAACTCTATGAGGTTTATGAGCCAAGTGATATAAGTGACAGTAAGGTTAGGTAATAGTGTCGTTTATTTCGAGAAGGTGAAATGAATATCAATGACAATGAACATAGCAGTTGGTCGATCACAAAATCGGGACTGCAAGACAGGTTTTTTATCACTACAGCCACGATCTTACGCCAAGTGACTATCACGATCCTACGCCAAGTGACTATCACGATCCTACGCCAAGTGACTATCACGATCCTACGCCAAAGTGACTATCACGATCCTACGCCAAGTGACTATCACGATCCTACGCCAAGTGACTATCACGATTCTACGCCAAGTGACTATCACGATCTAACGCCAAGTGGCTTGCATCACGGCAGTGTGAAAATGGTGAAGAAGCGTTTATGGATAGTTCAATGCACTGGCGGTGAAATTTGTTGACAAAAATGGAATAGGGAAACTGGTGACACAATATTATAAAGTTAATGGTGACGACTATAACACTTTCGTTGAAAACAGTACGATCTGCCGGGGTTTTGTCGTGTAGTATTTTTTTACCAATAAACTAAAAAGATGTTAATATATCTCAAATGAAAACCAGACTTATCATCATCCTGTCGTGTAGCTCATGCCTAAGCATCGTGACTCCCATGATAACCCTTGACGACTCCTCTCTATCCATCTCTGCACTTCGCGGTTCGATGGGCAGTTGTTAAGAGTAGTCCTATTGCGTCTCTCGCTTGGTCAGTCCAACGCATTGGGACTCCCTTAATAACTGCCATGAAACCAGACTAGAGTTTTGTCTTATAAAATTGGGTACCGATAAGAATTGATCCAATATTCCCCGGATTGGAAGATCGAGGTCTTACTAACTAGTCTGCAGATATATAACATTGTTGTTAAATTACAATAGAAAAAAAACTCCAAAAAATAACGCAAAAGAATAAAAACAAACACGTTTAATTAATTGAATTATTAATTAATTGCGCATGCTAAGATGGTCAGCAGGTGTGTCCCTAAGAGGCAAAATAAGAAGCTCACGCATTCGTGGAAGCCTGGATGTTACAGACATCAACAGCAAGATGGAGGAGAGGCGATTAAGATGGTATGGGCACGTTGGACGCAGAGCACCCGATCACATTGTGAACCAGGCCATCTCCATGAATCTTCCTCGAATAACAACCAGAGGAAGACCAAAGAATTCATGGGTGGTGCAAAAAGATAACTTGATGCAGAGGCACGGCCTGGGGGACGTAGTCCGGGACAGAAGAGCATACAACCTGAGGACGAGGAGAGCTGACCCCAACAGTCTTCGCAGAGAGAAGACATTTAATTAATTGAATGTATGTACGTAATTTTGAGGAAACATCACACCGTTTTGTATACCCATAATCCCCGCGAAGGAAAACTTCTATCTTACAAACTAGGCCATTGAGGTCGTAGTTTCTTTAATCCTTAAATTGTTAACGTAAGTTTTAGGGGGTTTTGCAGCTATACGAATCATTTATCAAAATGGCGCTTGTCAATGTTAAAATAACAATTTATCTGTCGCCTCGGCTTAATTAAAATTAGTAGTGCATAGTGGAAGCATAATAAATTTTATCGGTTTTTGTGAAAATACGCCATAGACAATTTTTCCGCCCGCGAAGCATGACGTCGCGAGCGCGGAAACTGTCACATAAATCTGTTGGTAGGTGCTTACGCAAAATGGCGGAAGCCTTACGCCATTTTTATTGTTATTTATTATAATAGATACGATATATAATAATTGTACATCTTGGCTTTATTATCATCGAATTCGAATTTCTTTGAAGGGAACAATAATTTTATACCGATATTTGGTTATATAAGCGTATGTAAATTATGCTAAATAAATATCTTGAATATTTAAAATTACAGCATATTTTATGGCGATAGTAAGTTAAGAAAAATATAGATATATAATAATAAGGAAATAAATGGAATTCACAAAGTTTAATGTAAATGTCACATTTTAACACAGGAAAACTAAAATAAATTTCGAAAACAGAATTAAAGATCACTTGAAATATTTAAATAACAATTATCAACATATGATATATCTGTACCCTAGAGAATAAACCACGGAAGTCACTTTGCATCCTAGCGGATAAACGTCATATGCGTCATACGAATGAATTGTATGATGCAACGTCGTTTATACTCTAGGGTCGTCGTTTACACTCACTCTATACTGTTGATATTTAAATAAATGAAAATGGTTGTTCATGGTTTTTCTTAAATTTTCTGTCAATAAGATATCATAGATACCATATTCTGAGTTTCGTTTCATTCAAAATCTATATTTTTAAAGATTTCTAGTTTCATTACGGAAACGGATTTAGCTCAACACATTGTTAAAAAAATCTTAAAATGTAACCTTTTTATTGTTTTTGCTAGATAATTTGAATTTAAAGTACTGCAGACTTATTATTATGAATCAAAATAATAGGATAGCTGCAAAAAGGACTGCAGATGCTAAAAGGAAGAAACGATCGCGTCAATCACTACGAGCAAGAGAGACTCTTCTAGAGAAGAGCAACATGACTCTTCTAGAGAAGCAGCAACAGCAACTTATCATGAAGCGACACAAAGACAAGCACAGCGTCATATTTGAAAATATTGACTTGCTTTCGACATTATTGGCGGGTTATTACTAGTATTTTTTAACATGTTATTGTATTTAATTCCTCATCACCTCACGGAATTGGCTGATTTTTTTTAACCCGGTAGTAAATTGCTTTTACTGAATTCCGATCACGGACTTTCGCAACTCTCAAACGGAGATTCTTCATTGGCCTTCTCAGTTCATCGCTTTTCTTTTTATAAGTCATGCAGCGAAATTCTAGAACCAGTTACAAATCATTGTTAAACTCGCTCCGTCATTGGTATACTTTAAAAAGTCTTATTTCTAGTCAGTAATTTAAACACTTGATTTTTCTTTCGTCTCCACAATCCTTTCCTACTCCTGTGATTGATGATATCTCACATTCACTTTTACTATGTATTATTATTTTATTATATTATGTTACACTTTTGTTATATACAGTACAATCTGGCGGGACTATTGCCATGTGACAATATATTCCAACCAACCAGAAAGATGTTATACCTTCAATGAAAACCAGACTGAAATCCATTTTTTTTAATGGATTCCAACGGAAATCAAACTCGCACCCTCCGTGTTGGGAGATAAATGTCTTATCAACTAAGCCACGTAGGTCATCATGTGTATATTGTTAATAAATTTCATAAAAATGGATGATCATTTGCGACCATGTAACATCCTTCATTTACTTTTTTCTGGTTGGTTGAAAGAGATTTCTGCCTGGTAATAAGCCAGCAAGATTGTTTTTACAATGAACTGTTAAATTAAATAAATGAATCAATAAAATAGTGACGAATACAGAGAAAACTTAAGTTCAATATATTCGATGGAACTAAAAAATCAATATGCTGAATGAATTTTTTTTAACTTGTCAAAAATGACAACCGAATTTGACGCTGCACGTAAATTAATAAGGATATACGTCTAAAACGATGCACATAAATGCAAAATACATTGTTCATAAACAAATAAAGAAATATGGGCAAAATACATTGTTCATAAACAAATAAAGAAATATGGGCAAAATACATTGTTCATAAACAAATAAAGAAATATGGGCAAAATACATTGTTCATAAACAAATAAAGAAATATGGGCAAAATACATTGTTCATAAACAAATAAAGAAATATGGGCAAAATACATTGTTCATAAACAAATAAAGAAATATGGGCAAAATACATTGTTCATAAACAAATAAAGAAATACGGGCAAAAAAATATTAAATTAATTAAAGACGTATTTTCGCTTTACTCGAATAAGCATCTACCTCCATCCTATATATGCAAAAATAACAATCCAATTAAATTTGTATTTCCTGTTATTCATATAGACATGAGAATTTCTGCAATCGGTACAAATACTACCGATTGCATAACGTCTCATATTGTAACTTCCAAAAACGTTTAATGCACTTAATTCGATCATGACCAGAAGACTTCGAAACTACCCTACATCAAAAAGTTTATCTTTATATCTTGATAAACTTTTTAACGAAGGGTAGTTTCAGAATATCCTGATCATGATCGAAGAAATTGTATTGATATTTTTAGGAAGTTACAACATGAGACCCTCGGCAATAGGTTGTATTTCTATCGAAATTCACCTCATACCTTCCATTCGCTATAAACTCGCATTTAACTATTTATAATTATGGAGATATTATTGTTGGAAGGTAATTATTGTAGATATCGTCCAAAAAAGCTATTAGGAATTCGCCGGAAAAGCTTGTCTAGATTAAATAACATCCTTTGGCTTTGTTAATAGTTATTACCCCTTAAATTGTTTCAAAGGTTTATTATAACAGTTAAGCAAAAACAAGCAACGTTGTTGATTTCGAGACCCATGTACAAAAATAAATGGCCATAAAATTTTATACTCAACTAGAAATTATCGATATAAAGCGTCTTTCAACTTGAGTGTTTTTTTTAATTCTATTTTTTTTCAATTCTTGAATAAAACATACAATTTGCTTTGATTTCAAAAAACTTTTTATTGGTTATTAAAGTATAATGTATGACATTTAAACACAAAAAAAAACAATATCCGCCAAATGTCCACCTCTTGCAGCTCCACAGATTTTCGATGACATTTTGGCGTAATTGCGGTTCTAACTCACCAATAACGCGAATAATTTCGTGATTCAGCTCAGTAATTGATTGGGGGTCATTTTTATAGACACATGATCTTGGTGGCCAATTAACATCACTGTTTCCGGAGATTCTTCTTCTTCTACAGTTTAAATTCTGGGGATTGGTTAGCAGCAAAGCTTTGCTCCTCTTCCACTCCGCTCGATCTTCGGCAATCCTCTTGAGCTCTGTATAGAAGATGCAGTCCATATCATGACATATTTGCTCCAGATACTCCCGGCGGGGACGCCCTCTGCCAATCGATCCCTCAATCATTCCCTCCAGTATATTAATAAAAAAAAGGATTTGAGTTATTCAATTATGACCTAAATATATGCTTAAAATCATTATTTTGTAAAACTAATTCAATTCTGTAGTTTTCGATACATTATTTTATTAATAATACTCGTCTATTAATTTCAGATTTAAGCTATAAAGAGAGCAGATCTGATCCATATATATAGAATACATACACATATATAAAATAGAATACACGTACAAGCAACGCAAGTACAGTTTGGAATAGTTTAATACATGCATATATAATACATACACATATATAAAATATAATATATATACAAGCAACGCAGGTACACTTTAGAATAGTTTAATACATGCATATGTATACACATATATAAAATAGAATACACATACAACCAACGCAGGTACACTTGAGAATAACATAGTTTAATACATACAAGTACGTATGTACGAAAAATTTAATTAAAATAAAGAATGGAAAAAGAGACACAAATTTAGAATAAAGCAAGAAACAGTCGCACACATTAATGTCAACCGGAACAGGGAGCTTAGAGAATAGATTATCTTTCACTTAGTTTCGGTGTCTGAAGAAGGAAAACACCCTGGTGGTACATGTTATGCTCTCTCACTCTCTCTTATACTCGCCGTTCAATACCTCATCAAGGTTATGACCCTATACGTTCTTTGAACATGATTTAAATATATATCTGACAGATTATTCAGCGTATTCAATTTAAAGTGCTGCAAGTGCACTTTTTCTCAAAGTTGTTTCTCTCATTGATTGCCTACTTACCCTACATATAAAATAACGTGATGTAACGTAGTTTATTGTATTTCAAAAATAATCAAGACTGTTCGTGAACAAACTACCCTTCCCTAACAATTGTTATAATATTGTTCCGAAAATAATGTCCAATTTTAATATTATATCATTTCGGGCGTTCTTTGATAATTTTTGTATATCTGAATAATATGGTTTAAGCGGTCCTCATCGAAGTCCACTGGTCGTCCGGAACGCTCCATGTCTTTCAGGTCGAAATTACCGTCTTTGAAACGCAAAAACCATCGACGAGCTGTACTTTAATTTATAGCATCTTCACCGTACACTTCGCAAATATCGCGAGCAGCTTTGGCAGCTTTATTCCCTCGATTGAACGCGAACAGAAGGAGGTGTCGAAAATACTCACTTTCGTCTATTTGACATTCCATTTTGAAGGCTTGTAATCAAATAAAATAATATATGTAACGTAAAAGCAAACACAATATCTTGTAGAGCAGAAAGAGCGCCTTAACCATTTTGTTTTACTTTTGGTGCTCATTTTTAAATTTAAAAAAATGGACACCACTTATTTTAACACCTAATACATTTATTTTTGTTTGGCGGTGAGGTCTGCTTTATTTATTGATTGAGTCAAATATTTAATTTACATTACTCTATATTATCTTTCAGAAACTGCATTAAATTGTATTGTATTACGCTTTCGTTAAATATAACATAGAACAGCCTGGTATTGCCATGTGACAATCTCTTGAAACCAACCAGATAGATATTTTTTTAATGGCCTTGAATGAAAACCAGACTGAAATCTTTTTTAAAAAGTCTAGGTTCCAGCGGGATTTGAACCCGCAACATCCGGGCTGGGTGTCCTACCAACTAGGTCACAGAGGTCGTTTTAAATAAAGAAAAATTGCGTATAAGTTTTTACAAGAATTTAAACTTCGGCATCATGCATTTAAATTAGCATGCAATGATTATCAAATATCCAAACGTGGGGGGAAGGAACCATTTCTGAACAAACAGTGCCACCTCAGTTTGAAAAGTTTTGGAACGGACACGTAAGTCTTAAAGATGGAGAGGGTTGATGACGTTCTGCTACTGTTAAAAAACGTTTAATTAAAAGCTTCATTAGAAGAAAACACGCAACAAACAGTAAGGGGAAATTGCATAAGATTTGAGTGTTGATGCCGCTACAAGTTCTGTATATTTAAAATTAATTGGAAAGGTGAAAAACTTGATAAATGGGCATTTTAAAACAAATGTAAAACTACAAAGGGCTTCACATGAACTAAATGAAATGGGTTCATAAATGGGTTGCACATGAACTAAATATGATAGCCATAAATTATCTGCGCAATGGCTCAATCACGCTGAATCACCAGAGCATTTTGAAAAACCAAAATTGCATCTTAAGAAGTCAATGGCTTATGTACATACAGTGGCCCGGAATCGGTGTTATTCATTACGATTTTCTCGATCAGGGCAAATACTCGTATATCGCTGTCCAGTTGTAAAGTAAAGAATCGGAAGTTCTGAAATAAAAACTATGCGATAAACAACCAGCACTGGTTAAACAAAGATAACCCATCTTGCTTCACAACAATACACTACCTCACATTGGATAATCAACGAGTTGGGCTACAAAACATTACCTCATCCTTACTCACCTGATCTTTTACCAACCAATTTTCACCTTTTCAAGCACTTCGATAACTTTTTATGCAGAAAAAATCAACTACAGAGAAGCAGCAGATAAAGCTTTTACAGATTTTTTTATTCTTATCCGCCTGAGTTGTTTCTACAGGTAAAAACAAGCTTCCAATTTTTTGGCAAAAATGCGTAGAATGAAATGGCTTTTACTTTGATTAATAAATTTGAAAGTTATTTTTGATTGAGTTTGAAGGTTGAAATTAGTTTTTATTTTCGGATCAACCTAACATAATACTTTGCAGATTCTTTTTAAACCCTTTTTTGATCCACATATCCAATATTTGGACTGACCACGTCTTCTTCTTCTCCTTCCTCTTATTTTAGGCATGTTGGCCTGTTATGGTCCTGCATCGTTGTTTCCCTCTTGTGACGTTGACTGCCAGCTTTCTTCCCATCTTTTGGGAGATCGTCCTGGAGGTCTGCTTGCTTGGGGGATACTGTTCTTGGCTATTATTGTGACTCTTGGTTCCTGACTGACCAAGTGATAGACGCAAAAGGACTACCCTTAACAACTGCTATTCGAACTGCGGAGTGCAGGGGTGGCTGGAGAGGAATCATCTAGGGCTATCGTGGGAGTCACGATGCTTAAGCATGAGCTACATGACAGGATGATGATGAGTCTGGTTTTCATTTAAGATGTCTTAATATCTTTCTACTTGATTGGAAGAAATGATGTACTGAACTACATAACAATAAACCCGTTAGATTGTGCTGTTAACAACAAAAGTATTATACGATACAACAGTAAACTTATTTTACATTATTGATATTTTTATTGAAAGTACTATAAGATATAATTCTTGATTCAAATATTTAGATGACCTCCATCTCTTAGTTTATAAGATTCCTGTCTTGTAATCTGGGAGTTGTAGGTTCGATTTCCGTTGGTATCCATTTTTCAAAAAGGACAATAAACCAATTACAATACCCGGCGGTAAGTAATACACATCGGGCTTAAGATAGAGACTGTCGGTCATAATTGGCTAACTTCGGCTTTGTAGAGCGTCGTCTCTGTCAATCATACACGTGTTCTGTCACCATTTGTCAGTCGTTGTCAAGCGTTCTAGGATGTGATCGTGCGACAGAGACGACACTCTACAAAGCCGAAGTTATACGATTATGGACAATAAACCTATTACAAAAAAAAATCGGCGATAAGTAATACACATCGGGCTTAAGAAAGAGACTGTTGGCCATAATCGGCTAACTTCGGCTTTGTAGAGCGTCGTCTCTGTCATTCATACACGTGTTCCGTCGCGAATTGTCAGTCGTTGTCATGCGTTCTAGGGTGTGATCGTGCGACAGAGACGACCCTCTACAAAACCGAAGTTAGCCGATTATCATCGACAGTCTCTTTCTTAAGCCCAATGTGTATTACTTACCGCCGGGTACTGTAATTTATGTATTATACAGTAAAAGTGTAATAAAATACAAAATATTAGAAATTATTCATTTCATTTCAAATTATTATTTCAAACATCTTTATTTAGCTTGATAGGTACAAATTTGATGACATCATTTGAAAAGTTAAATATGATTTAACTTTTCAAATGATGTCATTAATTTTGAACATTTTTCTCTTTATTTATCAAAGGCTCCGTTATATGAAAATATTTTAAAATTACTTGCTAGATAAGTCAGGGCCGACTCGAGTAAAAATTTTCTTCCAGGTATGCTAGAAAAAGTTTGTTTCTACAATTCAATAAATTTACTTTGATATTGAGTTACAATTATCCAAGACCACCTTTTAGAATTAATACGTTGTGATATCTTAATAATTTTAAGACCTATTATATAGAATTAAGTATTATGTATCAAGCTTTCACAACCTATTCGAACCTATTTATTGACTAACATCATAAAAAAATTTACTAGTATTTTAAAAGTTTATTCTATTTTACATAATTTTTATACGTCAGGGTTTAGGATTATAAGTGTCACAAAAAAGTGAAACGTTTTTCGATTATTACATAAATACAGAATGTCCAAAAAAATATGTACACTTTAAATTATTTTTAATTCAGTATTTATATTCATATTCAGGTCGTCGTCGTTGCTTGGAAAGCATAGTCGTAACCTCATCGGCAACACCGCTGTACTGGATCCGATGGCACACCAATGTAAGACGATCGGAGTACATCATCATATATTTTTTCTCTTTTTTTGAAAAAATAGATATGACTGAAGTTATAGGTAGAAAAAATACCTGTGTTATTCTAGGGGAGAAGTACAGCGCGAGGTTTGAACCGCCAACCTTCACGTATGTGCAGTACGTTACCGCGCGGCCACACACCTTATTATTAAGGTAAATCTAAGATTAAAACTCGAATTGAAGAAAACAGACATAATTTTAATTAATGTTTTTTATTTATTATTATTATTATTATTACACATGACAAGAAATATACACAATTTGAGAAAAAACAACAGGTAATTTGATTTGGACATATAATTTTAATGGATCTGGGTTTGTTGCCTTTCATTTGTCGTATCCCCAGTAAACTAGGCTTTTGCCTGTATCTCACTGAGGATATTTAGCATGAAAAAATAAATCGATACTTCTTTTCGATTTTTGATAACACAAAAAACCCCGTTGCACGCTCTCATCAACCTGACAAACAGTGACACTCAACTACAACTGGAAACACCCTGCGAAACTCAACTCCTCACACATTATCGCTCCAGAAAGACCAAAAATATTCATCCCACAATATACTGCACACAATCATAAGAATAAAAATCAAAACAAATTCAAAACAAAAAAAAGAAAAACACACAGAAACACAAATACAATAACAACCAAAATTAAAACAATAATAAGAGACCCACACTCACGAGCTCACATAAATCCTTTCCACTCGTCATTCATCCTGAAAGCCCAAGTACTCAAAATCCTGTCGCAATAACAACCACGCTCCGATCGACTGTCTAAATGGTTTTCCTACCTTTACTTTTATTGAAGTCGGCACGCCATTGTATGTAATGGGAGCCAAATAAGCATATTGCCTTTGGGCAAAAGAGATTTTAACTCTAGGGATGGTGAACATTTCATTAGTTGCCATGCGTGTCATGTGTGTCTGCTGAGTTTGCATCTTCCCCTCCTCTCGATGGTAGTGCCAGAGAATGGATTTGAGATGTAAATTGGCTATGTTCAGGACCTGATACTCTCTGAAAAGCTCCGCCGTGGGATACCGAGCAGGAAGTTTATTGATTATTTTCACAATCAATTTTTGGGAAACCTGTAATATGTGTTTCTGGGTTAAGGTGCATCCCCCCCAAACTGATATACCGTAAGAAAGTGCTGACTGACATAAGGCGAAGTATATACTTTTAAGAATATTTTCACTGAGCACATTTCGAATCATACGGAATATGTATCCTAGTTTTCTGATTTTTGCGCTCAAAGTGTTAATATGGACCTCCCAACGAAGGAACTGGTCAACATAAACTCCAAGGTACTTTATACTATCAACCCTTTCCAAGGAAACAGGTGTTGTATCTAATGTTCATGCACTGCTCATAATATGGAATCGAAAACATCACGAATCATTTGTTTTGGTATTTGGGCGCATCTTCTTTCAATGGATGCTCTCAATACATTAACTGGTGCCTGCTTTGTACCATAAACTTTCTGCTTAATGAGTCCCCATAAAAATCACGCGAGGTCTGAAGAGTACAGGGGGTATTCAATTCTACATATTCGTCCAATCCACCTGTTCAGCAAAATTGTCATCAAGATAGACTCTCACATCACTATGGTAGTAGGGAGGTGCACCATCTTGCTGGAAATAAAAGTTCTCTTTGTTCCCAAACTCTTTACGATTGCGTGTTATAGCAAATTCTTGCAGCAAATTCAAGTAAACGGCACGGTTTAAAGTGTGCATACATTTTTTAGAACACCTGTAGTTAGATTTAGGGTTTTGTAAGGTCTTAAAATGATCTTGAAACAAGACAGTGGGGATTATAAGCCACAAAAAGACAAATATTTTCATTTATTTTCATTTATTTTCAAAATACAGAATGTCCCAAAAATATATACATAGTATACACTTATAAGACGATAGATGTAATTTTTTTTAAATTATTGCAATTGTTCTAGTTGATGGCCGTTCTAGTTCATGCATTGATTATAATATGGAATCGATAACTTCACAAATCATTGTTTTGGTATTTGGGCGCATTCTCTTTCAATTGGTGCTTTCAATGCATTAACTGATACCGGTTGTGTACCATAAACTTTATCCTTGATGAGTTATCCATAAAAAATCTATAACGTCTTAAAAAAACTTTTGTTTCTTACAACTTTTAAAGATTTTCAGCCTTAAGGTCAAATTCATATCTGATCACTTTGTTCCATATTTGGTCATACACTGTCACCCCTGTGTATTAGGTAAAGTTAGATATAATTCTTATTTCATTTGTAATGATTCTACGTAGTATAACCTAAACGAACTACAAAGAAACCTTTATAGATCTCCCTATGTCTTGTATGATAGTAACACATTCGGCTTTAGGTGGAGTTTATTATTTGCGTAAAATGTTATTTGTTTGAAGCCGTTCCTGGACGCCTAGGCCGAACATTAAATATGATACTTTCATATATTTTGACAATTTCCATTTATTATATAAATCGAGTTTCGCAGAAAATTTCCGAAAGCACTGTGAATTAAGTTTAGTTTTTTTACCCTACTCGCAGATAAGTAGTTTCAGTTTGGGGGAAGTTTGTATTTTACATTTTTCACAAAATTTCTAGAAAGACATTAAAGCAGTTTTTTTTACTTTTAAAATTTATAAATATATACGAGTATGAAGAATACAAAAAAGCTTCAAAAGGTTTTTTCCATTATATTCTTCCAACAAACCAAAAATATTATATGCTCAAACAACCGTAAAAAACTATGATGGAAACCTTTTAAATCTGGATACCAACGAAAATTGAACCCGCAACGCCCACTACTGGATGTCAGGTGGCTTACCAAGTATGTTACGGATAAAGTGATGCTTTTGAGCTGTCTTTGTAAATTCAAAAACCCATTGCTCTTGAAATGTTATTTCAAGTATATGGTATGTGTATACTATATAAGTAATTTGTATTAGGTTATATAAATTGGTCCCAAAGTAATAGCAGAAAGATAAGTCTTCGCAAAATACAAAATCATTTTACCTTGTTAACCTTTCCCTTCCTGTGCTAAAAAAATCCGCCCGTTCCGGTGATGTGTATTCGAAACACACCAATACACGTGTAAAAATGAGCGATTTAAAATCGGAAAAATAAAAATATTCATAGCCAATCGCTAAAATTAATTAAATTTGAAGTCAAAAGTGATACTAATTTAAATTTAATTGCTGAAAACATGAAAAAAAACATCGGACGACGTTCACAAAACGGGCGAAGCGACCACCTCGAACGAAAGCAAGCCACACGTTTGATTGTATTGGTGAATTTATTCCCGATTCTCCCAAAATATCTCTGATGTGACCGATAATTGCTAATTATTATTAATATTATTTTTTTCATTCAATGCGTAAATGTATTACGGAGGAATACCTAAAATCTGAACCCAGTATTTATTATATTTATAGAGATATTCAAGTTTTTAAAAGCAATGTGTACTAGTTACACATCACAGGGCAGGAAAGGTTAATATTTAATCGTCCCACCAACCACAGATTCACAACTTCGTTGGTTTGTTTCAAACTGCAACTGATAAATGCAATTCCTCTCTTCAATGACGAAGTGTATTTGTTTATTCATCTCCTTTCTTTTAGTTTTCGTAACATTTGAAATATTTAATATTTTCATGTAAAAATGCGTTAAGTATGTTTTAGTATGATATATTTTCCCACAACAATTGGAAATAATCTGCTTAATATTTGTCTGATTGGTTGGAAAAGATTATCATTTTATAATAAGTTATTGATGACATCCGCGCCATTGTTGATAAGATACCTGTCTTCCAATTTCTCTTGATCGTAGATTCCTGCTGGTAACCAGATTTTAAAAAAGGTTTACAGTCTGGTTTGTCAACCAGGCTTGCTCAACACTTTTCTGGATTGAAGGAAGAGATTGCCACTTAGTATTAAATCCAGGTTGTACTATTTTCAACAAAAGTGTTATATTATTAAAATAAACTCGCTAGTAGTAATAATTATTATTATGAAAGGATAATTTATTTAGTTTCGTATAGAGAGCAAACTATTCTCAAGGGCGCTCTATCTCTGGATTCGTATATTTTTTTAAAAGTACAGTACTGTATTATATTACACTTTCATTGTATGCAGCATAACCTGGCGGGTGTATTTCCATGTGGCACATTACAAATGACGAGGTTCTCAACAGGATCGAAGAAACCAGGCACCTGTCAAACACCATGGAAAGGCGTGCAGAATGGATGGGTCATATGCTGCGACATGAAAATCTCCTGCACAATATACTGGAGGGAATGATTGAGGGATCGATTGGCCGAGGGCGTCCACGCTGAAAGTATCTGGAGCAAATATGCCACGATATGGATTGCACCTCCTATACAGAGCTCAAGAAGATTTCTGAGAACCGAGCGAAGTGGAGGAGGAGATGCAGGGCTTTGCTGCTAACCAATTCTCAGGATCGAAACTGGAGAAGAAGTGAATACCAGACTAACATCCTTTATAAATAATCATGGCTTCAGCGGGATTGTACTTTACACAACGAAAGCATAATACAATACAACACAAAAATCGAACTCAAAACTTCCATATAGAATACAATAATTTTGCCATTAATTTCAAAATATTTTTTTTATTGAAGACAATTATTCTGGAATAAGAGAAAAAATATGAAATAAATTTGTATTCCACGTCGCTTTTGACTTCAATAGGCGTATATTTTAATGTATCCATTACTCTGTATAATATTCTCTTTAAAATACTCCAAAAATGCCGCTTTGCCGTACGTAAATACCTTAATTAGAAACTTTGCAAATCGGAGCTTGCAAAAATATTTTCCTTCCATTTTACACCCGAATAAACCTCTTCAAATACGTTTTAAATTTCCCATTAAAAGTGATCATGTTTAGAATACAGAACTCTCTCTCTCTCTGCGCTTGACCTATTTCGACCCGTATTTTTTTTGTTATTTGTCTCAATCGATTATTATGCAGCCCATCACGCCGCTTTCCTGCTGGAATATACAAAGAGTTGTGCAATAATCTCACGCCTCGTGACAGCTTTCCTCGGCGATGTATTTATATGGCATCATTTGATTTGTACATTAATTACACATAAGCACAACAATATTAAAGATCTGGGTGTTTTGTTCCACAGTAATCTCGCATTTGCTCCTCTTATATGCAATTCAGCTTATAAAATTCTAGGATTTGTAATGAGAATCTCTAAGTCGTTTGAAAATCAAATGGTGCTCTAAACGCTGCTTAATTCATTGATTCATAGCAAACTAGAAAGCAATGCTTGCATTTGGAGCACACTGGAGGCGCAGAATCCACTCATGGTGGAGAAGGTACAAAAAAAATATCAATGATATCTCTATATGAGTGAGTTTGATGTTTATCCATGGCTTTACCCATTCAGTTTCTGCTGGGCATGCTCAGGTATAACTCATTGATCGTAATAAGAGATCTGCGCCTTCTGGTATACGTTGTTAAACTCGTTCGAGGAATTGTGAGCTGTCCAGCATTACTACAAAAAATAGCATTAAATGACTGGTACAAGTGACATTTAAAAAAAAAACTGGTTTAAGTGCTAAAATAATAGCATTTCATATGTTCCTTATTGTACCAAAGAGATCTAGGTGAATTATCGATAATAACGCCATTTGACGACCTAAAAACCAGACTGGTACAAATGACGTTTAAAAAAAACTAGCTTAAGTGCTAAAATAATAGCATTTCATGTGTTCCTTATTGTGCCAAGGGGATCTAGGTGAATTATCGATAATAACCCCCTTTTCTGAGCGAATGTATCAAGTGACGTTATATGAAGCTAACAAATCTTGTATCACACAAATAGTTGATTTTCTCCCTTTCATATTTATATCGCTTGTACCAATCTGGTTTTCAGGCCGTCAAATTTTCCTAACAATTACACTAGACTTCAGTGTAAGTGTGGATGTAGACAGAGAGCGAGCGTTGATGTGTATAGAAAGGTGTATGGATATTTCATATATACCTACGACAAAAATTATATGGCGATACGGTATACATTTTTTTTTCTCGTTCTTAACGTGTTAGAATGACGAACAAAATCTCAATTAAGAACCCTTTAAAATCTGTTTCGGACTCATTCCCAATTAAGAAGGAAAAACCCACAATTCAAGCAAACATTGCTCTCTGTTTTATCGTATTGCCATGTACCTAAAATTGTTGGAATGTTTGAACGTATACGTGCAAAAAAGAACCAACTCACAAAGCAATTTTTATTTTGTTTCTGCGACTGCGCCCTAACGTATTTACCAGAGGAGGATTCGTATTTATTTATTTATTATTACACATGACAAGAAATATACACAATTTGCGAAAAAACAACAGATAATTTGATTTGGACATACAATTTTAATGGATCTGGGTGTGTTGCCTTTCATTTGTCGTATCCCCAGTAAACTAGGCTTTTGCCTGTATCTCACTGAGGATATTTAGCATGAAAAAAGAAATCGATAATTCTTTCCGATTTTTGATTACACAAAAAAAAACCCCGTTGCACGCTCTCATCAACCTGACAAACAGTGACACTCAACTACAACTGGAAACATCTTGCGAAATTCAACTCCTCACACATCATCACTCCAGAAAGACAAACAATATTCATCCTACAATATACCGCACACAATCATAAGAATAAAAATAAAAATCAAAACCAAAACAAAAAAAGCACAGAAACACAAATACAAAAACAACCAAAATAAAAACAACAAGAAGAAACCCACACTCACGAACTCACACAAATCCTTTGTATAATAGTAACATTTTAATCGTATTGACAACACTAGATCTATATGACATTAACCCAGAAAGATGTAACTGTAATGGCATTGGGGCTTCCTTTTGGTAGGTCTTCTTCCGAGCATCTAACGGGATACAGTGGACAGACCATTGCGTGTGAAAGAAGACATGTTTAGAAAGAAAAAAAACAATCAAAATAAGTCTTAATATGGAGATATAATTTCCACCATATTTGAAAAACATTACTCGTGACAAATATAAAATATTATTCACTGTATTAAATTTATCACTCAACTCGTAATAAAGCTGGGACGGGGGCGGTGCTTAAATTTCAGTAAGTACTGTCCCAATCGTACAGAAAGTTGTTAAAAGGGCCTTAAGTAAAAACCATACTGAAACCCTTTTTAAAATAATTTAGGTTTAAGAAGGGAATCAAACCCACAACTCCCGGGATAGAAGACTCAAACACGAAGGTCGTCTTTTTTGTATATATTATATACGATCAAAATTTTCAAATTCTTGATAAAGATTTTCTAAGTAGTTTTCAAAATTAGCCTAAATGACTCTCAGAGGATTTGATAAATTACAAAATCACTAAAAAAAACTTCAACTCGCGTAAAATTTGAACGACGCGTTTTGAAATTTGCAAGAGATCCCTTACTTTAATATTGAAGGGGAAAAAATCAATGAGAAAATAGCGCTCAAGTACGCCAACGGAATTTGTAACATGGAAAAGTTTTAACGACAGAAATATGAAAAAAGTTTCCCTGCAACACTTAAGAAGTCATTTTAAAAATGTTTTGTGAAATTTTAAAGGGCTTGAAGTTAGTTTCAACATTTTTTTGTGAGTCAAAGATAAAATGTCCGCTAGACATGATGACGTACTATTTACATTTCAGAGAGATTCAATTTTATTGGTTGACTGCTTAAAGCATTCAAAGATATTATTTTGAAGTTGGCATGGACCGTGGATGAAATAAATTAATTAATATGTAACAATTTTATTATTTGACAGAGTATCTGTACCTACCATTCGAGAACACAAATGCTGTAACTCCCATAATGCAAATGGATGGAGAAACATTACCAAATTGTGAATCCTTTAAGTATCTTGGGTTACTCATCCATAGCGATGGAGGATGTGCAGCAGATGTAACACATAGAATTAGTGTGAGATGGATGAAGTTTAGATCAATGACGGGAGTTCTATGTGATCCGAAAATGCCAGTAAAGTTAAAAGGAAAAGTATACCAAACGATTGTCAGACCCGCACTCATCTATGGCTCCGAATGCTGGACGATGTATAACTCTTACTCTAGGCAACTGGAAACTGTTGAAATGCGCATGCTAAGATGGTCAGCTGGTGTGTCCCTAAGAGACAAAATAAAAAGCTCACGCATTCGTGGAAGCCTAGGTATTACAGACATCAACAGCAAGATGGAGGAGAGGCGATTGAGATGGTATGGGCACGTTGGACGCAGAGCACCCGATCACATTGTGAACCAGGCAATCTCCATGGATCTTCCTCGAATACAACCAGAGGAAGACCAAAGAATTCATGGGTGGTGCAAAAGGATAACCTGATGCAGAGGCACAGCCTGGGGGACGTAGTCCGGGACAGAAGAGCATACAACCTGAGGACGAGGAGAGCTGACCCCAACAGTCTTCGCAGACAATGCGTTGTGATGGAGCCAGGGAGAAGAAGAAGAATTATATTATTGGACAAGAAAAGAATGAAGTTAGGAATAGGAATGTAAAAGACTGGTGCGAATGTATCATAGAAGAGTTAAATATTTAGTTTACTTAACTAAAATCATTAGATAATCACAAATATTAGTTATATTTGTGATTATTTAATGATTTTAGCTTAGTATCACGAACGGTTTAATTTCAAATTATGTTTCTTTGTATTAACTCCCCTTAATGGGATGTTTCCACTGTATATTTCGAATCTGTGAATGAGAGATATTGCTTTAGAAATCAGTAGAACTTTGAAGTTAATTTTGTTTTCATCGAATAAATTGATTGTTCCGAATTGATCCAATAGTGTGGGTTATCACGACAAGGTTCTTGTCGTTACTGGTGCCATGGTGTCGAATGCTCTGCCTATAATTGTAAGATATATGGGAGGCATGTGCAACTAAAGGGAGGATTTTATCGGAGATAACCATGTTTGGGAGGTCTTAACAAATTGTCTGATTAAATATGAACTCTACACACATACTTAACTCCACTTAAACCCTAATGTGTTACTATCGCATATCGGGAGATCTACTAAGATTTATTTTTAGTTAGACTTATTTGATAACTTTTTTGCGGTTTTCTTATCAATGTTTTTTAACATATGCAGATCCAGGGAAGTACCCAATAAAATGGCCGCAGCGGACTCCTTCATTTTTTAGTCAACTTAAAATATTTTTTTTAATATTTTCTATACGTCGATGATTGTGTATTAGATTACCAAGTTAGAGTAAGTGAGTTAGTGATTGAGTCTATTTATTATTATTACAATATTATGATTTTAATGTGCCCAGCTTATTTTTGAAGAACTTTAATTTTTGTGAATTGCTTAATATTTTTTTTTATATCTAAGTTAATATAAAGAAAGGTGTAATAAGATTTTGTAGGTTTGTTTAACCTTTTCCTTCCTGTGCTAAAAACCCCGCCTGTTTCGGTACTGTGTATTCAATACACATGTAAAAATTAGCGATTTAAAATCGGAAAAATAAGAATATTCATAGCCAATTGCTTAAATTAATTAAATTTGAAGTCAAAAGTGATAATGATTCAAATTTAATTGTTGAAAACATAAAAAAAAACATCGGCCGTCGTTCACAAAACGGGCGTAGCGACCACCTCGAACGAAAGCCCCAAAGCTACTGACGGGACGGAAACACAAACACTGTGTATGTTATACCTCGAAGGAAAAAACACAATTCCGAACTGAGATTCTATTTCTTGTGTTCCCATATATTGAAGTAGAGTGAGACGTGAATGGCGTCGCTTCCTCACCCATATACCCATTTTTTAGAATGAATATACCTACGTCACACACTGGCACACGTTTGATTGTATTGGTAAATTTATTCCCGATTTTCACAAAATATTTCTGATGTGGCCGATAAGTGCTAATTATTATTAATATTATTTTTTTATTCAATGCGTAAATGTATTACGGAGGAATACCTATGTTAAAATCTGAACCCAGTATTTATTATATTTATAGAGATATTAAAGTTTTTAGAAGCAATGTGTACTAGTTACACATAATTTAGAATGATATTTTTATCAACATTTTCATTTTTGAAGAGCTACGTCACGCTCCTTGTACATGTACCGTCTCACTTATCTTCATGTGCTTAGCACACACCTTGTAAGTTTTGCAGCGTTTATCTTTATTGTCAGCTAACGGAATACATATCAACACATAATAAGTCACATTCTTTGATGATCCTGTTTCAAGGATTATGCGATTTTTTAAATTATTTTTGGACCCGGAGACTCTCGTTGGTGTTCAAGATTTAACACTTCAGAATCTCCATCATAAACAAATTGATGCATATTGTCACTATCGAGAGTATTCCATATGAGAAATCAAGAAACTTTTATTTAAAGTTGAATTGTTTACAAAAATATTTTCTATGCGCCAGTAATATGATTTTTCCAGAAGAGGTATTGATCACGTGAAAATACGGGACCGGGATTCAACACAAATTAAGTTTGCCACGTTCAAACACGAGATCGGGATTCAAAGGAATGTGATCAACTTTTCATAGATTTTTCCTTGTGAAGTTGTTGTCTATATATATTATTATATAAATAAATTCCTTCCGGCACTGGTCGCAAGAATGAGGTAGATTTCGTCTCTGTGTGAAAGGAAATTATATTTCCCGTTTTATCGTACCCTGTAGATACTATTCCATTTATCTCGATCAAAGTGTGGCATTCTAGTAGAAACATTGCATTGTACGCCGGTAATAAGTATAATAAATACATGGAAAAAAATTGACAAACGAAGGGTAGTTTAAGGGTATTTTAGTCATAATCGAAGAAAATGTAATTAGACCCTCTGCAAAAGGTTGTATTTTTATCGAAATCTACCTAAATGTAGGTGTATACATTGTTATGTACTTAAACTTTTCAGTTAACTTTGCCATCAAAACTATTCAAATTGTAATGTGATTTAATTTATTCATTTATGGCAGTGTTCCCCAACCGGTGCCGGGCCGCAGAGATTTTCCGCCGGGCCGCAAACAGTATGTCAAATTTCAAGAAATTCGCATTTTATGAGAGAGAGAAACTCCGCCCTACTAGAACATTTTTTGGACGAGGAATGATTGAGTAAACTCGCATATATGGCGGACATATTTAGTCTACTTAATGACCTTAATCTTTCTCTCCAGGGGTTTTGTACAAATATTTTTAAATTGAGAAATAAGGTCGATGCATTTAAAAAGAAGCTAGTTCTTTGGGTTTGTCGCGTAGGTACAAGTTGAGGATTTAAAAATGTTTCCACTTTTGCAAGAATTTTTAATTGCCGCTGACGTCGACAGGAAAGGTGTTTTAAATGTAATAAGTCAACACTTGAAGGCGTTGGTACTAAAATTTAATCATTGTTATCCCGAAAATGAGGATCCTCGTAAAGGTAATCTTTGGATTAATAATCCCTTCATGGAGGACATCATTTCATGTACTCTTACGAGTAGAGAAAAAGAACAATTAATAGAATTGTCTTCGGATGTCACTCTGATAACATTGCCTCAGTTTTGGATATCAGTGGAAGATGAATATCCATCTTTAAGCTGTAAAGCTATAAATTTATTAATGTCATTTTCAACAACCTATTCATGCGAAAAAGCATTTTCATCCATGTCCTCAATAAAATCGAAACAAAGGAATAGGCTGGACGTGAATGCAGCACTTCGTCTGTCAGAGACAGCACTGCAGCCAAGAATATCCAATATATTAGCAAAGATGCAACAGCAGGTTTCGCATTAGTTTGTTGAAAAAACCCCGTTGTTTTTGTTAAATTTGAATTGTATCAGACAATGTTACAATTAAAATTGTTTAACTGTTATATGTATATTTGTTAATTATAGTTACATATGTCCACCTGTCACAATATAAGATTAAAAAAATATTAAATAAAAAAAACATTTTTATTTCAGTATTAGTGGTCCGCGAAATTTTTTTCCTTTTTTTACCGGTCCGCGGGTCTAAAAAGGTTGGGGAACACTGATTTATGGTGTATAATAAATGATTAAAAAATAAAATGAAATACATGTCATTTGCTGTTTAAAACGTTTAAATTGTTTAATTTGTAACCCTTAATTTTCCTCAATAAATCTTAAATATATATTTTTTATTTTATGTCAAATGTATTTATACAATGTTTTTTAATCTTTTTCAGATACGGAGCTGGTATTTCGAGATCGCTTCGGTGGTTTGACGGTGCTTAATGCAGACAATTTGACAACAAGGTTGCTGATGTCAAATTCCACATTCGTAAGTATATTGCACAAACTCATATGTGTAATGGTCTCCGTGGCTTCGAGTGTAAACCAACTATCTTTCAACACTCGCGTTGCGGGTTCGATTCCCGATTATTCCCATTATTATTCAGTTAAGTATTCCATTCTGATTTTCACTTAAGGGGTTTTAAACATTTTACTGGTTGGCTGGAAGAGTTTCACTAATCAATAAATGAGAACGACTCATTTAGTACTTAGTTTTTACGACACATTTATTTTTTACCAATGTTAATACCGTATTTTACTTTTTTTTTAAGAATATATATGACTGCAGTCATGGGTATCCATGTTTTCCCAAGTTTAAGGGGGAAATGCTCGTATTATTCAAGGGGTGTAGCACAGGGCTGGCAGCCAACCTTCTGCACCGAAGTCCAGCGAATAATAGAAAAAGGCTTTGAAATGCGTGTTGCTCCATTGAAGTTGATCAATAGCTCACTTAGTTCTGTTTTTACCAATAAAATTTTCAAAAATATTTGTTCACAGTGAAAATTTATGACGACTTTAAGATAGTAGACTCACCTCAAGGGCGCTCAAATGTTTGGTGTATGGAACCAAAGGTAGAGCATTGAATGGGAGTGATAAGTAAAGAATAGAATATTTTGCCCAAAGCCAATATGCTTATTTGGCTCCCATTACATACAATGGCGTGCCGACTTCAATAAAGGTAAAGGTAGGAAAACCATTTAGACAGTCGATCGGAGCGTGGTTGTTATTGCGACAGGATTTTGAGTACTTGGGCTTTCAGGATGAATGACGAGTGGAAGGGATTTATGTGAGCTCGTGAGTGTGGGCTTCTTTTTGTTGTTTTAATTTTGGTTGTTTTTGTATTTGTGTTTCTGTGTATTTTTTTTTTGTTTTCATTTTGTTTTGATTTTAATTTTTATTCTTATGATTGTGTGCGGTATAGGGATGAATATTTTTGGTCTTTCTGGAGTGATGACTTGTGAGGAGTTGAATTTCACAAGATGTTTCCAGTTGTAGTTGAGTGTCACTGTTTGTCAGGTTGATGAGAGCGTGCAACGGGGTTTTGTTTTTGTGTAATCGAAAATCGGAAAGAAGTATCGATTTATTTTTCTCATGCTAAATATCCTCAGTGAGATACAGGCAAAAGCCTAGTTTACTGGGGATACGACAAATGAAAGGCAACAAACCCAGATCCATTAAAATTGTATGTCCAAATCAAATTATCTGTTGTTTTTCTCAAATTGTGTATATTTCTTGTCATGTGTAATAATAAATAAAAAATAAATAAAATAAAATAAATGTAACAATATATGATCGTGTAAGATTTTTTTGATAAAATTTAACTCTATTTTATAATTCAAATTGAGATACAAATCTTTAGATGAATTGCTCACGTTGAGAGAATGAGTTGCAAAAGATTGGGAAAAGATAATAGAAATCACGAATAAGGTACACCGTGAAAAGCATGGAAGGAGGAAGTGAAAGAAACTGAGGGAAAGATAAAAAGAACAAGAAACAGAAAGCATGTGTCTCAAATTTTATAAATGTGAAAGAGGCAAATATTTTATAAGAACAAATTTATCCGTTCTTCCTCCCTAAGTGGGTTATTCTGTTTTTAGTTGTTAATAATGTTTTTATTATGTTTTGAGAGATTTCAAAATTTCTCTTGAATATTTGATAAACTGAAATCAATAAAAAATAGCTCTCAAACCCAGTTTAATGACCACTGCAACGTTATACTATATTTTAGCTCTACCCTGTATTACGAGTACGAAAGCGCTGGTTTGCCGAACCATCCGTGGAATTTTCAATATCCGATCTTCTTCAACGGCACTTCCCATCAGTCTTTTATTTTGTTCATAGTCTGTATTGATTTTCAGTCTTTTCAGCATTTTATTATTCTCTCTTTTTTATATAGTGGCCACTTATAATAAACATTCCACAGAGTTATTTATTTTATTTAAATAATGCCTAACTTCATTATTTTAATAATTTTTATATGGTGGACACTAATAATAAACATTCCACTGAGTTACTTATTTTATTGAAGTAATGCCTTATATGTTTTAAAATATTTTATTTCATACACAAATGGCTAGTTTTAGAGTAAAATCTTTAAATTGTCTTATTTAAAAAAAAATGTAAAATTCAATTTCAAATAATTTAATCCTACGCCATAAATGAAATTTTTTGGCGGGATCAGAGGGGGGGGGGACAGTTAAGGATAATATACAATATATACAGCATTTGAATTTGGCGTCTATTTATAATGTTCAACCAGTTCAATGTATGTGTGCACATTGAATTTAAAATGCTTTATTAACTCACGCTACTGCCAATAACTGCCACTTAGTTTTAAAAGTCAATAAAATGTCAGGAGTCGACATTGAATCCTATCATTTAATTTATCAGTGGTGCACAACAATCCCAACAGATAATGAACTGAGCCGGGCTCGTAAACCGATTAGTTTCTAATCTCTACCTCCTAGCCTAATGTGAACGTGTAAAAAGGTTCCACCATGCATTTTACAGGTTTTAAATTTTATTTTTTTTCTACAAAGAATAGATATGACCAAAGTCATAGGTATATTTATACCCTCGAACACTAGGCGGAAAAAGTGCCTGTGTTATTCAAGGGAAGTAGCACAGCGTGGGATTCGAACCGACGACCTTCCGCACGGAAGTCCTGTGGGTTACCGTTGTTTCCCAACCGAAAAAAAGTTTACTATCCTTGCCATCGGAACTTAGGGTTTGATCTTTCAAGACTGTGTTCTTACTGAAGTGCAACAGCTTGCATACAATAAACCAATACACATAGACTGGTATTTTCCATCCATAAGGTTTCTGACAATCATACTCGATCACGAGGGATAGCATTTCGGCGTGTGTTTGCTATAGTCCTGTGTGCATTCGCACAATAGATACACGCACAAGCGTCATCCATCCACAGGACAGACTGCCAATTGACTCTATAACGAAGGATTGACGATCTCCGTGGCCTAGTTGGTAAGACGCTTGTCAGCGTCTTGGAGGATGTGGGCTCGACTCTCGTTGGAACCCAATTTTTTTTTAAAAAGAATTCAAGTACTTTTTTCACTTAAGGCCCCTTAACATCTTACTGGTTTGTTGGAAGATATTCCCACATGGCAATAAGCTCACCAGGATGTACTGTATACAATGAAAGTGTTATACAAATACCATACAATGATAACCTTCATTATCTAGTTGACGTCTATCTTCCAGCCCGGGAATTGCGTGTTTGATTTCTGTTGAAACCCAATTTTTTGAAAGGATTCCAGGATGGTTTCTACTTGAAGCATATTTTACACCTGGTTGGCTGGAAGAAATTACTGCAATAAACTTATCAGGTTGTACTATTGTATATACAACGAAAATATAACACTATGCATTAATATCGCCTTGAGTACACAATATAACGAATACATACACATTTTACTGTCGAAATATTTATGCATAAATATGAATTCTTCTTTTGTGTGGTACTGCTCTTCAGCATATCAGAATTTGGGTATATTGAAGAGTGTGGACTGGGAGACAATATTATCCTAGGCCCCAGGAATTGTGGGTTTGAAATCACTAGAATAGGCACGTAACTCACAGTTCATCATTATATGTACGTACCGTCGATACTTTTACGCGTGAAGAGGCAAGCCGATCCTTCCTTTCACTTTCCTACTTATTTAGAATCTAACCATGAAAAATCTATTTTACACGCTTGAATTTTTTGTACACATACAGAATTTATCTTGGTATTTCAAATAAACCAAAAAAAAATTTAAGTTTTGTCCTTTTTTTAGGAACACGTTCAATACACAAAATAAACGAAAATTTTAGCGTTCGTAGTTTTGTAAACGTTTTACCGTTAACCGATTTCTCGTTTCGTTTTCAAATGCATATTGGATTTTACAAATACAGTTTAAATGTTTTGATTAAAAAGTTCGAGTGCGTTACTTTTATACCAAATACCATACGAGAATTCAGTACGTCGTAAAACCAAATGCAGTTGGTTTAACAAAGAATTAATAGTATTGTTGCATCCATTTGAGGGACATTTTAATGATTTTCATTTCAATGTTGTTCGTGAGCGTGTTTGAGTGCAGGTTCATAACTTCGGAGTTATATTTGATGAGAGGCTGAGCTTCGTTCCGCATATATTGTAGATAAAATAACGTCTGCAACTTTGTCCAGACTGAACTTTATACTGAGATTTGGTAATGACTTTTTAAAGTTAGTGTAAAGTTTCTTGATTGATTTAATTACGGATGCACAGCTTCATTTTACACATTTCATTTGGACTCAACAATACGTGTACAACAATACACTTCACAAAATATTATGTTCATTGTCACACAGTGAAGAACAAGGTATTGTCAACATGGTAAATATAAATGTACCCACAAACCAACTGTAAGAATAAATTAAAACCTTGTACACTCGATTACAATTACAAAAAATCGATTACAATTCGTTAATATGGCCACCCTACTACGACATCCATATTGGAAAAATTGAACACATACAGCGGAAGAGTTTACGTTTTTTAAACTTCAAATTCTAGATCCCAATAACTGAGTTAGACTTAGATATTTTGATGAAAATTACGAGTCATACAATACAACCTTGTCAGATAGAAGAAAAATTTTTGACCTGAAAAAATTACTTAAGATTGTTATTCCAATAGTACGAAACTTAGGTCATGTTACACGTTCCTAGTAGGCTCACCCGACAAAATGATTTATTCCGTAGCAACTGATTATTTGTACAATTCTTTCAAAACAAAACTATACAGATTGCCAATCAATTTGGGGAATATATGGATTTTCATACTTGCACAGGACTACTTTGACTTTGACTAATTATAGCAATTATTTGCATCAGGGTGTGCCTCGGCTCTCCGTGGGTTTACCCAAACTATTGAACTACCCAATTTCTCTCCAGCCGTAGAGGAGTTTTAGTGGCAATTGCTTTAGCTTCAATCTTGTCCCTTTGCTCTATTATAATTTAATTTGCGGCCAACCAGATCAATCCGCAGAGCAGCACACTCTGTGGTACTACGATGATAATTGAGTCAATAATTTCTGAAGGGGACTCCACTCAGCCTAACACTGGTTCATCTTCGAACTGATCGGCTACTCCGATCTAATAGCGTCAAAGAATAGTTTTGCTGCATTAAAATTTCTATGAAAGTACAAGCAGTTGACTAGGCTTTATTTGAACTCCAGGTCTTAACACTTGCCTTACTGTGCTAAAAAAATAACGCCAGCCACGGTGCTGGACGCTAAGCGTCCAGTGAAAATGTATATTTTTAATTAAAATTATGCAAAATCTGTTAGGTTATTTTTTGTAATTAGCTATAAAAATTCGTTTATCATGTATTAAAACGTCGAATAATCAAATAAAATATAAGTCTTGGCCACTCGCTATCCATCACAGGGTGGCAAGTTAACACTTAAGCTTAACAGCCACTTATGAATATATTTACAGCGCTGCGAGTAATTTACCTTCTCCCGTGATGTCGGACCTTAAGTCCGTCGTCACTACTATGATTTTCATACTCAGATGCATTGCCACCGGATAAAAAGTATTTTGGGTAGTTCCTTCTTTGTCACTACGTGACGTTGCGCTCACTAAAAAATAAAGAAGATTTCGATCTTCTTGTGTAGATCGCGCTAGATGGAGACTTATTATGTCCCCCATAGCAGCGTGGTTAGTGGTTGTATCGAACTGAACTGAACTTACTACTAACAGAAATAAAGTGAAAAAGTATTCTTGCGTGATGAATTGATCAAATTATATGGGCTGGTTTTTTTTTTGTGTTGGGGTCTTTTTTTTATTTTGTGTGTATAAGAGTACTTAAATGTCAATGTTAAATTTTATTTATTTTTTATCTTTTGTATCAAATAGGTCATTTGATATTCATAACATCCATTTAACGATGTACAAGGAGCGTGACGTAGCTCTTCAAAAATGAAAATGTTGATAAAAATATCATTCTAAATTATGTGTAACTAGTACACATTGCTTCTAAAAACTTTAAAATCTCTATAAATATAATAAATACTGGGTTCAGATTTTAACATAGGTATTCCTCCGTAATACATTTACGCATTGAATAAAAAAATAATATTAATAATAATTAGCACTTATCGGCCACATCAGAAATATTTTGTGAGAATCGGGAATAAATTTACCAATACAATCAAACGTGTGCCAGTGTGTGACGTAGGTATATTCATTCTAAAAAATGGGTATATGGGTGAGGAAGCGACGCCATTCACGTCTCACTCTACTTCAATATATGGGAACACAAGAAATAGAATCTCAGTTCGGAATTGTGTTTTTTCCTTCGAGGTATAACATACACAGTGTTTGTGTTTCCGTCCCGTCAGTAGCTTTGGGGCTTTCGTTCGAGGTGGTCGCTACGCCCGTTTTGTGAACGACGGCCGATGTTTTTTTTTATGTTTTCAACAATTAAATTTGAATCATTATCACTTTTGACTTCAAATTTAATTAATTTAAGCAATTGGCTATGAATATTCTTATTTTTCCGATTTTGAATCGCTAACTTTTACATGTGTATTGAATACACAGTACCGAAACAGGCGGATTTTTTTAGCACAGGAAGGGAAAGGTTAAACAAACCTACAAAATCTTATTACACCTTTCTTTATATTAACTTAGATATAAAAAAAAATATTAAGCAATTCACAAAAATTAAAGTTCTTCAAAAATAAGCTGGGCACATTAAAATCACAATATTGTAATAATAATAAATAGACTCAATCACTAACTCACTTACTCTAACTTGGTAATCTAATACACAATCATCGACGTATAGAAAATATTAAAAAAAATATTTTAAGTTGACTAAAAAATGAAGGAGTCGGCTGCGGCCATTTTATTGGGTACTTCCCTGGATCTGCATATGTTAAAAAACATTGATAAGAAAACCGCAAAAAAGTTATCAAATAAGTCTAACTAAAAATAAATCTTAGTAGATCTCCCGATATGCGATAGTAACACATTAGGGTTTAAGTGGAGTTAAGTATGTGTGTAGAGTTCATATTTAATCACACAATTTGTTAAGACATCCCAAACATGGTTATCTCCGATAAAATCCTCCCTTTAGTTGCACATGCCTCCCATATATCTTACAATTATAGGCAGAGCATTCGACACCATGGCACCAGTAACGACAAGAACCTTGTCGTGATAACCCACACTATTGGATCAATTCGGAACAATCAATTTATTCGATGAAAACAAAATTAACTTCAAAGTTCTACTGATTTCTAAAGCAATATCTCTCATTCACAGATTCGAAATATACAGTGAAAACATCCCATTAAGGGGAGTTAATACAAAGAAACATAATTTGAAATTAAACCGTTCGTGATACTAAGCTAAAATCATTAAATAATCACAAATATAACTAATATTTGTGATTATCTAATGATTTTAGTTAAGTAAACTATATATTTAACTCTTCTATGATACATTCGCACCAGTCTTTTACATTCCTATTCCTAACTTCATTCTTTTCTTGTCCAATAATATAATTCTTCTTCTTCTCCCTGGCTCCATCACAACGCATTGTCTGCGAAGACTGTTGGGGTCAGCTCTCCTCGTCCTCAGGTTGTATGCTCTTCTGTCCCGGACTACGTCCCCCAGGCTGTGCCTCTGCATCAGGTTATCCTTTTGCACCACCCATGAATTCTTTGGTCTTCCTCTGGTTGTATTCGAGGAAGATCCATGGAGATTGCCTGGTTCACAATGTGATCGGGTGCTCTGCGTCCAACGTGCCCATACCATCTCAATCGCCTCTCCTCCATCTTGCTGTTGATGTCTGTAATACCTAGGCTTCCACGAATGCGTGAGCTTTTTATTTTGTCTCTTAGGGACACACCAGCTGACCATCTTAGCATGCGCATTTCAACAGTTTCCAGTTGCCTAGAGTAAGAGTTATACATCGTCCAGCATTCGGAGCCATAGATGAGTGCGGGTCTGACAATCGTTTGGTATACTTTTCCTTTTAACTTTACTGGCATTTTCGGATCACATAGAACTCCCGTCATTGATCTAAACTTCATCCATCTCACACTAATTCTATGTGTTACATCTGCTACACATCCTCCATCGCTATGGATGAGTAACCCAAGATACTTAAAGGATTCACAATTTGGTAATGTTTCTCCATCCATTTGCATTATGGGAGTTACAGCATTTGTGTTCTCGAATGGTAGGTACAGATACTCTGTCAAATAATAAAATTGTTACATATTAATTAATTTATTTCATCCACGGTCCATGCCAACTTCAAAATAATATCTTTGAATGCTTTAAGCAGTCAACCAATAAAATTGAATCTCTCTGAAATGTAAATAGTACGTCATCATGTCTAGCGGACATTTTATCTTTGACTCACAAAAAAATGTTGAAACTAACTTCAAGCCCTTTAAAATTTCACAAAACATTTTTAAAATGACTTCTTAAGTGTTGCAGGGAAACTTTTTTAATATTTCTGTCGTTAAAACTTTTCCATGTTACAAATTCCGTTGGCGTACTTGAGCGCTATTTTCTCATTGATTTTTTCCCCTTCAATATTAAAGTAAGGGATCTCTTGCAAATTTCAAAACGCGTCGTTCAAATTTTACGCGAGTTGAAGTTTTTTTTAGTGATTTTGTAATTTATCAAATCCTCTGAGAGTCATTTAGGCTAATTTTGAAAACTACTTAGAAAATCTTTATCAAGAATTTGAAAATTTTGATCGTATATAATATATACAAAAAAGACGACCTTCGTGTTTGAGTCTTCTATCCCGGGAGTTGTGGGTTTGATTCCCTTCTTAAACCTAAATTATTTTAAAAAGGGTTTCAGTATGGTTTTTACTTAAGGCCCTTTTAACAACTTTCTGTACGATTGGGACAGTACTTACTGAAATTTAAGCACCGCCCCCGTCCCAGCTTTATTACGAGTTGAGTGATAAATTTAATACAGTGAATAATATTTTATATTTGTCACGAGTAATGTTTTTCAAATATGGTGGAAATTATATCTCCATATTATCACAATGTGATCGGGTGATTTGCGTCCAACGTGCCCATACCATCTCAATCGCCTCTCCTCCATCTTGCTGTTGATGTCTGTAACACCCAGGCTTCCACGAATGCGTGAGCTTCTTATTTTGTCTCTTAGGGACACACCTACTGACCATCTTAGTAAGCTAAGTCAACTAGTCTTTTTCCTAGTTAAAATAATCCTGAACCAAAAACAAAACATAATTTATTTACAACTCGAAGAGTTCATAACAATGTCTAATGGAAAAAAATATCTTTAGCAATAATATCAATGACAATAAAACAAACATTTTAAAAAGCAAATAATTAAAAAACTGTGTAATAAAAAAATACCTTTTGGCACTGACCGCAAGTATCAGGTAACATTTGTCTATATCGTCGTAATAACTGCGATAGGTCAGACGTCAAATACTCGTACATCAAACTTTACAGGAGAGACAAAAAACCTTCCCATTTTCCCCCATCCTCTCGGCTGCTTTTATAAATTAAATAATATCATGATTGATTGTACTCCGGATGAATACTACCGTTAAGTTTTTTATTGTAAGTTATGTTGACATATAACCATTTGCTCATCGATGTGATTTTTTTTGACGTACACCCTATTGCAGTTTCCACAACGATATGAGGAAGAAAAATATATTTCCCGTTTTATGGCACCCTCTAGGTTTTATACAATTTATCTCAAACAAATTGCATTATTTTATTGGAAACGTTTTATTCTACGCTGGCAATAAATATATATAAAGATAAACTTTTTAATGGAGGATAGTTTCAAAGTTCCCTAGTCATGATCAAAGAAAGTGAATTGAAGTTTTCTGGAAGTTGCGACATGAGACCCTCTTCAATAGGTAGAGACCCGCTTCTATCGAAATCTAACTAAAATGTGGGGGGTGTGGCGCACAAAGTATTTGACAGCAAAATGGGACCAATGTAGACCAAAGTTGTGGGTATATTTGAATGGGCATTTCGTTACTGCATCCATGGTTTTTCTTATATTGAAAACGAGATGATCTGTGACACGAGAGCCCGGAAAATGTAAGATTCGGTCGTGAATGATTTGTTACATGCAAAAGATATGATGATTGTGGTAGAACATTATTGAGTTATATTGATTGGAAAAAATATATTTTATTGCACTTACATTTTATACAGCACAACCTGGTGAATTTATTGGCATGAGGTAATCTAGTAAGGTAAGGTAAGTCTTGAAGTGAAAACCAGACCAGAAAACTTTAAAAAAGTGGTTCCAACGAGAATTGAACTCATAACATACAGGCTAGAAAACGTCTTACCAAGTAGGCCAAGGAGATCGTGGAATAACAATGATATTGAAAAACTTTTGCGAATAAATTGTTGTATGTCGAAAGTCATGGTTGTTGAAAAGCGTGTTTGAATAATTGCTATTTTATTGCAATTTCTATGTTATTGTCCATCCATATATTCTTTTTAGTACATTCATTTCTACAACACTTATTCTGCTCTTTTAAAAAAATAATATACGATGGATTTGAAAAATTGTTCAATATCGCATATTTTTTATGATTGTGTGTATAAGCACCGATTTAGTTTCTTGACAATTTCAATTTGATTTGTTCATTTTGTTGTGCTGACTTGAAAGGAGCACAAAAACAGAAAAAGCTTGGGATAAAATATGAACGTATTAAATTTACAATGAAAATTAAAACTTGGTATTTCGTCATGATGTGCGTATATTAAATTGAACAGTGACTGGCTGGTTTAATATTACAAAAGAGATAAAGCAAGGATGTGTTATGTTACACTGATGTTTTAATATTTACATAAATTTATATATGAACGAACTACCGAGGTCGATGTGTGGCAATACAAATGTCGAATACATAGGGTGTTTTTTCGGGCGTGAGAGGTTTTGTTTTTGAAATAAAATATATATAAATTATTTAAATGGTGTATTTGAATTCAATTGATAGGTTGTTAAATGACAATTATTGTTTGACGATAATTTCATTAATAAATTGACCGTGGCTGGCTCTTTTGTACCTTAACCGATCATAAGATGGGTTTCCCATTAAGAACGATGGAACTTTAAAATAAAATAAAACAACAACTAATAAACCAAAAATGTATCTGAAGGTTTAATTTGAAAGAATATTTCATGCCGTTTATGATTTAAACAAGATATCATTCAAATGGCTTCCACGGCTTCTTTTGCACTGGCCAATTCGATCACGCCGATTTTCGATGACTTGGTGGAGCATTTCCGGATGTATGGCGCCAATAACACGGTGTCAGATTACATTATCTTGGTGGCCAATTAATATCACCGTTTCCGGAGATTACAATACATAAAATAATTCAACAATTTGAACGCGTTGTTGTATTGTATACGACTCCATTCTTATAAATGTCATACATTACACTTCTCAAATGTCACAAGACCCAGGCAAGTTCGCGACGCCATCTGTGTTTTATCCAAGAATAAAAAAAAACGCTCAATTTGAAAGACCCTTTATAATGGCCGCAACCACCACTTTCTTTTCTTTACATTCAACTATTATATTTATTTTGTTATATTTTCAATCTTTCAATAATAGTAGGTTCAACTCCCGAGTCAGAGCGCCCTCAAGGATAGTCTGCCCTTTAAAGGGTGCTAAATAAAATTTTGTCTAGTTACTATTGTGCTTTTTAAGGAGCAGTTTGTCAGACAATGGTAGAATTACAAGGGATAAGGCGACAATGGACAAAGTCAATGTGACACTATAAAACATACATACTCGAACAATACTGTATCAAAATTTGTTGAAATTATAGTTCACAAGAGTATAGTATTTTAGTAAGTACCAACTTTGATGTCGTCGTTGCTGGGTCTCGTAGTCGAGGATCCCCTCGCCATTCCAACGTTAATTCACTTGGAAAATAAAGCTGGGCCGTAGAGTTTTTATTTTAAGTGAGTGAGCCGTTGCACACCAGCAAACTCACCGGCCACACTGTTGTACTGGATCCGGTGGCAAACGAGGTAAAACGGTCGGAGCACACCGATGTGTATAACCGAAGTCATAGGTATCCTTATACCCTCGAATACTAGGCGGAAATAATGTCTGTGTCATTCGAGGGGAGTAGCACGGGGTTTAAACCGACGATCTTCCGGATGGAAGTCTAGTGTCTTATCGCGCGACCTTGCACCTCTTAATGTATACGAATTAACCACTGTTAAGTGTTGACTGTTAAGTCGGATTTTTAATACGCGACGTAACACAATGACGAACTGTGAACGAATAAATTCTATAATAAAATATATTTCGTTCGGAGAAAACAAGTTGAAACAAGATCTGCCCAAACGACGCTCGGGAGAAACACTCCCAACAAGTCGAAACAAGATTTGACCGAACGAGGCTCGGGCTAGTCAGTATAAAAAGAAACTTCGTGCCCGAGTCCCGCTCAGTCAAAACTGTCAAGTAGTTATGATGGATGTGAAAAACTTTAAAAGGAGCCGAAAAAATGTTGTGTAAATTGATAATAATACATGTAAGACAGAATACTAAATTAATTCATCAAAAATGAATGTGAACTTAAAGCTTATTTATTAAGTGAGATAAAGATGAGACTATGAGATGGTTTGGGCATATAGAATGAATGAAGAAAGCGTAACAAAATTAATATACGAATATTATACAATGCAAATATGAGTTCAAATTAAGTAGAAAAAGACCAAGGAATACGACATTGTGGACTAAATTGAAGATACTTTCAAAGAAGGAAATGTAAAAACTCATAGAAATTGAAAAAAAATTGACGCTTTTATTGCAAATACAAATTGGCGGGCTAGCCAGGCCGAAATCTCTTCCAACCAATCAGACAAAATTAAATGAGCAAGTTACACGGTCGCAAATGACCATTCATCCTCACGAAATCCATGAACACATACGTGAGCATATGCTCACAAACCCCACAAAGACGGACAATCACCCGAATATTCCTTTTCATATAAAGTGAGATATCATCAATCAAAGGACAAGATGGTTGAGAGGAAAGGAAAAAATGAGGAATGAAACACGTTATACTCGTATTACTGACTAGAAATTAAGAATTTTTTTCAGTCGCTTCTTAAATCATGCCAAGGACGGAGCGAGTTTAACATTGGTTTGTAATAGATTCCAGGTTTGTAACTGACTTCACCTATAAAGGAGTGTCTGAAAAAGCACTTCCGTATAACCGAGCCTTGAAATAGGATACTGCATGTCATTCGAAGACTTTTGGAGATTTTTTCAACTGCTTTTAAATTGATTATTTTGTTTTTGCTTATTTTTATGATTTTTCCCCTCGTGTTGAAGTGTTTGTAAAGTTGCACCTGTCTGATTTCGTCTTTTATACTTTGCTTTGTTTTTCAATGATTTGTCTTTTGTGTTTGTGTTCATTGCGCGGTGCGGACTGTGCGCATGTGGATGGACCCGTGTAGTGTTGGTAATGTAGGATACCTACATCCATAAATAAATAAATAATTGTCAAATAAATAAATAATTGTCAAACATAATTTGTTGTCCAAATAAATTGTAAACATACAGGGTCAACGACCGATGAATCAAACTCTGAACTATTTACAATTGTCACATACTAGAAACGTCAACAATGTGTACTCACAAATAGTATTTACGTTCTGTCTCGCCGTCTCGGCAAATAAATATACTACCCGCCTACACTAGTGCACGCGCAGGAGTGAGACAAAGTATATATTGCGAGCACATTCACTCACTACTATAAAATACCTACTTGTAGACAAATAAACATTATTATTCATCCAACTGTCAAGACTTGTTATTATTTACCCGCTATTCACTTTCACTTTTATCCGCATTCCTGAATTTTATATTTATTTTACAAACAAATCAAAATCACGACGTATCGAACAAAGCATCACGCTACATTGATGACCCCGAACGAAAAGGAACGCAGAATTCGACTAAAACGAATATAGCGATGTCAACATCAACATCATCAGCACGTCCTAATAGGACACACGCTAAATTGATAACGAACATCGCTACAGTAACATGTGGTTTTGTGCAATTTGATACCTGTTTCTTTCTGATTGTTGTTATTGTGTAAAATTATTTTTATACATTCTGACAATCTTAATATGTTAAGCACTCACTACTGGCTATTTTATTTTTTTATTATTTTTGTTATAAAGTATCTATCTTTGCTATAAAGTGAACCGGGGTAAGTGTATATACGGGGTAAGTGCATCACTAAGCCTTCCAACTTCCATAAATATTATGTTTAAGCACTGTCATCTACAAAGATCTATTGTAATGAACTAAATTCACACTACAGTAGACAAATAACACTCCAGCACATACAGGGCCATTATTATTAATGTTCAAATTTTGACGGTTGGTTTTTCTCAACGTACGAGTCGGGAGGTCCTTCGTAATTCTTCTGTAACTTTACAATAACTTGTGCTAGAATATTCAAATTTGGTAAGGGTCTTTCATACGACTTGTTGTTTGTTTAGTATATATTTATTTAATAAACATTTAAAAGAATTGTGATTTATAAGACTAGATACACTTCCCCCATAATTTTATGTACTGGGATAAGTGCAACTACAATGTGGATATGTATGAATAAATAAGATTTATATGTGCGAAGATGTATGAATGTGAATTTATATGAATAAATAAAATTTATATGTGCGAAGATGTATGAATGTGAAAGTAGCGAAATATGTGTATTACGATTTCAAATTCCGACGCTGAGCCCTCTTTACTTGCCACGAGAGAGAAACGATGTGATGGTATGTCCGTGTATGTATGTACAAAACTAGTAATTTCGTTAATTTCTGTATGCCAAGTTGAATTATTTCACAGAAACTAATCAAACATATTAAAGTAATTAGTGTTTAATAAAACACACTATGTATTAATGATACTTGAATGTGTTCATTATCTATTCAAAACTTCTAAGTGATTACTCAGATAAAATCCAAAAACACGTGACAAAAATAATAATTCATTATAATCAAACGACGGATTCAATAAATTTGGCTTTTAGAATTTCGCAAACAAATAACTAACTCCACCTGATATTTGCATGTCGAATTCGGAAACAAAAAGCACGCCGGAAAATGGCGCCGGGCAGTTTTAAAAGCTTATTGGCGCGCAATCACCTAAATTAAACGAAGAGAGGGATCGATTCTGGCGGGAGAGAGGGAACGGAATATCCGGATCCGCTTTGGAGAAGCGCATTTTTTTTGTTTGAAAAGAAAAAAGCGTTATTGCTGTCATAAATATTAATGGATAAATTATCATAGACAATAGAAAACAATAGGTCCAGAAAGAGATTTCGCACCTTACCTTATTAACACTTTGATTGCCTGTTTAACTTTAATATTTTCTATTTGTTTCTCACAGCCGTATCTCAAAATTGTTTCTCATAGCCGTATCTCAAAATTGATTGTATTGTACAACAGTGGTGTATATTTTTTCACCTTTGACCCCCTATTTGTGGTGTAAAACTTATGCTATCCCCACGTAAAGGGAAAACAGAAATACAATTTCTTGATTTACTTTATTTGACAATTTAAACAATTAGTGTGAAATTTGAGATTAAAACTTTTAAACAACGCTCAATTATTAAAATGTCTAATTATGTCTGCTTCTATAGGTGTATTCAATCTGAAACAATATTAGCTTTTGGTTTATAGTAGTTAGCGCCAGAAATGCAGTTTCGCACAAATAAGAATAGGCGAATGGAAGTATTTTTTAACAACTTTTCTAGATAACGTGGAGTATTCGTTTTTGACGGTCTCACAGTTAATGATTATCTTTTTTTTATTTAAAAGTACAAAAAACATTTTGGCGTCCCTCAGGTTGCACAGCACTGTCATTTAACCTTTTTTGTATACAGTACAACCTAGAGGGTTTATTGCCTTGTGGCAATATCTTCTAACAAATCAAAAAGATGTTAAAGAGGCAACCAGACTGGATCTCATTCCGTCAACTTGCCAAAGAGGACATTTCTTTAGAATCTGTACTCAGGCAAACGAGTACAAGCCACGTGCCTAAACAATCCCCATTTCAAATGAAAGTGACAATTGAATAATTTTTCTCTAACTTCGCAAAAGTTTTCACTTATTTAACACTTTTATTGCAAATACAATCTGGCGGGCTTATTGTCAGGCGGCAATCTCTTCAAACCAACCAGAAAAAAGTAAATGAAGCAAGTTACGTGGTCGCATAAATCATTCAAACAACTATCCATCCCCACGAAATCCATAAACACATACGTGGAGCATATGCTCACGAACCACATAAAGACGGACAATCACCCGAACATTATATTTCAAATGAAGTGAGATATCATCAATCAAAAGAAAAGGAAGGGATGGTGGAGAGGAAAGGAAAAGAAAAATCAGGAATGAAACACGTTATTTTACTGACTAGAAATTAAAAGGTTTTTCAGTCGCTTCTTAAAGCATGCCAAGGACGGAGCGAGTCTTATATTGGTTTGTAACTGATTCCAGAGTATCACTGCATGGACAGTAAAGTACGACGTAAAAAAAGAGGAGAGGTGAACTGAAAAAGCCAATAGACAATCTCTGTTTGAGCGTAGCGCCAATCCATGATTGGAAAGAGGCTGAAAATTTTCGGCGAGATAAGAGTTCACGTTCATTTCAGCTTTGTAGAACTCCATATGAAATACTAAAGAAAATCTACTTTCTTATTCCACTACTTACCCTTCCTCTTCTGAAGTCGAAGCTTTCTTCAGGTGGATTTACCTAAGTTTGTTACAAGACAAACACTTTGTTTAAAGTGGTCTCATAATTTAGTAATTTAATCATTATAATTTAGCTAAACAGATGATGACAAATCATATAAACCGTACCAATAATAAATCAGCTTTTTTAATATCTAACTTTCAAGAAAATTTAAATAAACTTCTAGCTCTTTAAAACTTGACAAAAACATTTTGAAAATGGCGTCTTAAGTATTGCAAGACAACTTTTTTAAGATTTCTGTCGTTAAAACATTTTCGTTTTACAAATTTCGTCGGCGTACTTTATCTCGATTTAATCTTTGTTTTTTTTTTTTCTCTATAATATTAAAGTTACAGATCTGATGGAAATTTCAAATATTTTAAATCATATCTAATTTGAGTTATTTCAATTAATTTGTATTTTTTCTAATCTTACAGTCATTTTGGCTGATTTTACAAATTACTTAACGAAATCACTGTCAATTATTTAAATATTTAGTCTTATAAATTCAAATTGATGACCTCCGTATATCAGCGGTCGGCAACATATGATATGTGCACTAAAGGGCCACATTTTTTTTTAAGTCTTGGACACCGCGTGCCACTGACGTATCTATACACTATATTACTTCAATATATTTCAAATTACTTACATGCCCACCATGCGCAATATAAATTAGAGGCACTGTTCAAAATTAAAGCGAGATATTACGCAACAAAAAATCCCCCTCGGATAATTTCGTTTAAAAAAACGTTCCGCGCATCGAGAATTTTTTTTATTTTTTCCCAAAAATTTCGTATAAGAAAACGAGCCGTTTCGTTTAAGAAATTATGCATGTAATTTGGGAATTCTATGAGAAGGGGGGGGGGGGCAGTCACCCCCATCACAATTGAAATCAAACTAGTGTAACTATAATAAGAATATTTTTTTAATAAATTGTTTTCATTAATGTACTGAAGAATTTCATTATTTATCATTCTTTACTAATACTTTATTTTATATCCTAGAACCGAAAAAAATAAACCTTACTATAGTTCGGAAATTCTAGGATGAGTCCTGTGACAGCTCACAAATTTGCCCCAATACAACCTAATGTAATGTATTTACCTAAATAACTTGCTATTTAATAGAATTGAGGCTTATATTAAAGTTGATAAAATAATTAAAATTACTGAACATCGTTATAAGGTTGTATTGGGGCAAATTTGTGAGTTGTCACAGGACTCATCCTAGAATTTCCGATCTATACGTACATATGATTGATAATCTCCTGCAATCGACAATGATTCATTTTTCGAGTTGTCTTTCACTGTCCATTCCGTTAGACTTGTTTGACTATAGAATCAACTACCAATTAATATTAAACTCACACTATCGTCGACATGCTTCAAACATCGAATTATAAAACATTTAATCTTTCTTCAGTGACGTAGCGTGGAGATCTCCAAAAGTTTCTACAGATTTTTTTTCTCTTTTTTCACAGAGACAACTGAATGCTGTAGACTTCAAAGTAGCTAGCAACCTGAAGTACGTCCTCTTGATCTCTGACGTGAGGAAGGGTTTCCGCTATACCACCACTGCAAGTTACCACGTCTATGAAATCGCTACCAGGTACAAGTCATTTATTCTATCTCAATTTAATTAAAGAAAATATTACCTTACGTATGATGCAGGGACATAGCGATGGGACGGGGCAAGAGATTTACAGTTGTCCCCGGTTGCAGGGTTATGGGGGGCACAAAGTCAGAGACCAAAAGTAACGCGTTTTTTCTTAATTAGTCACACCCTGTCAGCTTCAGATTTCGTAGAATTTCAAACAGTTTCTGTCGTTTTTTTATTTCGCTCGTACTTCGGATATAGAAACTGTAGTAAAAACTATCAGAAATTCGAAACAATTAAACTTATACAGAATTTTGAAGAATACTTTAGCGTTTGAGCTAAATAATTAATATTTTAGTTTATTTCATTATTGAGTACATTCATTTAAACTCCATTTATTTATTTTATTTTTTCAAAGTCCTTTATACATTACGGGTTTTTCTTATTTTTACAATTAACAAAGATATCAACGAGTACAAAAAAAAAACAAAGAAAAAATCAGGCATTTGATAAAAATTACTATAAAAATATTTGTGAATAACATTCAAAGAGAATTAATTGACAGGATAACACTAAATTTATGATTTTTCCCCTAAAGAAGTCGAGGTACACATGAAAAACGTCTTAGAATACACACGGTTAAAATGTATGCTTGGTGTACCTACCGGCATCTTCAAAGGCATGCTGGTTCAACATCTAGGTTGATAAAATAATTTATGGGTACTTTGCCTTACCGGAACATACAAACTTTGTCTGTTCAGGATGGATGGGTTAACTAGATTACCACTCAACAAACAAAAAAGTTCCGTTTGGTCACATATCACTCTCATTTACTTTATACTGTACTTTGTAAATAAATTAATCTGGTTGTTAATAGTTTATGTGAAGTTTTCAGTTCACTTAAATGTGGTGTTAACATCATTTCAGTTAAAATTTACATTATTTAAGATTTAAAGTTACATTTCGGAAACCGATTTAACTCGTCATTTTGTGCAAGTTTTTTTACTGTTTAACAAGATAAAATTTGTATTTAAATTATTACAGACTATTACAGATAGAAATGATAAAATGGATTCAAAAACAGTGTAGATACTAAAAGGAAGAGACGATCGCGTCAATCACAACGAGCAAGAAAAGCTCTCGAGAAGCAGTAACACGGCGACAATATAAGGCAGCAACACGACGACAATATGAAGTAGCACAAAACTCTAGAGAAGCAGTAACACGGCGACAATATAAGGCAGCAACACGACGACAATATGAAGTAGCACAAAACTCTAGAGAAGCAGTAACACGGCGACAATATAAGGCAGCAACACGACGACAATATGAAGTAGCACAAAACTCTAGAGAAGCAGTAACACGGCGACAATATAAGGCAGCAACACGACGACAATATGAAGTAGCACAAAACTCTAGAGAAGCAGTAACACGGCGACAATATAAGGCAGCAACACGACGACAATATGAAGTAGCACAAAACTCTAGAGAAGCAGTAACACGGCGACAATATAAGGCAGCAACACGACGACAATATGAAGTAGCACAAAACTCTAGAGAAGCAGTAACACGGCGACAATATAAGGCAGCAACACGATGACAATATGAAGTAGCACAAAACTCTAGAGAAGCAGTAACACGGCGACAATATAAGGCAGCAACACGACGACAATATGAAGTAGCACAAAGACGAACACAGCTTCATACGAGTTCTGTCACGGATCTGCTACAGAGCAGTCGCTTGTTGCTAACATAACGCGATCTCACTGCAATCCGTTGCTAACGAATAAGTACTCGCCGTTTTTGCCAGTGCGCATACTTTCCGCGCATCGTCGCCTAAAACAGTGATAACAAGTGTCGTTCCCGGCCTCGCATGTGCACAAACAACAAACATTAAATTGACATTCCAATTGACATTCCACTCGTCCCAGACAGCCGTTTAGATCAAATCGGTTTATTTTTTATATTAACTCGTGATAAGGAGCCGGCCTCCACAAATTCTTGGTGACATAATTTGTTCCGAGTGCCGGTCGATGCCAGAATTTCTTCTTCTTCATCAAGTAAGCCACTGACTGTTACTATCCTTCTTACCCTTTTACACTCCGAGGGCAGAGTTGAAGATCTGAAAAGGTCGACAGCTCTCCCCATCCTATCTTCATTTCATATTTCACATTACTCATCAAAACTTTAATTCTTTATTTATCACTGTTTGTGTTTCTACTCATTACACAATTATATTTATTTTTTCCACAGCTATATCCTACTTTTTTACTGTCCACAATTATTCTTTCCATTTGTTCAATTCCTCCTATTAAGCAGCCATGAAGTCCGTCAAATCCGTCAAACCGAACTTCATCATTAAAACTCCACGCATCATTACTAGAAAAACTAGTTCCGAACCAACCGAAACGCCCGCATCCATCCCCGTGACCTCGCCTATACCAGACCTCGCTAAGTCCCCGGACCGCTCAACATCCCCTGATCTGACCATCTCCACTTTCGAGGAAGCCTTCGAGCTCTTCAAGATGGAGACCACATCCAAAAAAGAGACAATGAAGATGGTAAAACTTCTTCGTGAACTCTTCAATAAAGGTGAGGTCTCGATTGAGGCCAAAAACCCTCCATCTATTTCACCCACTGTCTTGTCAGTGGTCCCTATCCCTATCACAACACCGCCGCGCCCCACCCCCACTTTTGACTCCCCACTTTCCCCGCCAATAATTATCATTCCGGATATTCCAGAAATGGACTGGCAATCTGTTGCCAAAAACCGTAAAAGGGCTCTTCAATCCCAAGAAAGCCCCCCCCTCGTCTGCCCCCAATCAGACCCGAAGCCAGCTGGTGCCACCGTGGCCCAAACCAGCAAAAAAATGAGAGGCCCACTCAGCCCTCCTCATCCCGCAGCCCCCGCCCCACCTCTAAATAATGACTCACGACCTCTACTTCAGATCAAAAAAGACCGCATCCCCCCCATCGTACTTCACAATTCCGCCAAATATGGAGACCTGAGAGCTAAACTCAGGTCTCAAAACATTCACTTCTCCTCGAAGGTGCAGCCCAATGGTGATCTTAAAATCACCACTGAAACCGTAGAGGCCTACCGCTCCCTAGTCCACATTACCGATTCTCTCGCCATTCCATACCACTCTTTCCATTTGGAGAGCGAGAAGCCCCTGCTAGCCGTCATCCGCGGCCTACCGACCCCTATCAGCGTCGAGGACATTTCAGATGAACTCAAATCACTCGATTATCCGGTTTTAAATGTGTATCGCATGAAAAACCGGAATCGAGTGGAACTCCCCATGGTCATCGTCAAGATGACAAGGGAATCTTCCGCAAAGCGCATCTTCACCGAACTCCACGGTGTACTCGATATTCGAGTCACAGTGGAGGAGCTGAACAAGCGCAAAGGCATGGGCCAGTGTCATCGATGCCAACAGTTCGCCCATTCCGCCGGCAACTGCCACGCCCCAGCCAACTGTGTGAAATGCGGTAGAACGCATCACACATCTGAATGCAGGAAGCCCGCGGACACTCCCGCCACCTGCTGTAACTGCGGAGGCCCACACACGGCCAACTTCAGAGGCTGCCCACGCTTCCCCAAGAGCAACCTCCCTTCAATCGCTCCCCACCACCACTTCCAGACCCCGCAGCCCTTACGCCCCCTCATGGATGGCATCTACCAACGCCCCTCCACCAACGCCCCCTTATCGAACGCTCCCTCGGCAAACAACGCCACACGGCGATTCCCCAACGCCCCCCAGAGTGCATCGAAACCAGTCACTTCCAACGCGTCATACGCGAACGTCGCAACTCATCGCCCCCAATTATCAACATCTACACCCCAAAACTACATATTGCCCGCCGCCCCCCCTCCAAATCGCGATCTCATTTTGAATAACTTAAAATCAGCCATCACCGAAGCCATGAACCTCCTCAACTACATCCAAGAACATGGCTCGCACCTATAAACCATCCCATATATCCGCCGCGTTCTGGAATGCAAACGGTTCCCTCAGAACACATAAACAAGAGGTCGAGGATTTCCTTCTCGAGCACAACCTGGACGTGTTGCTGATAACGGAAACGCATCTCAAACCGAGCTACCGTTACAGCATCCGTAACTACTACTGCTACAGAGACGACCGCCTCATCGGCAGAAAAGGCGGCACCGCAACTCTCATCAAAAGCACAATAGACCACTGCCACATCCCCTCCCCTTCCACCGTCAACATAGAATCCACATGCGTAGTGGTAAACACCGCCAATCACGGCCCTCTTAAACTTTGCGCGACTTATCTTCCACCTACCTCCCCACTTGTCGAGTCTGAATTGGACTCATTCCTCGCAGATAATATCCCCACCATCATGGCGGGAGATCTAAATGCTAAACACCCCTTCTGGCACAGCCGCACTTCCAACACTCACGGTAATAAACTTGACGAAATCTCCTCCCGGAAAAGATACTTCGTGGAAGGACCCACGTCTCCCACCCTCTATCCACTAATAGACAATCATCGCCCTGATGTCATCGACATCATTGTCCATAACGACATTCTCTATCAAACAGATCTCACGACTGTTCACCAGCTTCAATCCGATCACTACCCGGTATTACTTCAATTGACGGATGGCTTACCACCCTTCTCGCCCTCAGCCCCCCCGCGACACACCACCTCGTGGAGCGATTTCGCTATTAACGTCGACAGCAGCATCAAAATACCGACAACCTTCCCCGACACGAACTCCATAGACGCCGCTATAAATGACTTCACAACCACCATCAAATCCGCTCTCACATCCTCTTCAAAAGAGAGACCAGCCGATAAACCCGAACTTCCCCTTCCTCCACATATCAAAATACTGATTATGGAAAAAAACAAAACCAGAAAGTTGTGGCAAAACACAGCTGTCCCCTCTTACAAAACCGACTACAACAGATTAGTCAAAAAAATCAAACACCTCCTACAGCAACTCCGCAATGACAAATGGTCAGACTTCGTCGAGTCTCTCGAATACAATGATGGACTCAAATGGAAACTAACGCGTAGCCTTAGAAATACGCCCTCCCGACCCAACTCTCTTCAAGGACCAAATGGCCCCGTTTTCTCTGCTCGCGACCGCGCAGAGACCTTTGCTGACTCTCTAGCTAATATCTTCTCGCCAAATGCAGACCTCTCTAACCCCTCTCACTCAATAATGGTCGACAACGCAGTTGCCGACATATTAAATGAGCAAACCCCCCCCACCACAGACTTCTTCTCACCGTTAGAAATTCAATCTATCATAAAAAATCTCATCAACAAAAAAGCCCCCGGCCCCGATAAAATCAATAATCTCACCTTGAAAAAACTTCCGAAAAAAGCCATTTACGCCCTTACCGCCATTTACAATGCCTGCCTTCGACATAAATTCTTTCCAACCCCATTCAAAAACGCCGACGTCATCATGTTCCCTAAACCGGGTAAAAGCCACGTTATCCCTGAAAATTACAGGCCGATCAGTCTGCTCCCGACTCTAGGTAAAGTGCTCGAAAAATTAATCCTAGAACGTCTCTCGTTAGAAACTTACTCACGTAACATCATCCCAGATTCGCAACACGGATTTAGGCCATTACACTCTACCAACCATCAGCTTCTTCGCGTTGTAGAACACATCATCAAATACTTCAGCTCCAAAGGCCTCACGACCCTCCTTTCACTAGACGTGGCGAAAGCCTTCGACACAGTCTGGCTCAACGGACTCATATTCAAACTGCACAAGTCAGGTATTCCCCTCAGACTAGTGCAAATCATCGCATCATTCCTTGAAAATCGCTCCTTCTCCGTCAAAATAGACGGTATAAACTCATCCCCTCGCCCCATTCTGGCAGGTGTGCCCCAAGGTGCACTGTTGTCCCCTATCCTGTATAACATATACACGAGCGATATGCCCCAATTTTCACGTACACATTGTATCACCGCGCAATACGCTGACGACACAGCCTTTCTCTCTTCATCGAAATATGAGTCCGTATCCCACAACAGACTGCAAGACTTCATTCCCATTCTGGAGCACTGGTGCACCAAATGGAAGATCAAAATAAATCCCACCAAAAGCACAGCAGTCCGCTTCTCACGCAGATACATCAAACCCATCAGAACTCTTAAACTCTTCGGCCAGAGCGTCCCATGGTCAAAACACGTAAAATACCTAGGCCTCACATTAGACAGTAGACTCTCGTGGCATAAACACGCCCTCAATATCAAATCAAAAGCTCACGGAACACTCAAATCATTATTTCCCTTGATCAGTAAATACAGCAAACTTAGCACGCGCACTAAACTCCACCTATATAAAGCGATCGTCAGACCGCAACTGACATACGCCCTTCCGGTCTGGGGCCACGCGAAGAAAACAACGCTACATCACATTCAGATCATTCAAAACAAAGCCCTCCGCATAATTTTAAAAGCACCCTACATCGTCCGTAATTCAAGACTCCACGCAGATACCAAACTACATACTTTCCCCGAACATATGCGCGCTCTGGCCGAAAGGTTCTACAGCTCTATATCCCGTCATCCCAACCCAGTCATAAAAGCCTTAGATAACTACAACGCGAACACCAGTTACAGACACACTCGTCCGAAATCAATATTGCGAAACATCCCCCCGACCCCCCCCCTCTTTAACTCTAATCATCCCCCCAAATGACCCCCCGATTGTCACTCTGAACACCCCATCATCGATAATTCCTCCGGCAGACAGTTTACCCCCATAGGCAACCGCATTTCTCACCTTCAACAAACATTTTCTACACCTTAATATATTTATAAAAGTCACACACGTTTCCCCACTCATCTACTTATCTACATATACTATATTCATTCTTATAATTTATTCACCATCATTATTTTTTTTTTTTTTTTTTTTTTTTTTTTTTATTTTTTTTTTTTTTTTTTTTTCACCCATTCAATATAAAACAGTGTGTGACGACACAAATTTATGTATATTTGTATTTAATATTATGTATATATCATCATATTTATATATGTATTTAATCGTTTATAATTTCTCATAATCATTCATAAAATCAAAACAATTACCACAAACCTATCCTTTCCCGATTCCCAAAAAGATCCAAAAATTTCCAATAAATATCTTAACAGTCAGAACTTATCCGATGAAGGAGTAAGGTGTCCTACCATCGGACCGAAACTCCGAACAAGCTATCCATCACTTGACAGCTTCATATTGAAAAAAAATTATTAATTTCTGTCATCGTTGACGGGTTATTGTTTGTTTTAAATGTTGTGTTTGTAAAAGGTTGTGATTGTATTAAATGTTATGTTATATGTATATGTTTTCCCTGTTCTACATATTTCAAAATACACTCTAGAAAAAATGCATTCACTTCCGTCATTATTGATTGGTTATTACAAATTTCAAAATACACAATTCTTTCAGAGCAAAGTTTTCTCTGTCCCCCGTCGAGGACGACCGCAACGCGCCATTGCTGCAGCACGCGGAATGGTCTCCTGACGGGAACGCCGTGGTGTTTGTCCACGACAATGATATATTCTACAAGCCTAGAGTACTCAAGTCTCTGGTCTGCAGAATCACAACTACTGGTTGGTATTTATCTACATTAAATAAAAATTATTGCATTATTATAGTTCGGTAAATCTAGAATGAGTCCTGTGACAGCTCACAAATTAGCCCCAATACAACCTTATGTAATGTATTTACCTAAATAACTTGCTATTTATTAGAATTGAGGCTTATATTAAAGTTGTTAAAATAATTAAAATTACTGAACATCGTTACAAGGTTGTATTGGGGCAAATTTGTAAGCTGTCACAGGACTCATCCTAGAATTTCCGAACTATAGTCTGTATGATTTTACTCCGTCTTTTCTTAATTATTCTGAACCAAACTTGATGATCTCCATAATCTAGTTGATAAGACGTCAGTCTTCCAGACCGATACTGGCTAATTCGATTCCCGTTTGTACCCTGTTTTTTTTTCATAATTGGGTTCCAGTCTGGCAATCTTTTCGAACATCTTTTTTTAACACGTTCACTGCGTATAAAATGTCATACAGAGATGCTGAAAATTCGCGAATTTTTGAAAACCCATAACTTTGTTAAAAATCAAATTCTACTTTCTATTTAAACGTCATATACAAGTGTATTCCTTCTTGTCTTCAAAACACATGAAACCGGCGACGAATCCTTATCGGGAGACATTTATGAGTGCACTCAACATTCAAGGCTATTTTGTATGGACACGGGAGCCGTGTTCAACGCAGTGAACGTGTTAATTAACTTTCGTTGTATATTCCATGTGACAATTTCTTCCACAGCCAACCAAAAATATGTTAAAGAGGCCTTAAGTATAAATCAATGGTGAGGTGCATGGTCACGAAGTAACGCATTGGACTTCCATGCGGAAGATCGCCGATTCGAATCCCGCGATGTGCTACTTCCATCAAATGACTCAAGTATATTTTTCGCTTAGTATTCGGGAGTATAAGGGATCCTAAGGAGGCCCAGCAACGACGACGATAAAACAGAGTAGAATCTTTCTTTAAAAAATCTGGGTTCCAACAGGATTCGAACTCGCACCCAAGCTACAAAGCAGGTCTTACCAACTAGACTACGGAAGTCATCACCTTTCTGGTTGGTTGGGAGAAATTTCACATGGCAGTAAGCCCGTCAGATCGTATTGTATACGTCTCCTGTAGCTAATTATTTCATTATTTAAATAGTAATAAGAAAGGCACTTTATATAGCGCCCTTTAGAGAAAACTCTCCTCAAGGGTGCTGTAACTTAGAATTTTAATTATCTCATCAATATTAATAAGACCTCCCAAACAGCATTGTATTTAAGTGCTTTCTAAAGCTGCACACACCATCCATATCTCTAGCACTAGGAGGCAGACGACGCAACAGGACGCTCTATAACATTTATAAGACATTCAAATTTGATGGTTATGATGATTTTACAGGCAAGCCAGGTGTTATCTTCAATGGAGTCCCCGACCACCTGTACGAGACGGAGATCTCCCGGAGTGGGCACGCCCTCTGGTTCAGCTCTGACGGACAGTACCTCATGTTCGCCACGTACAACGACACCAGAGTGGGCGAGCACCGCTGGGCGTGGTACGGGGGGCCCAACCAGAAGGATCCTCTCAAATACCCTGAGATCAGGAGCGTCAGGTATCCAAAGGTGAGACAATTCACGATCCCTTGGCAAAACTGGGACAGGGCCAGCGACATGCAAAAGTATCACTCTCTGGAAAACATACATAATTCCCTGGTCGAATTCCTTTTATGTACGCGAGTACACTGGGGGGTGCCTGATTAGGGGGAAGTCATACATGATGAACCCAGAGTTTTTTGCGGCATCTGGTTTTGAGTGTTTGTTTTGAATTGTATGAAACCTATATTAGGGTGTGTTTTCTTCTTTTATTGCTCTTTTTTTACTGACAATAAACGAAATTGTTATTTATCCAAAGTTTTGGGTTTAACTATGTGGAAATACATATTAGATATTTGAAAAAAAAAATGTTGTTCCATTAATTAGGTCCTGAAAAAAACTTCAGGATAAGGCATAAAAACACATGCTGCAGAGATTAATGTAATTAATGATATTATCAACATCACTATCATGCCGTGTCTTTATTGGGGTAGGCAAAGATAACAAATCTTCAATGAATTATTTCCTTGCACACATCTTTTGCTTCTGGCACGTCCATATACCTCGTTGTGCATATTATAAAAGCTTTTCACACTTTCGGATTTTTTTAAGTGTAGTCGTGCTTTGTTTTTCTAAGTCAACCCAAAATTCTCATACCTTCCATATTACAGCACCTGTACATGTTTTTTTTTACAATATTTCTTCATTAATTTTTTTTTCTACGAGACTGAATCATTCCAGTGCCGTTTTTTTCGTCTAAAGCACTGCATTTCCTTTCAATTCGCATTATTTCCTAATATCTGCAATCCTTATTTTTGAATACGTTGTTTTTACACAAATTCTACGCAAAAATCTCATTTTATTGAGTCTCAAATAAATGTTTTTTAATCTAAAAAATCCTTCATTATAAATATTAGAACACACAAGTACATCACAAGATAAATATAGTACCCGGCGGTAAGTAATACGCATGGCTTTGTAGAGCGTCGTCTCTATCGCACGATGGCTCGATGTGTATTACATATAAAGTACCCGGCGGTAAGTAATACACATGGCTTTGTAGAGCGTTGTCTCTATCGCACGATGGCTCGATGTGTATTACATATAAAGTACCCGGCGGTAAGTAATACACATGGCTTTGTAGAGCGTCGTCTCTATCGCACGATGGTTCGATGTGTATTACATATAAAGTACCCGGCGGTAAGTTATACACATGGCTTTGTAGAGCGTTGTCTCTGTCGCACGATGGTCCGATGTGTATTACATATATAGTACCCGGTGATAAGTAATACACGTGACTTTGTAGAGCGTCATCTCTGTCGCACGATGGCCCGATGTGTATTACTTACTGCCGGGTACTATACTTCATATTTGCAATATATGGGGATATATTGTTTAAATTTTATATGCAAAATAAATACAATATTTTTTTAAACCGTCATTTTATGCTATATGTATTTTATTCAGTTAGTTATTTTGATTCTGAAACCTTTAAATTTTAACAAATTCAAGATAATATGATTTTATTTTTACAGGCAAACACTGCCAATCCGGATGTTACAATTTTCACAGTCAATCTCAAAACTCCGAAATACTTGTTTCCTTATGCCATCCAGCCAAGTGTAAACATAGAACCAGGTAATTATTAATAAATAAATCATATTGAATAAAACAAAATCGAGTGTTATTGTTTGTAATATATTTTAATGTCATTGATGTGGTAGACTGCTGATTGAAGATACTTTAATTTGGGAGACCGCTCTGTGATGGATTTCAAAGCGAGGTAACATCTCTATTACTTTAGTTACAATCCATCATTTTTCTTTGAATGCGAATCATAGATTCCCAACAGATGACACATGAAAGCACTCGAAAAATACCAGCAGGGGTACTTCAGACAAATAATGAAAAGTCGATGGTACCATAGAGTATCAAACAGCGAATGAGCAGAGTAAATAAATGTTTCATCGAAATTCTTGTTTCGTGTGGTCACCTGCGTTGGTATTGACATGTAGTACACATGTCTGACTCCAGACACCTAAAAAATATCCTCTTTGGTGGGTTAACGGAAGGAAACGCAAAAAAATAAGGTTGTACTTCATAAAACGCACAAAACCATAAATATTTAGCAGGACTGGGAGCAAACAACAGCATATATAGCCAAATGGCTTAGAACTGTTGCTATTTTTTTTTTAATTTAACCTGGCGAATTTATTTCCATGTGGCAATCTCTTCCAATAAACCAGAAAGACGTTTAATGTACTCTACATGAAAAACAGACTCGAATCCCATTTTAAAAATCTGAGTTCCAGCAGGGGTCGAACCCGCAGTCTCTGGATCGGCAGACAAGCGTCTTACCACCAGGCCACGGAGGTCGTTACTTTATTCGACTGAGTCTAGTTATTAGACTCAGTGGAATAAAAGACGCTGATAAGCTGCAAGTGCTAAAGCTCCATGCCCTTTATGAAGGATATGCCTATCACAAATTAACTAACAGGATATTCTTATCACAAATTAAGTAACAGGATACGCCTATCACAAATTAACTAACAGGATATGCGTATCACAAATTGGCTTACATAGTCATCTCTGGTGGCTTACTACAAGTACCATACTTGTAGTAAGCCACCGGAGTAGGTTTACTGTAAGTATTATACTAAGAAAAAGAATATATCATGAAGAAAGTGTTTAAAAAAAATAAGAGAAACAGAAATAAACTTAGCCCCAAGGGAGAAGAAAGGGGAAGAAAATGAAGGTTTGGAATTAAAGAATTAGTAGCACGAGTACCACGAGTACCCTACGTCAATTAATGAAAAGAAAAAAATGAGACTGAAGCATAAAAAAAATAAAAAAATCAACCATGCTCCACACAATGTGGAAAAATCACTTACTCTGCTTCTCCTTTGAAAATATATTTTTTTTCTTTGAAAACATCAAATAAAGACAGTCAATTGTTATATTCACAACAGATTCCTAACACTTACATTCTTTCCCATTATTTCTACAGTGGTATAGTTCTACATGGAAACGCACAAGTCTCAGAAAATCAGCATTATCAAAAAATATGTATGACAATTTTAAACAAGAAAATTGAACCTTAAAGCGTTCTACATGTATGATCCTGCCAAGTCCCGAGATTCCATGTTCAAGATTAAAGATTAAGTAAGTATGTATAAGGATGTGAATGCAGAGTGTGAATATAAGAATGTGAATGCAGAGTGTGAATATAAGAATGTGAATGCAGAGTGTGAATATAAGAATGTGAATGCAGAGTGTGAATATAAGAATGTGAATGCAGAGTGTGAATATAAGAATGTGAATGCAGAGTGTGAATATGAGAATGTGAATATAAGAATGTGAATGCAGAGTATGAATGGTTTAGTATTTAGGATAAATATGAAATTTTCGACTAAGAAAAAGAGACCACTCCATCACAGGTCTTGCCTAGTGGAGCGGTTCTCTATATCCAAAAAGTGTAGGATTTTTAAGATCATTATGTACTTGTACTCTATAGTTCATCTTTCTAATGAACAATATAAATTTTGAATGATGTATTTTAAATAGTAAAAAACAGCCAAATTTTATTAATAAAAAAAATATTGAAATGGACAATTCACTGTACGAGATATCATTAAGATGATGAAATTTATTGGATGTAAAAGTAATTATTGTCCAAAATTTCTTGCGAAATCAGCCCAGAATCGACTGTGATTCTCGTCAATTACCTATGAAATATGTATTGGCCAGGAATGATATTTGAACATTCTTTTTTTTGTTTCCAGATAGCTACATCATGTACTCCTCGTGGGTGGCAGACAAACAAGTGGCAGTGTTGTTCCTTAACAGAATGCAGAATTACTCCATCATCAGCATCTGTAAGGGGGCTGCTTTCAACTGCCAAGATGTAAGTCTTAACTTTCAACTGCATATGTCTGTTCTGAAGTCTGGTTGCACACAGTAAAACCGTTCAACTTTATAATCAAAACTATTTATATAAAAAAAAAATCAATATCAGAAACACTTTGGAACACATGAAACTTAATTGTGATTCAACACAGAAAATTGAATTGTGGTTCAAAAGAGTAAGAAAAGAAAAGAAAAGACAATTACAGAGAAATCTAAATACATTCTATTTTAACACTTTGAATTTATTTATTTTATAAAGCTTAGATATACAGGTTAAATCTAATTATATACAAAGCTTAAAAACAATTATATACAGTAACAAAAAATTCAAATTAATAAGTATGATATATTTGTTAAGCCGAAACAACTAAATCCTATTGTTTAGGAAGCTCAAAATACTTTCTTTAAAAGCATTTTCGGAAATGTCGAAGATGTTAATATCGGAGGCTCTATTCAAAAGGGACAGCCCGTGTAATAAAGGATAAGCACGTAGCAAGTTAGTTCTACTTATTGTCAGTTTAAATAAATAGTTGAATAGTTGTCAGGAACATAAAACCATATATTTTCCAACAAAGTTATATTAGATGTTGCTTCTGTCAGCAGCTTGAAGATATAAAAGACAAGACCATCACACCCCTCCTCATGGTCATATGAAAGTCTATACAATGTTTATAATGATTGACCAATCAATGAAGTCTTATTGTGCAGGAATTATACAATAATTAGACAACATATTTATCACTTTTTATTACAATGATAGATCATAACATGATTCCTGTATATTATAATCTCTAAGAAACGTGGAATAATAAAAAAATATTTAAGGTTTACATGGAACGTGCTCAAGAAGGAATGTGGTCAACCCTCGGCGGAGAACCATCTTCAAGAATAGGCCCACCATTCCTCTTCAGTCGTGGAGGCAAAGGACTATTGACTATCTCTTCTGTGAGAGACGGTGATGCTGGAGGGTACAGCCACGTCATCTACGTAGACGTCACTGCAGGAAGAACTGTGCCTGTGACTATGGGGAAATTTGAAGTCACCAGACTTGTGGCTTGGGATGAAGATAATGGATATGTGTAAGTTGTCGAAGTGTTTCTATGTCAACTTACAGAGGCTGCGTGGTTATGAGAAAAATATGAGTGGTATCTATGTACGACATGATAAAAATATGAGTGGTATCTATGTACGACATGATAAAAATATGAGTGGTATCTATGTACGACATGATAAAAAATTATCAGGCATCATATAGGCATCCCTTTTCCTTCTCTACTCGTTCCTATCATGGGCACATTGCTTCCAGTTTGCTCCCAACCATTTTTCTGATGTCAGCCAATCATCTTGCTAGAGATCTTTCCCCTGTCCTTAGTTGCCACTCTAATACATTCTAGATGGACCCAGAGATGAATTTTACTATCAATTAGATTTAAGTATAAGTAACATACATTTTTACCTGTATCCTATATTATCCCACTAATTCTACAATACATATTACCCTAAATAGTGCCTTTTCATTTATTTTTCTTTCCTCTCACTGGAAAATGTTCATTAATTATATTTAGTGTATTATATAAAAATAAATGTATTGGTTTATATGCATAGTTTATACTGTGCCTTGGGAAAGAGACAATCGCCTTTCAAAACTTATATCGCATACATGGTAACATAAAAGTGTAGCCTTCGTGATCAAAGTGATGTCAAAAATATATTCAATTATGTTTTTATCATCACCCTGAGGATGAAGACTGCAACACGTTCGAAACGTTGGTCATCGTTTAAGACAATGTGACACAATCTATAATAAACTACATTTTTTATTTGAATATTCTCAGACCTGAGCTTTATAGTAACCTGAAAATGATATTTATTACAATCAAGATAAAAAAAAATTTAAATGTTATTGTCTTGGCCAAAAAAATACAGATCCTAAAATATTTGCAATAATGTTGAGAAATGTAAGTGGAAGGTCTGGTGGAAGTTGACTGTATAAAGTATGGTTAGATTAAGTGAAAAATATTTTGAAAAAAGGAAACATAGAAAGTCAGAGAAACCGTAGGAGTTGTATGATGTGTATCGAGTTAAAGATGCGAAGGATGTGTATTAAGTAAACAAATTCTATCCTTCCTCTTTGCCTACCCTGACAGAGAAATGGCGTGATGGTATGTATTTATGTAATATTGTTAAAATACTAATATTATTAAATTTCAATTTCTGTACAGATATTTCATGGCAACACCAGAAAAGAAACCAGGCCAGAGACACCTTTTCAGAATAAAACTTCAATCAACAAAACCATCAGATGACGATGGACCCAGAAGTTACTACAATCAAGGGGACAGTGGAAGTCCAGGAACTGCTATGTGGTCCGATATGTCCACTATGCAGTGTCTTACCTGTCCCTCAGAATCAGGACTATCTCAGAACTTCATGCCTCCTGTTGAAGACCAACCAGCCACCACTCAAAGTACTGAAATAGAAGACTCGACAATAACGAGCTCAGATGGATACGATGACCAGAACTCAACAGACTCAGGGACTTTAAAACCTACTGAAATATCAGCGACAAAAGGCACTGTAGGAGTCAATGGAGCCGCTAAGTCTTATGCCCACTTGAATGTGGCTGGACGAAGGAATGGCGTTTTCTACCTCAATGAGAGTGTGCCCAATAATTGTCTTTACAACAATGTTATATTCAGCGCCAACAACAGATATTATGTACAGGTATTACTTATATTCAATCATAATTTTTTATTGTTTTATTAATATCATATTTTCCCCCTTTATTACTGTAAAAACCCCTTCCAATATTGGTCGCAACATTCAGGTAGATTTCATCCGTGTGTGAAAGAAAACAATATTACTTTTATATGGTACGCTGTATGTGCTCTGCCAATTCTCTCAAACAGTTTTGCTTTAGCATAATTGGAACCTGCACTCTTCCAATTTGGGTGTATTTTGTCAACCTATACACCTTGTATTCTGTGATAAATTAGATTTGCATTTAGTCCCTGTCCCGTGTTTACACTTGATCGATAACCTCTTAAAAGATGTATTACTTGCATCTTATAAATATTCTTACTAACATTCAACCTTTAAACGATGGTCTCCTGGTTTCTGATTCCTGATTTCTATCACAGACAATACCCTAGACCAGGGGCTGTCAACCAAATTAAAGTCGCGGGTGCATTCGAGATTTAGGAAAATAGTGGCGGGCGAAAACGGAATTTAAAAAAAAAACAAGATTTAAGTATTATGTGTTACATTTATAATTACTAAATTATTATAAATTGTTATATTTTAGTATGAATGTAAATTTTACATTTATACGCCTGTGAGAGCTATTACGAAGAAAAAAAATTAAAAGAAAAACCATACAGTTACAAATAAAAGATAAAATATATTGTAATACAAAATAATATTAGATACAATACAAAATAAAAAGATATAAAATACAATAAAGAGTAAAATTACAATAAGAAGTAAAAAAATATAAAAGAATGGTGATAAAAAATCAGATAGAATCAATAACAAAATGATAAAAAAAAACAAAAAATGAAACAAGGAGAAGAAAATAATAAACAGTAAAAAGAAACGTAGGATGTATATAGACACAAGACACATAAAATACATACCTAAACAATTGCAGAAATTTGGCACTGGTAACCCTTGAACTCACAGATAGTGGAATTGAATTATTTTCGTAATATAACATTAATGTTTATGTATTATTTATATTTACGATTTCAATAATATTAAAAAAAATTGGATTCAATTTTGTTTTTTCGTTGTTAAATACATTGTAGTGGGTGCATGCAAATAGCTCTGCAGACGCACATGCGCCTGTGGGCACGGAGTTGAGAAACCCTGCCATAGATAGTGAAAATATGCATGAATTCTGACGTTGCCTCATCAAAGTGCAGTCAGATCTTGAGGATTTTAACATAAGAATCTAGAGATCAACTGCAGTCTCCGGTTCCAAATAGAATGAGGAATCCGTAGGATCTTCCAAACAGGCTATCAAAAAATGTGTCTTAACATGTGTTCCATCAACTGACAAAAATGTGTCTTAACATGTGTTCCATCAACTGACAAAAAAGAAAAACTACAGAATTGCAAGCTATGTGCTGAGCACAAGAAGAAAAATGAGGCTCGGTACATGTGTAAGGAGTGTGATATACTGGTAGCTCTTCACAAAAGAGGATATTGGCAGAATTACTTTTCTAAACTAAATAACTCAAGTATTTTAAAGAAATATACAAAATTTCATTACAATATACCTAATACATGTTATATTTTGATTTCAATTTTAGTAAACCCTTCACAAAAATTTGAGTTCCTCAAAAACAAGCTAAGCAATGGGAAAGGTTATCTTGACTTCGATCACGTCTTAAGATTTTGATTAATCCACCGTAAATTGTCTTGAAAAATATTTTCCAACTTTCCAGGAATGCCTAGGTCCAGAAGCCCCTTCAGTGTACTTAGCAGAGACGCTGACCAACTACCGGGTGTTAATCCTGCACCCCGGAGGGCTACTGAGAGAGAGGATAGCAGCCCTCGCCCAGCCCCAAATGCGCTCCTTCCAGGTTGAAGTGCTGCACGGGTACCACGCCCAAGTCCGACTTTACCTGCCTCCGGGATTGAGGGAATACGAAGAGATGCCATTCCCTCTTATTCTGCAAGTGTAAGTTGTAAACTAATCAATTTGATTTTGAAGGTATTCACGGCCCTTGTCCATTAATTGGAAATATTTTTTCAACGTATTGTAATATTTTTTGACTTAGAAAATGACTGACGTTTTTGAAAGCATTAAAACCTTCATCGTCATGCTAATTAATATTGAGGAAATGAGCGCGGTCAAACATCAAAGCTGAGTAAAAGTTGACAAATTCTTTACACTCCTTCAGGTATACGTTAATGTCTAATAAATGTTTCTTGATTAAATCTGAATTTGTTTGCCTTTTTTTTCTTGCATCTCATCAATATTTATTTTCATTAGATCTCACATATGTATATATTTATTTTGTTCGAGTGTCACTGCGTTATTGTTGTTACTAGGCCTCGTAATCCAGGATCCCCTTGCCATTCTAACATCAATTCAGTAGGAAAGTGACACTGTGCCGTGGAGTTTTCAACTCTTATTTCCTTTTAATCCCTATTATTATAATTATTATACCTTCATCCAGGAGCGGCTCGTGACTTTAAAAACAGGTGGGGCATGATGAGGCTGAATGCCCCTCCCCTGCTTTTTTTTTCAAAAAAAAATTGAACTGGATATATTTTTAGTACAGTGAGGTCGAACCACGAAAATACTAAGAATTATCAAATTTTTTATTGCGAAATTAAACCAAAATAATTTTTATTTACGTATAAACATTAACAAAACTATCATAAAAAACACGTATTATTCACAAAATCAAATGAAAATATTTTTTATTAACGTATAAAAATTAAATAAACAAAACTCTTATTATAAAAATATGAATTTTTCACAAAATCAAATGGAAATCGTTTTTATTAATATAATACATGAACATGAAGAACAAGAAAAAAAACATCGCTCATTACACCGCGGGGCAGGCGTGCTCCTGCCCCAAACAGACCTTTACGCAGCAAAGGAAAAGTCACCTTCTGTATACGGTAATATATCAGTGGAGGTAAAGAGAAAATTTCTGTAATACAGAAATTTTCTCTTTACCTCCATTGACTGACCAAACACTATCAGATCTCGCGTCAGAGCAACAGCTGAACTGAATCTAGCGACCACGTGACCACGGCAGAGACAAAACTGCCCCGCCGCAACTTGTTTGGTTGTATGCGTGCATCGTATTTTGTACTTCGTGCGCGTATATATTTTACACCTACTTACTAGTAATAAGCTAATATCGTTTTTTTTTTTCAAATATTTATAAATCATTACGTGCAAATAATATTCCGAAAAACTAAGAATAATTACAATTATACCAATAATATAAACCCGTTTCAAAAACATTTCAGCTAATTATTATTTTTTTATTAGGAGAAATGTGTGTGGGGCATTGCCACGGTTGCCCTTAAAGACGAGCCGCCCCTGCCTTCATTCTTAAGTCAAGATTAAAAATTGTGACCAAGAATTAAAATTTTCGTGTAGGCGCTTAAGATTCTTTCATTAGAGCCTATAGCAGGTACAGTATACATACACGTATGACGACCTTTCATTAGAGCCTATAGCAGGTACAGTGTACATACACGTATGACGACCTTTATGGCCTAGTTGATAAGATGCCGGTATTCCAACTTGGAAGAAACTAATTCGATTCCCGTTGATATGTAAATTTTTTGGAAAACGGTTGTAGTGTGATTATCACTTAAGATTTGTTTAACACCTTTCTTATTGTTTGAAAGGACTTACCACATAGCAATATATTTACTACATTGTACTGTACACAACAAAAACTTAATAAAATACAATAAATTTCCTTATACTTCACAATAGATATTCTTATATTCTGCAATAGAAATTATTATACCACATAATAGATATCCTTATACCACGCAACAGATATCCTTAAACCACACAATAGATATCCTTAAACCCTGTAACAAATATCCTTGTACCGCACAGTCAAGTTCTGGATACTACAAAAGATTAATAGATATCCTTATATAATACCACACAATTGATAGCTTTCTACCCTACAATAGATATCCTTACACCCCACAATAGATATCCTTACACCCCACAATAGATATCCTTAAACCACACAATAAATATTCTTTATACCCCTGAATAGTTGTCCTCGTTGGGCACAATATGTTTTTTGATACCACACAATAAGATATCCATCAATAAACATCCTCATACCCCACAATAGTTATCCTTATACAATAGATTTTCTTATACCACACAATTGATAGCCTTATACCCCATAATAGATATCTTTATACCACACAACTGATAGCCTTATATCCCAAAAACTGTGTAGGAAACATCCTATGTAATCAAAGAAAATAACAGACCACAAATTAGGAACTGAGTTACTTCTACATTTAACTAAAAATTAATAACTTCACGATTTTTACTGTTGAATTATATACCTTAGACAATGAGAATACTCATATTTATCTTAATTTTACAGCAACATTTTGAATAAGAGCATAAACATATAGCATTAGGTTTTTTTTTCATGTGTACAATAAAAATATGAAGTTCAATGAGGTTTTAAATATTGACTTACATATTTATACATACCTTAATTTATTTATATTTGTCTTTATTTTCAGAGATGCATCTCCGGGATCACAACTGGTTTCGGAGAAGTACCAAGTGGACTGGGCGTGGTACCTCTCAAGCACCAAGAACTTTATCGTTGCTCAAATTGATGGAAGAGGTTCAGGATTCCAGGTAATTGAAATAACAAATAATTTGTAGAATTCCCCTGAAGGGAGCCTCGGAAAAGGAGGTAAAATCACATGTAGCGGAGATTTATGTGTATAATGGAATGTCAAAGTAATTTAGTGTTAACACTTTGTGTCCTTATCCTGTCTTTTAACGTGGTAAACTAGATTTAGTGTTAACACTTTGTGTCCTTATCCTGTCTTTTAACGTGGTAAACTAGATTTAGTGTTAACACTTTGTGTCCTAATCCTGTCTTTTAACGTGATAAACTAGATTTACATTGAATACTGGTTCTATGTTTTCACATAATCAATACCACTTCTAAAAAGAAGCATATTACTGGTATCTGGCAAATAATTTTGTACAATTCAACCTTTTGTCCCCTGGTTTCTAACAAGGACAACACCCTGGATAATAAAAATATACACAAATTGATTTATAATGGAGATTCTGATCAAGCATCATCAGTGTGCAGTGAAGTATCAGATCTTAAAGATTTTGGCATATGATTCTGGAGACCAACTACAGTCTCCGGGTCCAAATGGAATAAAGAATTAGCAGGATCTTCCAAACGGGCTGTCAAAGAGCATGTCTAAACATGTGTTGAAATGTATTTCGTCAACTGATAAAAAAAAGAAAAACCCTGCAGAACTTATAAGGTATGTGCTGCACACAAGAAGAGAAGTGAGGCCTGGTACATGTGTAAGGAGTGTGATCTTTCCAAAGAGGAGAATGTTGGTGTGTTCCAATCATCTCATCTCCGAATTGAAATTACATCAGATCTAGTACAGTGATGTGGCCTGTGAGTTTGCCGATGTCCAACAGTTCACTCACTGGAAGGAGAGAAAAGAAAGAAAGGAAAACTAGACTTTGGAATAGCTAGGGTATCCTCGACTATGAGGTCCAGCAACGACGATAGGCTTGCACCATATTCCCATACGACACTTAGACCTGAATTCATTGTCTTACTTAAATACTAAAAACTATTTAATTGGAGAAATCCTCACTTTAAAGTTAGAGAGCTTATGAGGCTCTTTTGATGACAAGAAATTAGTATTTAGGCTGAGGTATGAATTTGGGCCTTAGCTTACACTTTATGCAAGGGGGCGCAGATCTTGTGTCATGTCCCAGTTGCGGAAGACCCTTACAATTCCACCACCACCCCCTCCTTTAAACAGTGAACTGAAATAACTCCCATTATCTTTTTTCAGGGTGACAACCTAAGAAAAGAGATCTACCATAGATTGGGGACTGTAGAAGTTGAAGATCAGATTGCAGTTTTGACGTAAGTTTTATTCAATCATACAAACCTCAAGCGGTATTCTTTTTCCTTAGAATTAATTGAAAAATCATTAAATATCTACCAGTAGACTCTCAATTATGCAGAATCTCATATAACGGTTGCAAATTAACTAGGGTAGTAAAAAAAAATATATTTTATAACAATATGGAATATTATTTAATAAACCCCTTAATTTATAGTCAGTAATATAACGTGTTTCCTGATTTTTCAATCCTGATTTTTCTTTCCTCTCCACCATCCCTTCCTTTTCCTTTGATTGATGATATCTCACTTTTACTTTAATTGATATAATATAACCTATTGTATATTCTCATAAATTTCATAAAGCTGAATAATCATTGGAATATTTTTTTACGACCATGTAACTTGCTTTATTTACTTTTGTCTGGTAGGCTGGAAGAGATTGCCGCCTCACAATAAGCCCGCCAGATTATTTTTGCAATGAAGTATAATAAATAATATATACTAAAAAAATTTACTGGCAAAATCGACAACATTTAGCAGAAAATAATACTGACTAAATTGGTAACATGTTATGGACCGGAATTTCTTGTAGTAGACAACATGCTCATTAATTATAATTTTTAAGACTAAGAAAAGCACTGTGAGATGATGTTGGCACGTGGAAGAAATTAATTCATTTGTTTTTTTCAGAAATACTTACAAAACAAATATACATTGCAAATGTGAGTGATAGAGAAGATCAAGAAAAGTATGATTGAAGCAAGTGAATAGGATGAAAAGGAAAAAGTAAAAGTAAGAGAAATAGTAGCAACTGTATTAGAGTGAACAGATGTAGAAGAGGTGAAGAATGTGTCTGGTGCTTGGCCTGCTGGAGCAAGTAGCTCAGCATGGAAGCAGTGTTATAGTATGTAAATATACTTTTTACTTAGTTTTTCTACTTAAATATGAATCAAGTAATGTCTTGAAATTCCAGATATCTTAGAGACAACCTGAAAATAGTGGACAGCGGCAGGATCTGCGTGTGGGGCTCTGGGTACGGAGGCCACGTGGTAGGCATGATGACTGCGCAGGACTCCGTCAACCTCACTCGGTGCTCTGTTTCTGTTGCTCCAATAGTCACTTGGGCTTACCACAGTAAGTGTTCGTTATATCTTATCAGAGTCCATAATAGGTATTTTGGTGCTTGGAACAAACAGTTGAAAACTCATCCACAAAACAACCATTTTTATCCCAATGTTTTCAGAAATGGGTAAAACTGATGTAACATTATTCTCTTATTTTAAGACGGGTGATCTAAAAGTTCTAAAAAAATCAACCCTCAGCCTTAAAATGCGGGGATTTTTCAGTCACTTGACCCAACAATACATATACAAATCAAGAGATGAAAATTATTTTTCTAATTTTCAGTGCTTCAAATCATCAACCACTTGATTCATTATTATTTCGTTCGAACTTAAATGTTCAATAGAGATAATACTTAAATGTTCAATAGAGATTATACTTAAAATGCTCAATAAAGATAATACTTAAATGTTCAATAGAGATAATACCCAAATCTGATAATCCCCATCACCATTTTTTTTTTGGATTTTTTTTATGCTTTCTTTCTGTTTGGCCGATTTTGTTACCCTTTGCCTAGGACCAGTGTTCTGGTTACCGCACCCTTGTCTCAGCTTTTGATCTTATTCATGAATTGTTTATAACTTCCTTATCAACTAAGCTTCTTTATTTGAGTCGTGACCTTCTCTAGTGTACGCGATTTCCCGCTTTATTTGGAACCCATCAAAAAAATCATCCTGTCCCTTCTTACACATAATCATTCAAACAGGTCACAGTTCGCTAAATACATATAACAAATTAACAAGTCATTATATCATACATTCAAATATTGAAACCTGTTATAAACTGATTATTATTTTAATTTTATAGATACATTCTTTACGGAGCGTTACCTGGGTCCAGGGACTCAATCAGGCAACTACCGTGGGTACGAAGTGGCTGATCTCAGTCGGCGCGCAGGCAACTTGGAGGGGCGTTCCGTACTACTGGCCACGGCACTGGCTGATGCCACGGCTCCAGCGCAACACTCTTTAGCCCTGGCACGGGAGCTCATCGAGAGAGGAGTCATGTTTAGACATCAGGTGATGACAATTTTTGACTAATCAAGTAATAGAAATAGAAGACTTTTGTCGATGTAAAAAATGAATAACTCGTCAATAATCTGCACAATGCACATTGAATAGATTGAGATGTGATTTTGGATACACTGCATCTAATCTGTGATGGAACCGTCTCAAAATGACAACTCAAACCGAAAAAGATTATCTGCCAACGCCATTTAACTAACTCATAATATCGAAATGCTGGCAATGACAACTCAAACTGAAAAAGATTATCTACCAACGCCATTTAACTAACTCATAATATCGAAATGCTGGCAATGACAACTCAAACCGAAAAAGATTATCTTCTAACGCCATTTAACTAACTCATAATATCGAAATGCTGGCAATGACAACTCAAACCGAAAAAGATTATCTTCTAACGCCATTTAACTAACTGATAATATCGAAATGCTGGCAATGACAACTCAAACTGAAAAAGATTATCTGCCAACGCCATTTAACTAACTCATAATATCGAAATGCTGGCAATGACAACTCAAACCGAAAAAGATTATCTTCTAACGCCATTTAACTAACTCATAATATCGAAATGCTGGCAATGACAACTCAAACCGAAAAAGATTATCTTCTAACGCCATTTAACTAACTGATAATATCGAAATGCTGGCAATGACAACTCAAACTGAAAAAGATTATCTGCCAACGCCATTTAACTAACTCATAATATCGAAATGCTGGCAATGACAACTCAAACCGAAAAAGATTATCTTCTAACGCCATTTAACTAACTCATAATATCGAAATGCTGGCAATGACAACTCAAACTGAAAAAGATTATCTGCCAACGCCATTTAACTAACTCATAATATCGAAATGCTGGCAATGACAACTCAAACCGAAAAAGATTATCTGCCAACGCCATTTAACTAACTCATAATATCGAAATGCTGGCAATGACAACTCAAACTGAAAAAGATTATCTGCCAACGCCATTTAACTAACTCATAATATCGAAATGCTGGCAATGACAACTCAAACCGAAAAAGATTATCTTCTAACGCCATTTAACTAACTCATAATATCGAAATGCTGGCAATGACAACTCAAACCGAAAAAGATTATCTTCTAACGCCATTTAACTAACTCATAATATCGAAATGCTGGCAATGACAACTCAAACTGAAAAAGATTATCTGCCAACGCCATTTAACTAACTCATAATATCGAAATGCTGGCAATGACAACTCAAACTGAAAAAGATTATCTGCCAACGCCATTTAACTAACTCATAATATCGAAATGCTGGCAATGACAACTCAAACCGAAAAAGATTATCTGCCAACGCCATTTAACTAACTCATAATATCAAATAATTTTCATCAATCTAGATCAGCAATCTTCTCTTTGTGCCTGCATACTGAATTTAAAAAAAACTCCTCTCATAGTAAACAGATGTTCTCTGTGAGCTGTGTAATATTTCTGGTTTACAGTAAAATTATTTGGGCTCATTGGGGTGTGTACCTTTTCATTATAAAACTTTTTAATTATCTGTAGAAAATGTATGTATTCATGAATTGCAGGTTCAATTCTCATTGGTATATAAAATGTGATAAAAATGATCCAGTCAATTATACTGGTCACCTTAATATGCCGAACCTAACTCGTGCATTCCAAAATAATCAAGTCAAGGAACAAAAAAACTTGAATCGAATAACAATGTTCTCTTTCTTATTTCAGGTTTACCCTGATGAAGATCACGAGTTTAGTGACTCGCAGCTACACCTCTACAGAAATATTGAAGCGTTCTTCGATGACTGCTTTGGCCCTCTGGAGTTGAACGACTGGGACCTCGGAACGAGCTTTTTCACGTTTAAACAATGAATTCACGAAGAGTAAATGCAGATTCTTTACCCGTCCATATCTGAATTTGTGAATCAGCTAACAAGTTGAAGACAATATGACAATGGTGTTACAGTTTGCAAAACAACTAGTAAGAATAATTTATTAAATAGTTTTTGTTGTTTAAAAATTATATACTTCCTTGTTTAAATTTTTTTTCCAATTAAAATTTATTTTTAATTTCTTTAACTTATTTTTATTACGTGGGTCGTCCAGAAAGTAAAGAAAGTTTTGGCATAACTAAATAAAAACGAAAGCTATCAACACAAAACTTTATTTACAAAGTCACAGTTACTTACTCTATTTTTCAATGTATTCGCCATAGCTGTCAAGGCACTTATTGTAACGTGGAACCAATTTTTCAATTCCGATGATATACTCTTCTACCGCCAAAGATTTGAGCCAGGATGTCACTTCTTGTTTGAGGTCTTCATCGTTTGCGAACTGTTTTCCATCCAAAAATTCATTTAGTTTCGGGAATAAGTGAAAATCACTTGGTGCCAAGTCAGGGCTGTAAGGAGGATGTCCAAAAATTTCCCACTTAAGACGTTGAAGTTCTCGCTGAGTTCGTGCTGATGCATGAGGCCGCGCATTGTCATGAGTCAAAACCACCTTTCCCAACAACATTCCACGTCTCTTGTTTTGGATGGCGCGTCTAAGTCGTTGAAGAGTTTCACAATAGGCCTCTGAGTTTATTGTGTGCCCTCTTGGCATAAATTCCACGTGGATCAAACCCTTTCCTTCCCAAAGAACTGTTGCCATCACTTTTCTGGTGTTGAGATTCGGTTTTTCTTTTCCCAGCACACATTTTTTTGTAGCCAAGGAGCTCTGTCACTATTTCATGTAGGAGCGATCGTGAAATTTGTGGGAAAGATTCATGTACTGTGCTTAAAGTTACCTATAAATATCGATAGGCCGAACATTTTGTGCATTCAGAAAACGAATGACACTACGCACTTCACATTTGGCGGGATTTTCCATAGGTGTACCCATTTTGAAAGGTTACAGAACAAAGACGCACGACCATTCAGCAACAAAACTCGGCTTGCACTGAAGGGAGGGAAGGAGCTAACTGGTGCGCATACGATCGCGGTGGTGGGGGATCGGCGCAGGACGAGGTGCGCAATCGTTCTTTACTTTCTGGACGCGCCTAATACATTTCAATGTTTAATAGAAAATATCAATACAATACTACTTTATCTCTGTTATTATAGAAAAAATTGTTTCTGGTCAGATATTGACTAAGATTTTGTCTATTTACTAAATCTATGGGCGTGTTAACATGTGAAATTTATCTGATATAGAGACACTTAAGGTATATGTTACATTAGGTTCTCATATCCAGAGTAAGTGGTTATCTGCCAACAATGTTCTGGGATCTGTGATAAGAGTTTCAAGCGCATTTGATTGTGGCACTGTTATGAGATTTCTTTATAATTAGCAGTAGATTAGAGTGCGGCTCAATCACTTGGTACCTAAGGGAATCCAGAATTACCTGATAGTTGAGCAAGTCCTAAATGGAGCTATGCGACACCTTTATTGCAAAGGGTATGGACTTTTTACCTGTGACTCTATCCCAAATTTTTAATAGGTATATTTGGATATTACTCTTAAAGTATTAGAAGAGATTAAACACATATGTATACGAAATCAAATTGCTAATGGGAAAAATACAATAGCAAATCCTTTGTTGATTGGCAAACTTTTGTTTGATGTATCGGACAATTATTAACGCCATCGTAAATCAAGATTGCCATATTCATGAACTGAGCTGTTAAGAGCATCACCATACAGATACAAAATGACTTGTCGATAGAATTTTCCGATACCAATATCTTCCACATCTCGGAGCTTAAATTAAGAATGAAACTTCTTAATACGTTTTGTAGATATAACTGAGTCCCGTCACATGGAAGCAAGAGTTACATTGTTCCTTGTGTCATTATGCTATAACATATTGAACTAAATATTATTTGCATCAAATGTAAAAAATAAATAATAAAACGCACTATAAATAAAATCAAGATATAAAGAAGAATGAAGATTCTTCACAATCCATTCATTTCTATCATGTTTAGCCCCGTCTTATCACTTGTTTCCAATGACATTAACAAATTTTATTTGCATACATCAAAGGACAACACTGTGCACTATGAACTAAAGAGTTACTAAGCTAAAATAAAGTTTCCTGTCCTTCAAAACAGAACTGTAGCTAGGTTTTGGCATCCTTGGCAAATTCTTGATTTGGCGCCATTGTATTAAAAAATTTAAATTATAATAATCTAATAAATAATAATTAACAGTTCTATTTTGAACTAAATTTATTAAAATGACACATAAACATTAATGAGATTTATTATAGATGGGAAATAATTAGACATCTTGTATTAACAACTTTAAAAAAACATGTACACAAATAAAAAATTAAAACTGTTTTAGTTTTACCGATTTGCTAATTTTTAAAAAGAATTACAAAGAAGTTGTTCGATCCGAATTACTATAGAAAAAATTTTGGTAGAAAGCAAAATTAAAAAAAAAAGGACCTGACCTAAATTTAAATATGAATTGTTCATTTTGACTTTGTTTGCAAGTTTACAAAACTGGCTTACAGATTTGTCACTTTTTAGTTTATGGATTGTAATATTATTTATATAAGATATAATCCCCATTTGCGCTAACTGCAAGCCATTTGTTTGTATTTCAATATTTGCTGTTTTTCAATTTTGTCAAAATATTAATACTAAAAATTAAAAATCTTCAACGATACCGAAGGCGCTAATGGCTCCCTCGTGTTATCGGTGCCCCTAGCAACTGCCCAAATACCAACGCCTCACTACGCTACTGCTTCAGGGTGATTCTGGTCTCTTTTTGGTGCCTTTTTTTAATTTATTAATTAGGGAATGATTTGAGTTTTTCTTTGTATCTACAAGATACAATCTATGTTGGTATAGGAATACTGTTGCCTCTTAAAATACTATTGATGGTCAAATCGCATGTAAACTTGCACTATGATTTAGTCTTAATGAAAACAAATGTATACAACTTATTTTAAATCAAATTAGCTAATATAGTTAACAAAATCAATGTTAACAAAATCTGTTTGAACAATCTAAAATCATGTACACATTCTTCACTTTAAAATACAAGTATTGCTTGTAATTTTAGAGAAAATTTTTAAAATACAACAAATTATGCATACTTTATACAAAAGGATATTTCTTTGGTATTATTTGGTATTATATGATGCATACCTTATTTCTAAGCGTACATTAGAACAGGTGTGTCTGAAGTAACATATAGTTGCAAACATTAGGATAGGTGTGTCTGAGGTAACATATAGTTGCAAACATTAGGACAGGTGTATCTGAGGTAACATATAGTTGCAAACATTAGGACAGGTGTGTCTGAGGTAACATTTAGTTGCAAACATTAGGACAGGTGTGTCTGAGGTAACATATAGTTGCCAACAAATGCACAGTAAAATATTATTTTCAAGAGGTTATGTAGATATGTATGTACTTTTTCACTTAATGTACATTTTACTTGATAAAGATATTCAGTTGAACATTAATTTATAATCAATTGCCTAAGGGTTGAATTTTGTATGAAAATCGTATCACATTTTAATGCACATACATACTATCACTAGATACAACCTCTAAGACAGGGGTAACTTTTATAGGCCGCAAGCCAAAACCTTTTAGCCAGAGTTTATCACGTCCTCAATGTGCAGCAAAGTGTCAGATCTTGAAATTTTTGACATATAAATTTGGAGACTAATTTAGTGTTATAAAAAAGATAGCTCCATAAAAGTATCTGATAAAAGTATGGGAAGGGATCTTATATATTTTGTGGAATGTTGTTAGTTGAGATCTGAATGTGATATCAATTTTGGGTACTAAATGTATCCGTGGATTGGTGCTGAGTACATTGATTTCCAATTCTCATTAAAACTACGTCACTCCTCGACAATTTCTCTTGTCTTATTCATGTTGTCGTTGTTGAAAAAGTGTAACGGTGAGATTAAACGAAAAACGTCAAACGAAACAAGGGAACTGTAACACTCGCGCACACCTGATTAAATCACAAACTAATGTGCACTAGTGTAGACAATGTATGATACAAGTGGGTGTGTGACTTTTGCAATTGCATCTGCATGGCACGCGCACACAACGTTAAAGCTGCCGTGCATTACCTGCCGTAATAGAAAAAGTATTGAAAATACGGTAGACGTGCCTTTTTCAAACTCAAGATTTTTCCTCAATTCATGGCCGGCAAGCTGTAATTTACCCAGGCCTGGTTTATACCATGGAAAAACATTTTAACACCTAAATTAAACTTTTGAAAGTCATAATAAAGATTAAAAGATAATGAAACAAAAGACATGCAAATATTATTCATTTTAGGAAACAAAAGACACACTGGGTAAAAAATTATGCATCATATATATAGAAAAATACTATATTTAATAATAAAGGTAATATCTCTTTGTATATATGGGCTTCTACTAAAAACACACCCTGTACTAAGTTCAAATACCATTATCGTTGATATTTGCTTTATGTGAAAACACAAAATATCACATTATTTTTATAATTATCCACTTATTAGTCAATTTCACTAAATATGTTATATATCATACACATCATAAATGCTACAAAAATACAACTTAATACCAAAAGATTTCAACAAGTGTAAATGATTGGGTTAAGATTATAAAAGTAAATATGTTCCTCTTTATGTCGAATTTTCTTTTTATTTGAATAAACAAAGAAAAAACGTACGAATTTCTTATAAAATGTGTTCTGCTTAGAGAAATGAAACAATTTTTGTCGAAAATACTGTTTAATGTATTATGCTTTTATGTTAAGGATATCTCGTAAATGTATTGCCATATAATATATATTTTATTAAGTTAGTCTCATAGTTCTTTTAGAGTGTGCAACATTAATAAATCGGAATTGACACAAATACAGAATGATTCTACACTCAATGATTGAGCAAGTAAGATCGTTTATTTAGGAAATAAAACATATTTCTTTTTAAATACTATACACACGTGAAAGTATTTTAAAACGCATTGACATTATTATTTGAATTGCATACTATAATAATCAATATTATAGTATGCAATTATTATTGCAATCTACTAAAATATCTAACATTCAGTTTAAAAAAAAAATGTTGGTCCATAGACGCTGCCAGTTTGTTTGGGACATTTGTTAAAAAGAAATAATAAATAATTAACTGAAAAATTATTTACGAAACACTTTATATATAATATAAAATTTCTATTTTAAATACTCATACAAACACTAATTTCACTAACAAATATATATGTATGTAGTTTACAAAAAAATCTAATTATGACCATATTTTACTCGTGTAAAATTAAAATTAATCCATGTGAAAAGAAATAAATTTTATTGCAAAAAAAAAAGAGAAGTCAGTAAGAACAAAAAGCTCACATACGTATTTTTAAAACTTGTGAAAATCTGAAGATATTATTGTAAATAACTTGAATGTTACTATTTAGAATAAAATATATTTTAATTAATTAAATATTATTGTGATTATAATAAATCTAGTCATTTTGATTAACTAAATTTCGTTTGAATTTATTTATACATACAAATGCGTAACATCAGTTACATTATTCCAATATGTGTATAAAAATTATTCCTTATAAAAATTATGCTTATGAATTTTGACTAATATCTTTTGAATTTTAATTGAATATAAATATTATGATATTTAAATTGACAAAGCTATATCTCATACTATACATATATTTTTATTAGAAAAACAGCATAATTATTAGAAAATCGACACCAATTATAATTCTACCTTAAGAAATTATACATTTTAATCTAAATGTATTTTTATTTTTTGTTAAGATACAATTAAAAAAATGTTATTGTAAATTAGAATTTATTTTAATGTTCGAAGATTTTCACGGCTGTTTTCCATTAGTTTAAAATGGTTTTTTATAGTTGTAACCCTGTTAAGTTGGATTAAATGATAACTGACCCTTCATCTTAAGAGCGATATTAAAAAATATTACTGATCATATTAAATATTCGGTAATATTTTTTAATTAATTTTTATCAAACAAAAAAAAATAGTTTTTATCAAGATTGATTGATAATATTGTTAAAAGTACTTTGCAAAAGTAGCACTGTTACATTTCTACTTTCCAATCTAATGTAGCATGCTACTCAAAAAGACTAGTAAAAAGTAGTAACGACACTTTACTGCTACTTTATGTCAAAGCAGCTATATGTAGCGCGTTTTTTAAATATATATATTTTTGATAGCGTATTAATATTGGATGGATGTATGCCAAATATGTTTCCAAAAAAAATAACAGCATATTGTATGGAAAAATAAGCATTTTGCTTATTTGATATATAAAATAAACTAAAAAAAATATAAGTAGGATCCTCTTTGCATACATACATCCAATTTTTCTAAAACATAGTTTCCTTTACTTATGGGTCGTGACTCCGAATTAGGTCAGTTAGTATTTTTTAATAGGTCGTGAAATATTTTCAGTAAAACCAATAGTTAATATTTTTAGATAATAATATCAACATGTTATATGAATATAAAGCAAATCATTTTAAAAATCTTACGAAGCTCTTATAGTGGTATTATCCTTTACAAAAAACATACATGTGCAAATCAGAGTTTAATTGAATAAATTAATTAATCATAAATTGAGGCCTGAAGATGATCTAAGGTGCAACCTATCTAATATATGGTAACACCAAGATTTTATGAGCTTTCAAAACTTATTCAAACGCAAGGTTCACATTAATAAGATTTAACGGTGTTATCAAGATAAGTACAATCATCCCTCGATTTACGTGGTAGATTGATTCCAAGATAATTCAAGTAATAGAAACTGCGCAAATTGAAGCAAGAAACTTATACATACGAAATGAGAAAATACATTCGAAAGTATTGAAATCTGTTTAAATTTAGATTCATAATTCATATAGAAATAAAGGTACCAAAAAATGTTTAAAATTAATCTAACAACTTAATAAAAACCAAAGAAATGTATTAAAAAACATTTTTATTTATTTTATTTTACCTACATTTTTATATTATTTTTTGATACACTGGTACTAATTATTTAATTTAACATAAAATGGAAAAATATAGTGACTGAAAATGATTGCATTTATTATGTGGCTAGTTTATCTCTCTATTGACATGCTGATTGAGGAGGTGAGTACACGTCATCAATATATCTAATTTACATGATAAAATGATTGCATTTATTATGTGGCTAGTTTATCTCTCTATTGACATGCTGATTGAGGAGGTGAGTACACGTCATCAATATATCTAATTTACATGATAAAATGATTGCATTTATTATGTGGCTAGTTTATCTCTCTATTGACATGCTGATTGAGGAGGTGAGTACACGTCATCAATATATCTAATTTACATGATAAAATGATTGCATTTATTATGTGGCTAGTTTATCTCTCTATTGACATGCTGATTGAGGAGGTGAGTACACGTCATCAATATATCTAATTTACATGATAAAATGATTGCATTTATTATGTGGCTAGTTTATCTCTCTATTGACATGCTGATTGAGGAGGTGAGTACACGTCATCAATACAATATATCTAATTTACATGATAAAATTCAAACAATATTAATATCATTATCTTTTCAAAAGCATTTTTGTAACGGTGTAAAATAATACGCGTAAATCAAGGGATAGGTGTTATAAATTATGCTTAAATCTTAGATTTATTCAATTGTTTTCTGTGTTATTTTATAAGTCTTTATTTGAGTTGCAAAACAAAAATTAATACTCTGATTCTTGGTCACGACTCAAAAAGGTTAAAGTTTCTCTTAACCTTATAAGCTCTAAAATAATCTTTTTTAATTTATTTATTACAAGTTAAGAGCTTCCTTAGTTATTATACAATATTTTATATTTTTAATTGTAATACATAAAAATGTATACCTTCAAAAATATTTTTTTAAATAAAAATTGATTTCTTCCATTTACGTAAAATTTTAATTATGTGTAAAGCAGTATGTTCTAATGTCTTTCATTCCACAGTACTCGTATATTAAAGTATAAAATGTTCATACCTTAGTAAATTTTTCTTCAATTTCAAACTGAAGTCCACATTTCAAAATCAAGTCCAAATTCCCTTCCCCACATATTTTTCACTTATCCAGGTGGTATACATCTCTCGTTCTCCCCACAACCTCCAGAAAACCACTTTGATGTCAACCGTTCCTCTTGTTTGAGGTTTGTTGTAGTTTTGATGGTTTCTATAGCTTATGTGCTCTTTATCATGAATTCTTATAGCATGCGAAAATAGAGCTATGTAAAAAAAATTTTGCTTGACAAAAATCTTTGCTAGATAAAAACTACCGATCGTCTTGAAACTTTGTCCTCCTTACCATTCGGCAAGGAGATCAAAGTCACAGTCTTCAATCTATCAAGACTGTGTGGTTGCTGAAGTTCAACAAGTTACACACAATAAATTAATACACGCCCAGGCTTCTTCTATTCATAGGATAGGTGACAATCATTAAGGGATTGCCTATTGTAGTTTTTGGTGGTTGTTGCTTTGGTTTTTTTTTGTTTCATGTTATTTTTTTACGATAAAAGTGTTTCATTAATATGTTATGGGATATGAACACTTAACATGGAGTGTTTAATTAAATGTATAACAACATGTTTTTTCTAAATATATTTTTTTTGCTATAAAATCCCGATATGCTGTTTTAGAAATCTGGTAACCCTGGGCCAAAATCGTTAACATCCAATAATCAAAATGAATTTCAGCAGGCAACAAAATTATCTGACTTGGTGAACCATCGCGAAAAATATGTATTTAAACCCTGCCATCTCGAGAACTATAGTTCGGAAATTCTAGGATGAGTCCTGTGACAGCTCACAAATTTACCCCAATACAACCGAATGTAATGTATTTACCTAAATAACTTGCTATTTATTAGAATTGAGGCTTATATTCAAGTTGATAAAATAATTAAAATTACTGAACATCTTTACAAGGTTATATTGGGGCAAATTTGTGAGCTGTCACAGGACTCATCCTAGATTTTCCAAACTATAGTTATGATCAAATCATAGATAGTAGTTGAAAGGAATTTAACTTGCTGCCTATGCGTCTCTAGAATAAAAGAACCAAGTTAATCCACTGATTCAGTAACTCAGTCAGAAGACTTGACAAAATTTTTATATAGAACAAATATTTGTTATTTATATGAACACTCAGGTTCGTTTTATGAACCGGTAAGAAAGATCTCACTGAGTTCTTATCATATGTTAAATGGTAGCGAATTGATCTATGTCATAAATTTGATCTATGTCATAAACTGCTAACTTAGCTATACGAAAAAATGCGCTGATATTTGAGAAATTCCTTATATTTGACAATTGACGTAATTGCACGGCATATCGTAAACTAGTTTCACATAATTAATACAATTTTTTGTCAGTATTTTGTATATCTCAGGTTTCAGCATAAATTCAACTCAAAATGGGTTGTCCGGAAAGTAATTTCTTATCATTAAGTCAAATGAAATGCCAAATGCTGGAGGACAGTGGTTTTCGATATTTCCAATAACTTAGTAATCTCTCGTATTGTAAGAACACTGGTTATTCTTGGATCAAAGCCTTGACTTCCTTGGTCGTCATCGGGAGTAATCGGCCTTCCATAGTGTACACCATTTTCGAGTATTTTATCACCATTATGGATTTTTTTTAAACCACTATTAATTTACACACACAATCACTTTCTGCATCGTTGCCATACATAAAGTTTTTGTCGCCTTTTTTCACATAGCACCGAACTTATTTTCTTCCATGTTCAAAATTAGTCCAAAAAAAAACGCTCAAGCAATTTGGGTAAATAATGATCGAAAATGCACTAAACCTTGCATAATAATATACATTCAACACGTTTGGAATGAAGTGAAAAATTCGGCCTTATGACATCTCTCTGAGAAATGTGAAACTACCTTCTAGACAACCCCAATACATAGTTATATTTACACCCAAGTGGCTGTTTCATAGTATAGTATAACATGTTTACCACTTGGCATATTGCATAATTAGTTGGAAAACAAAATGTATTTCTGTACAATAATGATTGTGTTAAATGTCCCATAATTTAAGAATAGTCATTAAATGTGCCTGTATACAATAGTGAACATATTATTGTAACATATTATGTATATATCAGTTTGTCTAGTTGGCTTCATTGAAATAAAATGACATTCCACTTAAATCTTAAACTCGAATCTAAGTTTTTCTTTCTAACAATGTTCGATTAACTTTGTAGTATAAATGTGACAACAAATGCAGTTTGTACGAATCTATCATCTCATTTTTAAAGTCACACAAATCGAAGACCCACCCAATTCCACATATTTTACTATCCAGCAAAAGAATATCAACCATTATGAGTTTTGATACCTCAATTTTATAATATAAAAATAATCTCTTGTATTATTGTTTTACACTTTTGTTGTATTCCATACGACCCGGTGGATTTATTATCATATGGCAATCTCTTCCAACCAACCAGAAATATTTTAAAGAGGCCTTAATTGAAAATCAGACTTAACATAAGTACTTTTTGAAAAAATCTAGATTCCAACTGAATCAAACCTGCAGCCCCTGGGTCAGAAGACAGGCCACAGCAACTAGGCCATGAAGATCATCTGTATGTTTTTTTTAGAGTTTCATATCCTCTAGTGGCGTATTCAGTTTCCGTTCGTAATCTTTGCAATTTTTAGAGTTTCATATCCTCTAGTGGCGTATTCAGTTTCCATTCGTAATCTTTGCAATTTTTAGAGTTTCATATCCTCTAGTGGCATATTCAGTTTCCGTTCGTAATCTTTGCATTTTTTAGAGTTTCATATCCTCTAGTGGCGTATTCAGTTTCCGTTCTTGCAATTTTTAGAGTGTCATATCCTCTAGTGGCGTATTCAGTTTCCGTTCGTAATTTTTGCAATTTTTTTAGAGAAATCTTTGGTGATATAGGAAAAAATCTGAATACACATCTTTCTAAAAATGATTCGTATCAGGAATCTATGGAATGAATGATTTATCTTCACCATAGACGTCTACTCTAGTATTTTCTCAGCATTCCTGATTTTTTTAACCACTTGACAGCTTTGCCCGAGCGTGACTCGGGTACGAAGTTTCTTTTTATACTGACGAGCTCGAGCCTCGTTCGGGCAAATCTTGTTTCGACTGGTTGGGAATGTTTCTCCCGAGCATCGTTTGGGAAAACCTTGTTTCGACTGGTTGGGAATGTTTCTCCCAAGCATCGTTTGGGCAAATCTTGTTTCGACTGGCTGGAAATGTTTCTCCCAAGCATCGTTTGGGCAAATCTTGTTTCGACTGGTTGGGAATGTTTCTCCCGAGCATCGTTTGGGAAAATCTTGTTTCGACTGGTTGGGAATGTTTCTCCCAAGCATCGTTTGGGCAAATCTTGTTTCGACTGGCTGGAAATGTTTCTCCCAAGCATCGTTTGGGCAAATCTTGTTTCGACTGGTTGGGAATGTTTCTCCCAAGCATCGTTTGGGCAAATCTTGTTTCGACTGGTTGGGAATGTTTCTCCCGAGCATCGTTTGGGAAAACCTTGTTTCGACTGGTTGGGAATGTTTCTCCCAAGCATCGTTTGGGCAAATCTTGTTTTGACTGGCTGGAAATGTTTCTCCCAAGCATCGTTTGGGCAAATCTTGTTTCGACTGGTTGGGAATGTTTCTCCCAAGCATCGTTTGGGCAAATCTTGTTTCGACTGGTTGGGAATGTTTCTCCCAAGCATCGTTTGGGCAAATCTTGTTACGACTTGTTGGGAATGTTTCTCCCGAGCGTCGTTTGGGCAGATCTTGTTTCAACTTGTTTTCTCCGAACGGAATATATTTTCGTACAGAATTTAGTCGTTCACAGTTCGTCATTGTGTTACGTCGCGTGCTAAAAACCCGACTGTTAGGTGGTTAATATGTTTTTGATGAAAATGTATGTAGATATTGTGGGATGAGCTGTAACAGTAACAATGGCCACGCGGTAACATTATTCGGGGGTATCTATATATCTATGACTTTGGTCATATATATTCTTTAAAAAAAAAAACATTTCCGGTGTGCTCCAACTGTCTCACTTCGGTGTGCCATCGGGTCTAGTACAGTGGTGTGGCCGTTGAGTTTGCTGGTGTGGAACAGCACATACTAAAAAAAAAATCCACGGAACAGCTCAACTTTACAATTGAATTGACGTTGAAATGACAAAGATCTTCGACCACGAGGCCCAGTGACGACAATGACATAGAACCCAGTACACATGGGCCCGAGTAGATCACTAAAAGGTGTTATTTTAGATACGTGTATATCGATTTTGTCAGTATATGTTTTGATTTAGTTGGTTTACTAATATATCCTATTCTCTCTAGCCCTTAATGATAAACCAGTTCTAGTGAAAGCAAACCTTTAAATATAACAATATAATGTTAGACAGACTTTTGATAAACCTTTATATTTTGACCACTGCAGCATTAGAATAGTCTTATTTATTAAAATATCCATAGAACACTATTTATCTAAATCGTGAATAATTGTATATTTTTTTCAATCTATGCTCTCTTAAAAAATTATATCAAAGAAGTCAACTTGACATACTTTAAATGATGCTTATGATTAATTTAAATAACTTTTTCTGTTAAAAAGTATATATTAATTAGTTTGCTTTGTATTAAATTAAGCGGTAAAAAAAATTAAGATGTAAGAAAATATTGTTAACTGATTTGTTTCCTTGAATTATTTTTTCCAAATTCGACAACTCCTATATGTAAATGTTTAGTTAAATAATTTATGTATATTAGCTACTAATAAAGACGATGTTTTGAATGTTACATTTGCTGTTTATTTTATTTTGACTTTTCTTCACTTCTTTCATCAGTGAGGTTTACTTTTTATTTTCCATTGCACCGGATAAAGTTTTAATTCAACGTACATTACCTGTGATAAGTATACTAAAAGTCTAATGGGATCTACCTGTGATAAGTATAGTAAAAGTCTAATGGAATCTACCTGTGATAAGCACAGTAAAAGTCTAATGGGATCTACCTGTGATAAGTATAGTAAAAGTCTAATGGGATCTACCTGTGATAAGTATAGTAAAAGTCTAATGGAATCTACCTGTGATAAGTGTAGTAAAAGTCTAATGGAATCTACCTGTGATAAGTATAGTAAAAGTCTAATGGGATCTACCTGTGATAAGTATAGTAAAAGTCTAATGGGATCTACCTGTGATAAGTATAGTAAAAGTCTAATGGGATCTACCTGTGATAAGTATAGTAAAAGTCTAATGGGATCTACCTGTGATAAGTATAGTAAAAGTCTAATGGGATCTACCTGTGATAAGTATAGTAAAAGTCTAATGGAATCTACCTGTGATAAGTATAGTAAAAGTCTAATGGAATCTACCTGTAATAAGCACAGTAAAAGTCTAATGGAATCTACCTGTGATAAGTATAGTAAAAGTCTAATGGAATCTACCTGTAATAAGCACAGTAAAAGTCTAATGGAATCTACCTGTGATAAGTATAGTAAAAGTCTAATGGAATCTACCTGTGATAAGTACAGTAAAAGTCTAATGGAATCTACCTGTGATAAGTATAATAAAAGTCTAATGGAATCTACCTGTGATAAGTGTAGTACTATAAAAGTCTAAACACAATGGAATAGGGTACTTGTCGTTAGTAACACCGGAGAGTACTTACTTATATACGTTTATAAGTCAATGTGATAGACAAATTCATATATTCTAGTTTGAAGGAGCCCGAACCCCATAGTTTGGAAATTCTTGGATGAGTCCTGTGACAGCTCACAAATTTGCCCCAATACAACCTTGTAACGATGTTCAGTAATTTTAGTTATTTTATCAACTTTAATATAAGCCTCAATTCTAATAAATAGCAAGTTATTTAGGTAAATACATTACACTAGGTTGTATTGGGGCAAATTTGTGAGCTGTCACAGGACTCATCCTAGAATTTCTGAACTATAGCTGTCAAATCGAGAGAGAAAACATATGGAATGTCAACATTCAATTGTTACTCTAAAAAATAAATTTTGCGACTGTTGGTTTTCTCCTACTTGCTTTTATTAAGTTAACTGTATCAAGACAATATAATCAATTCATCTTAATAAAAATTGGTTAAGAGCAAACCATGATAGATAAACATTGAAGGTGACGAGAAAGAACTCTCCAGAGACCAGTGAAGTGCCAAAACCAACGCTAAAACAATGTTTTAAACCTTTTGAATGATTTTACCATAAATATATTTACTTGTGACCATTTTATATAAATTTTATAATATATATATTTATTTATCTTACCATTTTATCATAAATATATTTATAGGTGCTATTATAGTAAAAAAATTGCAAATTATCATCAAGAATAACATGTTGTCACAAAATACTCCTTTCCTGTCTTCATACTTTATGTATTCCTGATCAAAACCTCTATGATTTGAATGATGTCATTACAAAATAAAAACATTGATAAATATCAACAGAAAGAATTATTTTGTATTAATCGAGGACCGGTGTGTATTGGATAACGTCAGTGTGTTTGTTGGATAACGTCAGTGTGATAGTTGGATAGCGTCGGTGTGTGCCACCTGTGATCTGACTCATTCGTGTTCACATCCGTTGCAGGGAATCGTCAACAGTTTTATAATCCTGAATATTTATCTGGTATGTTCTATTGTACCGTTACTGTTTTTATGATAAATGTATATTAGTTACATTTTTTTATTATTTCATTTTCATTATTGCAGTTTTATTGAGTTGTTCCAGGATACATTGAACAGGATAAAGATTGCTATAAGGTGGCTTACCTCCAATAGGAGACGGCAATAGGAAAAGGTAAAAAGGTATGATGTACAGTGGAACCTCTCATAACGAGAATAATTCGTTCCAGAATCTTACTCGTTATGTGAAACACTCGTTAAGCGAAACAATTTTTCCCATATAAATCAATGTAAAATACGATAATGCGTTCCATGCCGAAAAAAATACTATTTTTTTTTATTTTTAACGTTTATTCAAATAAAATTACATACTTATAAATTGTTAAGGAGCGTAACAACCCGGAATGCGATTTCGATTTGCAAAAAACAATAAAAAAATCGAAATAACTAGTTTTTTATTTATGAATTTATGACAAATAATTCATTCTTTTTTACTAGAAGTAAAATCCGGTAACCCTCAGAATCTACGATCATCTTATAGTCGCTGATGAAATTCTCTGCTGCCTTTGTGTCAGAGCTTGCTGCTTCACCGTGCCTCACAACGCTGAGGATGCCGGTTCTTCTCTTAAATTTCTCGAACCATCATGACTTCCATTAAATTGTACTTCTTTTTCGGTAGTTGATGATTCTGGCGTCTTCTTAACAAGGTCGGCGAAAATAACTTTCGCCTTCTCACAAATGATGTTTTCGTTAATAGTATCGCCTTGCAATTACTTTTCATTTATCCATATGAGAAGCAACCTTTCAACATCATCAATAATAGGTAACCGTTTCGTAGACATTCTTGACACTCCCTTTGAAGCATCTATCTTCTTAATTTTGTCCTTGTTCTTGAGGATAGAGCAAATCGTTGATGTAGACCGATTGTATGTGCGCGCTAGATCAGCCACGCTCACACCTCGTTCTCGCTTTTCAATGATTTTACGTTTCATTTGTACAGTTACTTTTATTCTCTTATGGCTGTCTTCTTGTGGCTTTTTCTTCAGGGACATTTTTTCAAGGGTTATTAAACTTTGCACAAAAAAAATTACAAATAATGTTCTGAACACAAGTTTGGAAAAATGTGTGATCACATGTGACACTAACGTGCTAGCGGAACGAGTGCTAACCAGAGACTGGCGCGGAAGTCCCGGCTCACAAGTGAGTGACGTGAAGATGGGACTTCCCCTTTCTGCGTCACTCGTTATGCGAAATGTCGCTCGTTAAGGGAGCATAATTTTCACAATCTGTTTAGCTCGTTATGCGAATTACTCGTTATGAGAGGTGCTCGTTATGAGAGGTTCCACTGTAATGTGTAAAAATAAAAAAGTAAAATTGTTTTTTAATGTTTTATTTTTATTAAAATATTACAGTCAATTGACAACAATATCATCTATATTTATATATGAAACCCTGAATACTCCAATTTATTTTCAAATTTTTTTTTATAAACTTTATTTCAATTCATTGTAAAATACTTGTATTAAATACAATCATTTTTAATAATTAAGACCTGGGTGTTTCATCAAACATTAGGATCCATTATAGACTATTATGATATGCAAAATAATAATTTAGGAAAATAGTTGATAATAGACCATTTTGAATAGTAAAATATCAATAATGGAGCTGTGCTTAGGCGGATAATCCAACAACGAGCTCTTACTGTGCCTTGTCCTATAGTTGAGAGTCAAATAGTCCGGTCTTACTATACTGACATCAACTGGAATGTTAATTTAATTTTTATAATAAATTTTAAATAATATGAATGGTATAAGTTACCACCATTTATTTTTGTTTTAATTGACACGGAAATAAAGACATTGTGAAGCAACTAAGGTTTCTTGAACTTAACTAACTTGTTAGATGCTAAATCCAAACCTCGCACATTCAAATGTTAACACTAGATGCTGAGAATGTTTACACTAGATGCTGAGAATGTATTTACACTTTCATTGTTTGTTGAAAATGTGAAGTGTCTAGTTTTATTGATAGTACATTGTCTAAAGAGAGATTTTATAAAAAAAATATTGAACTAAAAACAGTGTTTTTATTATCATTTCATTCAAATAATTCAAATGAGAATCATTGACTGATAAATAATTTATTTTTATATAAAAAATTTGCTCACATCCGCAAGTCTCAAAAAAATTTCGTAGTTGTCTGGACCTCGCAGTCGAGAATCCCCTAACAAATCCAACGTCAATTCAGTTGGAAAGCGATTCTGCGCTGTGGAGTTTTCGTTTCTTTCTCTCATCCTTAAGTGAGTAAGCTGTTGCACACCAGCAAACTCACCGGACACACCGGTGTGCAGGATCCGATGGCACACCTGAAGTGAGACGATCGGAGTACACCGGCATGGTTTTTTATTTTTTTTAAAGAATAGACATAATCTAACTCACAGTAATAGTGTATAATATAAAAAAACCCTAAATATCAAGTGGAAAAAATACCTTTGTCATTCGAAGAGAGTACCACAGCGTGGGGTTCGAACCTTGATGCGACCTTCCGCACAAAAGTCCAGTACGTGACCATGCGGCCACGAAGCTCAAAATAGTAAAAATGTGATATCAGATATAATTTCATTGTTACATAACCTTACAAATCCTATTGGTTACATAACCTTACGAATTCTATCGTAAGACTTCTCCAGGCCCTCTTGTTTTTAAATCCATTTAAAAAAATAAGGAATAGTATAACGATGGCTATTTCGTACGTCTAGCAATATTTTATACGAATGCTTATTTACATTTTCAGCACTATACATTTTAATAGCTTAACAAAAAAATGTAAGAATTAATTTATTTTATTGTATATTTTTATGACTTTATTTAATAAGCTAGTTGTAGTACTAAACAGATTTTACTTTTCAAGTTAAATTATTTTTCAGTTATTCATTTCGTTAGTGGCAAAAGAATCATTATACGAGGCGTATCCAGAAAGTAAGTGTACTGAGGCTCTCACGACCGAATGGATTTTATTTTCGACATGTTGGCTATCCGTGTAGCCTGACCCTTCCCCTCCGCAACGAGGCCAGTTTGAGGTCAGTACGTTGCGAAGTGTCGACGCGACAACACGTTTTGTGAAAAATGTCAAACCAATCTCCCGCCAAGTGCGAAATTTTGTAAAAAGGCAAGAGTTTTTGAGGCGCTGCAAACTCCATGGAGATGAATTTCTCCGCACCATCGTTACTGGAGATGAAACTTGGGTTGCACACTACACGCCTGAAACCAAAAGGCAGTCTCAACAGTGGCGTCACACCTCTTCACCCTCCGCCAAAAAGTTCAAAAACACAATTTCAGCCAAGAAAATCATGGCATCCGTGTTTTGGGACTGTCAAGGCATAATTTTAATTGAATATATGCCTCAAGGGGAGACCATCAACTCTGCAAGATACTGTGAGACCCTAAAAAAATTGCGGAGAGCGATTCAGAACAAGAGGAGAGGCATGCTGACAAAGGGAGTCTGCCTGCTGCACGACAATGCAAGACCACACATGGCCAACGCCACGAAGGAACTGCTCGCCTCGTTTAAATAGGATGTCCTGAACATCCCGCGCATTCCCCTGACCTAGCACCTTCAGATTACTATCTCTTTACCTCCCTGAAACTGCACATGGGTGGAAAAAGGTTTTCAACCGACGAGGAGGTAAAGGAGGAGGTGGAGAATTGGACGGAGGAGTTGGCGGCAAATCACTTCGAGGAAGGCATCAAAAAGTTGATACCCCGCTTCACCACCTGCATTGAGAGGAATGGCGACTATGTCGAAAAATAGCTTACATATGTACTACGGTAACCACGTAATTTTTTTGTTTAAATAAAAAAAATTGTAACCTACAAAAATTCAGTACACTTAGTTTCTGGATATGCCTCGTAAATAAAAAAAAATTATTTCACTGAAATTTGAAATGGGTAAATTTACATTGATGATTCAAAGCATCCAGAAAATGTATACTTTATACGGTAACAAATTAATTATGTGAAGTTGATAAAGGTAAGTAAGTATAATAGTTTCACTATACTTGAGAAAATGTAGCATGGTCCCTGTGACAGTTCACAAATTTGTCCCAATACAACCTTGTAACGACATTCAGTAATTTTAATTATTTTATCATCTTTAATATAAGCCTCGATTCTAATAAATAGCAAGTTATTTAGGTAAATACTCGTACATTACATAAAACTAATAATAATGAAAAATTAATACATCTTGTTACAAATTAGCAAAAATGTGGCAGTTTGTTAAAATCAAATAATATTTGGTGACGTTTGTCAAAAGTCACTACATTGGTCTGCATTGGCTAGGGATGGGGTATTCGATAATTGGATTTTCGATTTTTTTGCTGAGAATGTTTACACTTTGTTCGTAATTAGTATTAATTCATAGTGGTTCTTGGCCTATTTAAAGATAGATACAAATCATACAATACATTAGAGTCAGTATAATGAAAATTAGGAATTAAAACGTCAGTTTAGAGAAAAACAGTTTTTTGATTTATAAAAAAACAATTCGATTTGTAAAAAAAAACTATTTTACCCCATCCTTTTGAGACATGACATTTCAAATGTCACAGGGACCATCCTATATTTTCTTGAGTACAATACAAATTTGCTTGAAATTACAAAATGTTGATTATTAGCCTCAAATTCAATGTTAAAATTACATCATTCAAATTTATGCTGTATGCAGATAATATAGTATTGCTAGCAGAGAGTGGGGGAAATTTCCAAAAGCTTGAAATAATATTGGAAATTAGAATTTAATGTTTTTAAAGAGAGGATATATCAGAGTGTGTGAAATAAAAGAGAATAAAGAAACATTAGAAACAAGTTAAGCAAATTTTGTATCTTGGAAGCATGTTCAAATCGGATGGCTTTATGAAATGTGACACTGAAAGAGCAGAAGCAGGTGGAATAAAAGTGAATGGTGCATTATACAATGTGTTTACTACTGGAGCACACCAAGAGAAGCAAAGCTTGCAGCTCATTATGGAATCCTAGTCACAGCTTTAGAATATGCACTTTCATCACTTTTTTATATAAAAAAATTATGAAAGTAAATACAATAGAAATAAGAGGATTGTTTAGAATGTGTAGAAAAACAATTTGTGATAGAATTACGAATAATGACATAACGAAAGAATGCAGATTGAAATAGGATGCAGTACTTAAAATGAAAAAGACAACCTTGATGGCCTAGATGTAAGACGCTTGTCTCCCAGCCCGGAGGTTGCGGGTTCAAACCCCGCTAGAACTTAGATTTTTTTTTTAAAAGTATTCCAGTCTGGTTTTCACTTAAGGCCTCTTTAATATCTATCTGGTTGGTTGGAAGATATTGCTACGTGGCAATAATTCCGTCAGGTTGTACAACGAAAGTGTAATACAACACAGAGTATTTAGATGGTTCAGCCAAGTAGAAAAAATTAATGATGAAAGATTTACAAAAATAATCTCTACGAGTTGTATAAAAAATACGAAAAGTTTTGGAAGACCTAGAAAAACATAATACAACCAAATGAATCAAATTAGAGAATAATGAAAAGCCTTTATAATAGGAGAGTATGCATTATGAGGTGTATGGATATGACAGAAGCAAAAGATATGTGCCAGGAGAGAAGTGGAGATCTGTTCTCTCTGCCTATCCCAATAATGACATAAATAAAGAATTTACTCTTAAGAAGTCACAAAATATTTTTCTCAACATGTCATTTTCAGGATTAACACAATGAATATTTTTTTCTGTTCAACTCTGTAAGCCTCATGTCACCGCAAATGGTATTTTATTTATATTTACAAAAATGACTCAACCCACAAAATATCTCTTTGATTTATTTGAAATATCGAAAATGCACGATCAATGTGTCAAGCCAAGCCAGGATTTTTCATTGTTAAATTCTTTCTTAAAAAATACTTCCATACAAACTGACTCCAGACTCCCAAGAAATATAGTCTTTGTTGAGCTGATACGAAATATAAGGATGTACAGTATGACACAGTCAAAACCATAAATGCAAAGCACAACTGGAAGTAAACAACACCTGATTGAACCTTAAAAGCCATAAAACTGTTGCAAGTTATCAGGGACCCAATCACAAATTGGCTCACATAGTCATCACTGGTGGAACTAACGACAAGTACCCTAATCCCTCACTTTATATTGAGCCTTCTTTTATATTAGTCGCAGGTAATGGACATTCATTAATATATAATTAAGTGATAAAATGTTTCGTCAATTATCTCATAACAGGCAAAATGTAGGTTGTGCCCTTTTTGTATATATACATGCAATTATCAATACTAGCTGAACACACTTAAAACAGACAATTGTGGACCTTTTCTAGGCAAAAAAATAATTATTATGTCGAATTTTTCAATAAGTTTTCATTACTGAAAATTATGACCACAAATGTACGTTAAAATCCAATATTCGAACTAATAAATCCAGTTAAATTCAAGATAAATGGGCATAAAACCAAGAACATTTGACATTTCAAGCATTCTATCAAGTTATAAAATATAATAAAGTCATATGTGTATAATAAAGTAAAGTCATAAAACACAAAATAAAATAAAAGCACAAAAAAACTATTGTAAAAAATCGTATAGCTACAGGAGTACTAAACAAAAACAATTCCAAGTAAATTCTTTAGAAAAATTTATAATTAAAATTTTTACACATAATAATAGTAAATTTATTTCTGTAAAAGAAATAAAATGCACAATATATCTGATAATATTTTTTCTGAGCTAAAGCATATAATTAATTATAACATAAAACATAAATATAAAATAACAAGCATCAAATAATAAAAAAAACAAATAATTTTTGTATTTAAAACATTAACAATCCTCATCAAGTAGATGTGATGGCCACTGCACCGACCACTTGCAACAATATAGGGTATAATTTTTCCTGTAAGATGCTTCTATAGCTATTCACTCTTTTTCCTGTAAGATGGTTCTATAACTATTCACTCCTTTTCCTGTAAGATGCTTCTATTGTTATAACTTCTTTTTCCTGTCAGATGATTATATTGTTATCCCCTCTTTTTCCTGTAAGATGCTTCTATTGTTATCCCCTCTTTTTCCTGTAAGATGATTATATTGTTATCCCCTCTTTTTCCCGTAAGATGATTCTATTATCTCCTCTTTTTCCTGTAAGATGATTATATTGTTATCCCCTCTTTTTCCTGTAAGATGATTATATTGTTATCCCCTCTTTTTCCTGTAAGATGCTTCTATTGCTATCCCCTCTTTTTCCTGTAAGATGCTTCTATTGTTATCCCCTCTTTTTCCTGTAAGATGCTTCTATTGTTATCACCTATTTTTCCTGTAAGATGGTTATATTGTTATCCCCTCTTTTTCCTGTAAGATGCTTCTATTGTTATCCCCTCTTTTTCCTGTAAGATGATTCTATTGTTATCCCCTCTTTTTCCTGTACGATGCTTCTATTGTTATCCACTTTTTCCTGTAAGATGATTATATTGTTATCCCCTATTTTTCCTATAAGATGATTCTATTGTTATCCCCTCTTTTTCCTGTAAGATGATTATATTGCTATCCCCTCTTTTTCCTGTAAGATGCTTCTATTGTTATCACCTCTTTCTCCTGTAAGATGATTATATTATTATCCCCTCTTTTTCCTGTAAGATGCTTCTATTATTATCATCCCCCTTTTTCCTGTAAGAGGCTACTATTGTTAACCCCTCTTTTTCCTGTAAGATGCTTCTACTAATATACTTTCTCATTGTAACAGTATAATTATATCTCAACCCACCAAAAAACACTGCCTAATGTGTTTTTTTTTTGTTATCAGTGTGATCATATAGATTTATTTGCAAAAAAAAACTAAAGGTTTTTAAACTAAGTAAGTAAGAATATGTGTCAATATATAAAAGTTCACCTATTCTACAATATATAGCAGAGATGGAAAACAGGTCGAACGCGAAGAAATTTTCGATAGATCGCGGCCGTCTTCGTAACTTACAATATGGCGTGCGATGTTGCCAAATCTCATTATGCGCATGCACTTGCCAACACAGTCAATAAGTTATCCTTTTTTAATATGTAGATGTCTACTCCAAATAAATGAATGTATGTTATTTAACATGTATGTAATTTTATTAACCAAGTAAATTCCGCTCATACTTATTAACAAACTTTTAGTTATTAGCTATCTTTTTTTAAATCTACATAAAAAGTCGATCGTGGCTATTTTTTTATATAAATAGTCAATCGCGACAACAAACAAGTTGGCCACCCCTGCTATATAGCATTCAACCGCTCTATTTACGTGGTTTTCATTTACATGATGTTTTCCTGGAACTAATTACCCTCATAAATGGAGGGAATCCTCATTTGTCTATTTTAACACTTCAAATAAAAAAATTGTTAAGGTTTAAAAGGTCAAAAACGTTAGTTTAAGGTTTAACAGAATAAAAATTGATATATTTGCTAATAAAATGTAAAAACAAATATTAAGGAATATTTAGCTTTTTTCAAACATTTCTTTATTGAAATATGAAGAGGACACCTTTTTACACAAAATTTAATCAAGAGCTCAAATTATTAAAAAAAAATAGAAAAATAGAGTTTCATTTATACACCAAATAAACTTTAAAACAAGTAGAAGTAAAATGAGACATTAAATTATACATAAATAAATAAATAGATTTACAAATGAAAGAAAAAGGAACACTTAAGTTGGAGTAATACTAAATGAAACCTTAAAAGTAAACTATGCAATTTAAAATACAATATAAAATAAATTCAAAAATGATATGTAATTAAGACTACAGTACAGTGCAAATAATAATAAACATAAAAATATCCTAGGTGGATTGTGATAGATTGTATTCTTAAAAATATTTAAACAAAATATACTTCAAAAATTTCATTTGTGGGCCCGTTGGTAAGACACCTGTTTTTTTAGCTCGGGGGTTGTTAGATTCATTCATATTGGTACCCCATTCATATTGGTACCCCATTCGTATTGGTACCCCATTCGTATTGGTCTCCATTCGTATTGGTACCACATTCGTATTGGTATCCCATTCGTATTGGTACCACATTCGTATTGGTATCCCATTCATTGGGTACCCCGTTCATATTGGTTCCCCATTCATATTGGTGTTACCCCATTCATATTGGTGGTACCCCATTCATATTGGTGGTACCCCATTCATATTGGTGGTACCCCATTCATATTGGTGGTACCCCATTCATATTGGTGGTACCCCATTCATATTGGTGGTACCCCATTCATATTGGTGCCCCATTTCTTTAAAAAAAAGGTTTCAATCTCGTTTTTACTTTAGGCCTTTATAACAGCTTTCAAGTTGGTTAGAAGAGATTGATATATAGCAATAAACCTTCCATGTTGTATTGTGTACAAAATTAGTATGATACAATACAGTAACAGTGGTCAGGATAGAGGTACCTGAAAGTGTATCACAGATGGTATAAAAAGTGCAAGAGATTTTCTAACACCTCATTTTTCAGTTACAAAATTTACAACAGGACTAAGAATCAATATTTTTACCATTTCTTCGAAGTTCAAATTATTTAAGGGATTTTTTTGTTTTTAATAACAATTTATGGCAATCCTTATTGCAAAGGTTTGTACTTTTCTTTCATTATAGAGAGAATAGTAGCAAGCCCTCTCGGTAGGAAAAACAACCTCCCCACGACATAAAATCCTTGCCCATCACACCAGATAACTTCTTTCTGATTTAACAATAACACCTTCAGTGAAGGGACACAGACAGGACCTCTATAAATACAAAAATCAACCACCTAACATGAAAAAAAAAAGGATCTTCAAAGCATCAATGAAATCATTATTCCATCCCACCTATATAGACAACCTGCCACACTTATATTTTAGAATGATACACAATTTGCCATGCGTAAAAATTGCCACAATTTATTTTTAATAAAATCAAAGCATTATCACCAGGTAAAAATTGCCACAATCTATTACCGATAAAATCCTAGATTATGACGACCTGAAAATTGCCACAATTTATTATCAACGCAATCAAAGCATTACGATCAATAAAGAGTTGCCACAATTTTACATCAATAAAATCAAACCATGTAAAAAAACATGAAATGCTAACATTCAGGGGTTAAAAATTGATAAATTAGTGTGGCAAAACTCAGGGTATAAAGTTATGTATAAAAGATTTTAAAAACTATTGTAAGCAATTCGTTTTCAGACTATTATTTTTTTTAATTCTTTACAATTTCAGTCATCATAGGTACACGTGTAGTTTTAGACTTATCGTAATAATAGACTAATGTAATTAGTATGACCAATGTCATTAGAATTAGATTCGTACATTTGTCAAAATAGGAATGATTTAATTGTATTTACAATAATATAAGGCCATATAAAGGTAATTTAACGGAGGCACCTTTGCCAATACACAACAATCATTTCCCTAAAAATTCATCCAATTCTGCCGTATCTCCGGTGTCTAGTTGTATTTCCTCTAACGTCGGTTCTTTGTCTATGTTTTTACTAAATGACAGCTTTTCTGAAATAAATAAATAAAATAGATTAAGATTTTATTTACATACTTGTATACATATAAATATCTCCAAGCTATGTCCCCTGCGGAGTTGGCAGAGAAAACAGACATCCACACTCTTATATTCAAAGTTAATTTTTAGGCTTCCTCTATATACATACATTGATACAGCTTATTATGCACAAATGTTTTAATATTCGTGCTTTAAACTTTCCCTCCTGTCAAATTCTACTTTTTTCGGTATATCTTTACTGTTTACTTCTGACGTATCAGAGATTACTGAGAAGTGCCCACCCTTTGCTGAAATCGTTATAAGGATCAATGGTTTTAAAGAAAAATTTCAGCATCTTTCCAATCATGGATTAGCGCTACACTCAAACAGAGATTGTTTATTGGCCTTTCCAGTTCACCGCTTCTCTTTTTTTACGTTGTCTTTTCCTGTCCATGCAGTGAGACTCTGGAATCAGTTACAAACCAATACAAGACTCGCTCCGTCCTTGACATGCTTTAAGAAGTGACTGAAAAAACTCTTAATTTTTAGCCAGTAAAATAACGTGTTTCATTCCTGATTTTTCTTTTCCTTTCCTCTCCACCATCCCTTCCTTTTCTTTTGATTGATGATATCTCACTTTATATGAAAAAGAATATTCGGGTGATTGTCCGTCTTTGTGGGGTTCGTGGGCATATGTTCACGTAAGTGTTTAGTGCGGGGTTCGAATGGACGACTTTCTGCACGGAAATCCAGTGTGTTACCGCGTGACCATGCACCTCGATTATATTTGCAATAAAAGTATTAAATAATGGTCTTCTTATCATATTCTTTTAAGAGACTAACATTTCATACAAAAAGTAGTTCTCTCTGTCCCATGCCACAAAAAAGTTCTTGAAGTAATTATACATATAACAAAAGAACACTGTGCTCATAATATTTACATTTAGATATATGCATGAAAAAAAACAATTTCAATTATGTAAACTTAAAAAGAAACCCAAAAACACATGTATAGAATTTATGATAATTAGCATAAAAGTTACAGAAAAACATAAATCCAGAAGGAAGTTATGTACCAAAGACATACTGCCAAAAACTTGTAACTCTAAATTTCAGGTGTTTATATAAAAGAAGCATTAATTATCTCAAAGTGTTCCTCGGCCATAACTCCCAAACAATTCCTATCCTCATTTCTATTTTCCTGGAGATTTATCTTTATTTCTTTTAGTGCTACTCCCCCTCGAATAACACAGCCATTTTTTCGACCTAATATTCAGGGTTATAAGGATATCTATGGTTTCAGTATCTATTCAATCAAAAAAAAAAAGGAAAAACATGTCAGTGTGCTCCGATTGTCTCACTTCATTATGCCATCAGATCCCGTACAGCGGTGTGACCGATAAAAAAGAAGAAACGAAAACCCGACAGTACATAGCTATAAACCTATCAAGTTGTACTGTATACCATACAATGAAAAATAGTCTTAAATACAATAAGTATAAAGTCTTACTTGGCAACTCTCCTTGTGCTTTATAGAGGGCGATATCTTCTTGGAAAGCCTGTGAAGCAGCCTTCTGCCTCTCTTTCAGGAGCTCCCGCTGGCGGACCTCCGCTTCTCTCGCTTTCTCCGCCTGCTTCTGGGCTAGAGCCACACGACTATGCTCCAAGGCAGCTAGAATAACATTTTTAATACATCGTTACAAATTATATCATTTTTATGGTGTATGTTAGTAACTGGAAGTGACAAATTTTACAAACTGTCTTAGAGTTTATAAAATCTGTTGCTTTATTATAAATATCAGAGAAAACTTTAGTGGTATCACTGATTTGATGGATAAAACATTTATTTTTCATTTTGACATCCTAGTTTTCATTTTAATTTAAGACTCTATCCCACCTGGTTCTTATAAAAAATATTGAGAAATATTATTATATATTCGGAGAAATAATAAAATCAGTATGTTATACAATTTGTCAGTCAGTAATTGAATATGATGTAATAAGGTTAGTTCAATAAAATCAGTATGTTACACGATATGTCAGTCAGTAATTGAATATGGTGTAATAAGGTTAGTTCAATAAAATCAGTATGTTACACAATTTGTCAGTCAGTAATTGAATATGGTATAATAAGGTTAGTTCAATAAAAATTGTGAACTTATCAATTATATAATAACAGTAGACCACTCATGTTATTTACAAACAGAATGACCAACTTCACGAATACAACAGTGAACACAATTATCTCATCATTCCCAAAATGAGCGCTAAAATTAAGCCAAGTTTATCTAATAGCAAAAATATGTAACATGCATCCATCAGAGATAAACAAAAGGGTGAAAATTGGTCATGATATTAGACTTAAGTCACTCACACCTCAAAATTGTCACTCCATACAAAATAAATCTTACTCCTCATATCAAACTCCTTATATCTCTAAAAAACAAACAAAGACAGACCTACAGACGTACACTAGACAAACGTGTTTGTACTGACAGTATTGTACTGATATATTTGTGCATTCAATAATTCAAATATTCTGAGTATGATAACAGAAAAAGTAAACCATCACATTATAAACACGAAGAATAATATAATTAGGTACAAATTGATAGGTTACTCAGATGTGAAATAGAGATTTTTATTTTGCATACATGGCAATTTTGCTTACGCAGCATGTCAGAAACTACCTCTTTATCCCAGAGCCGTTATACTGGAAATCCTCACTAACCTGGATAAATAGGGGAAAGATCATCTAGATTTGCCTGAATAAACTTATCTTGTAATTCCGAAAAAATAATCTACTTAGCTAACCGATAAGCATAAACGGAGCAATAAATCTCTTGACACGGCTTTTTTTGTGACAGATCACTTTATGAGCCATTGGAGGTATTGGATGCTGTAATAGTGATGTGCCAACTACAATGCAATTTGCAAACGTCTTTAAACCTCCACAATATTGCCTTAGCTAAAATAAACAAAATATACAAATGACAAGTTTATTGCCAAACAACAATTTCTTACAAGCAACTAAACAAGAGTTACGCAGATTAGTGGCTATTGCTGAGTGAAAGTTATGTTATTATCAAAAAGAAAACTTAATTATTAAAAAAAATTTAAAAATCACTTGACGTAAACGCGTTCCGCTCGAAGTATATTTGATCACTGGTGAATATTTATGTGTGCTAATACTAATAAACTAAACATCCATGCATTGCTAGGAGCAGTAATAGTGTCATTGGTTTGCATACGAAAACGCGTCAAGCGTGTTGTTAGCACCCGACGGTTGCAAAGAACGCACTAGGCACGTTGTTAGCATTAAACGTGTTAAAGTATGAAAAACAGTAAAATAAAATGTTTGCATACGTCACCTAAGATTGGGAAAGGAGGAAGATAGAAAAGGACAAGGAAGTAGAAACATTAGTCATTGAAGAGTAATAATTATTTTCATATGAAATATTAATATTTTGGAAATGTTTTTTATTTAAGAATTTTTCGCACAAGTTTTATACTTTCATCACACGGTAAAATTTATTTTCTTAGCAAACACACATTAAAAATAACAATAAAAAGTTAAATATTATACCTCATTCAGTTCTTGATAGTGAAACTTGACCAATAAAAAATGGCACCAGTTATATTGCATTTCATACACAAATACAATACCCGGCGGTATGTAATACACATAGTTTGTAGAGTGTTGTCTCTGTCGCACGATGCGCTAAGTCTGGTCCAGTAACGACTGACAAATTGCGACGAAACACGTGTATAAATGACAGAGACAACGCTCGACAAACGATGTGTATTACTTACCGCTGGGTACTGTACATACAATCAAGAAATTTCTCTGTCAGGCTAAGCAGAGCACTAAATTTCCTATCTGGACACACATCTTTAGCCTCTTCTACATCCATTCACCTTCCACAATTTCTCTGACTTTCTACGTTTCCTTCTTAAGAATATCATACACTAGATCCAACCATACTTTCGTTGATCTTCCTTTCACATGGCTTCTACTCACATTTGCACTATATATCTGTTTTGTTTGTCTTTCTTCATTCATTTGTTCCACATGCCCAAACCATCTCGCGTGCTCTTCTTCAATACTCAACACAATCAGCCTTAATTTCACATTGATCCCTGATCACTTCATTTCGCATTGTCATACATTGTCACTTCATCTATTCGTCTCAATGCACACATTTCTACAGCATTTATTCGATTCCTCTCATTCTTTTCCAGGTCCACGTTTCACTTCCATACAACAAAGTTGACACCAAAATACTATTGTAGACTATCATCTTAGCAGATTTTGACACTGTTCTGTTCAATATAAAAGTTTTAATAACTTTGTTTTCTATTGCTACACGCCGTTCAATATCCCTCTTAACTCTTCCATCATCCGAGAAACGACTACCCAAATAGCAGAATTCCTCAGCTTGCTCCAATGTTAAGCATAGAATATTTCAAATTTAATCATATTCATTGTTGACCTCCATGGCGTGATTCCCATTAGAAGCCAGATACTTTAAAAAAGGATTCAGGTCGTATTCACTTCAAGTCTCTTTAACATATTTCTGGTTGGTTAGAAGAGATTGCCACATGGTAATAAGCCCGCTAGATTGTACTGTATACAACGAAAGTGTAATACAATACAATTGTTGTTTTTAAAGGGTTAACATAAGAAATTTTAAAAATATATATATTGTATTTTAGAGAAATTTTAAATAAAAAAATCCATGGGATAGCCCCATTGTCGATTTGTATACTTAAAAACATATTTACCAAATTTTGTTTCTTTATACATATTGAGTTGAAATCTGTGCTCCATTTTCCTGTGTTGAAAATCACACTTTTCAATGAGTGCTTCCAAACCTATCAACTCTGTCTCGACGCTTTCAAACTTTTCATTTAAAGATTTCAAGCGGCTTACACAATCATCGACGGCGTTTATAGTTTGGGGTAAACCGGAAAGTGCCGTATTTATCCTATTTAAAGCAAACATGCGTCCTTTGACATTTTCTTGCATATTCGACATAATTACGTCAATGTTTTCCGCAGCTTGCGCATTCCTTTCGGCATTTTCATGCAGCTCCGCCCAATCTTTTTGATATTTATCTAATAAATCAGAACCAACCGAATAATTTATAGTATCGGGTGTAAAATTAGGTGGATATTTTGTTTGTTGTACTTTGGATATTTTTCGACGCACTGTGTTGTTCAAATTGATTCCGTCTTGTACTACGGATAAAAGTTTGTCTCTAAAACTATCAAACATCTTACTATCTATATTTTAAACAGAACATTAAACAATAATATGTCAAACTTAAATAAACACGATTCAGCAAAACATTGAAATATGTTTTCACGTCGACTGTCAAGTTTTATATCTGCTGTCAATGTCACATGTTTGTCATTCTTACTTCAGTGAGAGCGAGAGAGAGGTGAATCAGTTTATTTATTTTCGAGCCGGTTATTAAAGAGTACGTACCTGCCTAAAATATTTAACCTTTTCATCACTAATGTCTTTTATATTAGTTGATTCTTTTTTCCATTAAATTAAATTGAGTCCAAAACACTTACTATATTTTTGGGTGTTGTATTTATATAAGATGGGTCATCAGTTGTTTTCTCGTTTCATTTCGAAATTCATAATGCGGTAGTATGATTTGTAAAAAAATCAGATAATTTTAAAGGAATCTTTAAGTTTTATTTAAAAAAAATTAATAACATAGAAATTATTGAACTTTATTTTGCTATTAAAAAGAGAAGGTGTCTAGTGTGAATCAATTGAAATATTATAAGCATTATACAGGCGGCCCTTGACTTTCACACATAATTGTTCCTGAAAATGTGTGTGAATGTTCGAAAGTAGAGGGATGTAAAAAAACATCAAAAATTCTATTTTAAAATATTTATTTATCAATAATAATATATTAAAAATATTTATTTATCATAATAATTAAGTTAGCGAGGCGTGTTTAAATGCTTTCAGATGTTTTCTTTATAAACTTGTCAAGAGTTGGTAAAAAAGGGTGGTATTTTTTTATTTTTTATAAAGAGTTCTATAACATGATGTGTCTTTCTCAATCGCCCTACGTACTTGAGATATACATTCTTCATTGGGATCACATGCTTCCATGATATTCATAAACTAGTCAAGATGCATGAAGGCTTCATTCATATTTTTTATTGTCAAAGTCTTGACGATTTTATCAGCTTCTTCTTTTTCACTTTCATTGTGCATTTCATTTAACTCTTGTTGCTCAATTAAGTATTCATTTGACAGAGGTACTGAGTGAGATTCAATCAACTCATTAACATCTTCATTGTTGACGTCCAAGTTTAGTTAATTCATTAGACTAACTATTTCATCTGTGATAGTTTCCGGAGTTTCTTAAGATTTCATCTGTGATAGTGACTATTTCATCTGTGATAGTGACTATTTCATCTGTGATAGTTTCCGGAGTTTCTTCAGAATTTATAAAATCACTCATCATTTGTGGGTTTCATTGTTTTCAGAAACCTTTCATTGTTGTCTCTTTTATTTCAGCCCACGAGTCTCCAATGTTGTTTATTGCGATCCATATAGTATAGTTTTCATGGAAGCGAACAATTTTTGCATTATGAATGCATGGAAGCGAACAATTTTTGCATTATCGACAAAAATCTTTAAAAAATTGAATTTTAAAAAATGTGTGAAATAGCGAATTGTGCGAAAATAGAACGTGCGAAAGTAGAGGGCCACCTGTATTATAATGTTTCCACTGATTGAAAAAAAAATCACGCCTATATTTCTGTGGCAGAAATTGATATATCCGTTTTACCTTAGTTTACAAGAGAAGCTATATTAACTTTGATAAGCTGTTAAAATCAGTACAAATAAGCATTTTTTAAGTTTTTCCAAACAATATATCTTTTGTTTGGATAATGACTGACACACCAAGTTTTGCCACGACACGCTGAGAAATATTTTCTATAAATTGGGAGAATAAACACAAAATGGACATATCAACTTCTACCATAACGTCACAGATTTGTACTGAGATTTTTTGTATTTTCAAGTTTTTCTTATTTTTTACATTGTTAATCATATGATTATAATTTTTTTGGTTTCCTTAAAAATATTTATAGACTGGTTTAGACAATGTTTTTATTATGACGAATCTAAAAATTGTGGCATGCCGTGAATATCGAAAAAAAAACTGCATTCTACTGCGTTTCCTAAATCACAATGTCACTTTAAAAAAATATTAGTAGATACCATCTAAATAAACGTTAAAACCAGATTCAATCTTTTAATTTGTAGAAAATCTCTGTCCAGTTAAGTATTTTTTTCAGGTTTCGATACAGGTGGGGTCGGAAAGGGGCAAATCCGATGAATATGGAGGGTGTGAAACATTATAAAACCAGATTTGTAAAGTGACGGATATTGAAGTCCATCTTCAGTACTCTATCGACCATGTTCAAATTCAGCTGATCATGTTTTAACAGTTGTGTAAGATGAACACAATGATCAAAATATCTATTGCATGTTGTCATGGACCTGCTTCTAATTTATTCCTATTTTTGTAGAATTTTTGTGGATTTTGAACATGTTGTAAAGATATACCAACACACTCAATGAAAAATCCAGCCACATGAATAAAATGGCTATAAATAACTGACAATTGATACTTGACACACTGAAAATATGTCAAACGTCAGGATATGAATGAACTGTAAGTAAAAGTCACAAATCAAGGAATGGTTCCTTCTTATAAAATTAAGTACAAAACACACAGCCCATATTTCTATTAGACTGCGATTATACCTTAAGCCTGCATTAGTGAACTTTACAACTATCTACAGGCTGGCAAATTATTAATCTGACTTGACATGCTGTCAGAACAAAATGTTTGCAAAGACTGTTGTGATGTACAATAAACTCACAAAGACAGCTCATGGAAGAAATGTGATCAATTAGAAATGCAAAGAAAGGATTTCATAATAACAACAATGATATATTTTCAAGAAGACACTTCTGTTTTACTCTCTCTTTTTATTTTTAACTAGAAAAATATTTTATAATTTGAATGACATTGAGAATGTAATGTATAAATGAAAAGTTTTGATATTTTTTGACATTCTAATGACCAGCCTGCAAATTTAATCCTGCATCCAAATGTAGAAAGATTTTTTTCATTTTAAAAGTTTGTTTTTAATTTTGGAGCCAATTCTTCTTGATATATTTGAAATACTTCTGAAAATCATTTGTCAAATTGATATTCCAATCAAAATATTTACATTTTGTTTTTGACTCCAATACACTCTGAAAAGTTCCTTTGATTTGTAGATTGTACAAAGTAAAAAAACTTGTAAAGATCAAAAAAAAAAAGTAGAGACATTTTTTTATATTAGTTTATTTTTAGTGTTATTTTTTTCTGTATATTTCATTTTGTTAATATTATAGTTTTTTTATTATTATACTGAATGGACCAAGAGGAAGAAAATTTCAATCGAGCCTGGGGACAGGTAGAATTATTTGCTAACACTGCATGGGCTCCTAAAAATAACGATGAATATGTCAGTGCAAATCAGGTATGAAATTCAGAAATAACATTTTATTTGTAAATCTTGATTTTTTTTCTTTATTTTCACAGTATAGTAGGTGCTTACTGTAATTAATGGAGATTAAAAAATTGTCACGGTGAGCGAATTTCACAATCAGGGATAATTTTTTATATTATATAGGTGTACAAATTAGTTCGGTCCGTTTTTTTGTGTTCAAAAATGTATTTATTTCTAAACAAAATAAATGAACAGATCAATTAAAGTATTGTCCATCGCTGGCTACTACTTTTTCCCATCTCTCAGGCAATTTTCGAATTCCATCTCGAAAAAATGACTCGTCTTTTGAGGCGATCCAAGTTTGGAGCCAATTTTCGGTTTCTACGAAAGAAGTGAACCGGTGACCTGCCAAATCGTGCTGCATCCTTCGGAATAACCAGTAATCAGAAGGAGCAATGTCCAGGAAATACGGTGGGTGCGGTAAAACATCCCATTTGAGCGTTTCCAAATATTTTTTTACAACTTTTGCGACATGAGGCCGAGCGTTGTCATGAAGACGAATAACTTTATCATGTCTTTGCTCGTATTCCGGCCGTTTTTCTTGCAAATGCACGGCTCAAACGAATTAATTGTAGCCGATACCGATCGCCCGTAATGGAATCGCCAGGTTTCAGCACCTCATAATAAACAACACCCCTTTGGTCCCACCAGATACAGAGCATGATCTTCGAACCATGTATGTTCGGTTTTGGTGTTGATGTTGAGGTCGATGGCAACGATTGACCGGGCTTAGCGTAGTATTTTTTCTTCTTGTGGTTGTCGTAGAATATCCACTTCTCATCTCCAGTTACAATCCGATGCAAAAAACCTTTTCTTTATTGCTTTTGAATCAGCTGCTCGCAAGTGAAAAATCGCCTTTCAACGTCTCTCGGTTTCAGTTCATAAGGCACCCAATTTCCTTGTTTTTGAATCATTCCCATGGCTCTCAATCGTACGGAAACGGCTTTTTGAGTCACTCCCAATGATTCTGCAAGCTCCTCTTGTGTTTGACTCTGATCTTCTTCGAGTAATGGCTCTAATTCTTTGTCCTCGAATTTTTTTGGCTGTCCAGAGCGAGGCTTATCTTCGACGCTGAAATCTCCATCCTTGAAACGTCGAAACCATTCCCTACATGATTTATCAGTTGGAGCAGCGTCACCCTAAACTTCGACAAACATTCGATGGGCTTCAGCTGCACTTTTCTTCCAATTAAAGTAGAAAATTAAAACCTCCCGCAAATGCTGCTTGGTTAACACAAAATTCGACATTTTCAACACTGTACAAAACAAGGTTTTTGCATGAAACTCAAAGCGATATAAACTGAATATTATTGGCAGATGTCTAACCTCTCTGAAACCGCCAAAATCGGCTGAACTAATTTGTACTCCCAATATATGTATTTGTATATAACTGTTATATTTTGTTCATTGATTTATAATTGATATGCAGTAAAAAATTAAAACGAGGAGCATACTGAGATTAAGAGAAGAATCACAACAGGGAACAAAACATTCTTCTCCCTACTGCCGGTGTTCAAGTCCAGAAGTGTCCACAGAAAAACCAAAGTCACCCTGTACAAAACAATTATTAGAACAGTGGTGGCATATGAATGCGAAGCATGGACACTGACAGCTAAATCGGTAGAGTTGCTGGATGCCTTAGAGTACTATGTAGGATCCTGGACCCCGTGAATGACGGCGAAACCTAGCGAATACGATACAACGACGAGCTGTATAATATCTACAAAGCTCCCAGGCTATCTGTACATGTCAGACGGAGCAGATTCAGATGACCCGGACATGTACAGAGAATGACACCTGGGTGGGAGGACGAGATTGAGAGGGACGCGACCCGGCTGCTACAGGCGCAGGATTGGAGGGTCATGGCAGAAGACAGGAGGAGTTGGAGGCAAAGCTCAATATGGGCTGTAGCCCCATCGAAAGAAAAAGAAAAACTTAAAAATATTACAGAAGTAATAAAAAAGAACATTTCAATTCATAACACTAATAATACATATAAACCATTATGGCATTTTCCTGTCAGGGTAGGCATAGAGGACAGACTGCCAGGTTTTCCTATCTCGACACATGCTTCGCCTCTTCTACGTCCATACACTTCATAAAACTCCTATGATTCCTCTGACTTTGCATTTAGTTCTGTGAAAATATCATTAGTTTGATCCGACCATACTTTCCTTGGTCTTCCTCTACCTCGCCGTCCATTCACATTTGAACTATATGTTTGTTTTGTTAACGGTTCTTCATTCATTCTGTCTATATGCTCAAACCATCTCTGAGTACTACTCTTCTTCATCTTAATCAACACATTAGCTTTAAGCATTATTCCTAATGCTATAAAAATATAAAAAATGTAACTACACGGCAAAAAAGGGGCACATAAATTATTTGATTCCAGATTAGGATAAGGTCTATTTTACCAAAGATGAACAGGTGGAAACAATAGTGTTACAAATAGAAGAATCAATTCTGGTCTGCTTTGGTTCATATATCTCTTCAATATAAACACATATGGTTCCGTGTGCATCAATTCCTAAGATGGCTTTTTGTTTTTCTATCATTTTGGTTGGGACATGAATCTTGTTACAAAAATAATTATTAATTGCTACAAAACACATTTTTTAAAATTAAAAAAAATATATATTTTTACTAATTTCAGTACTTGTTACTTTTTTTTTCAAATCATTTTTGAAAAATAATTTAATATCCCCGTGCTCATTGATGCAATATGTTCCTCAAACCAAAACATTTTTCATCACAGTTGCAAATGTATCTTCGGGTATGATCTCAATAGCATCCCTGATTAATGCCTCCAACTCGTACCTGGTATGTGACATTAAGTTTTTACACCTCCTGTTTGCAATAACCTCATAAAACAGAAATCTGGAGCAGTGAGATCTAGTGACCTTGGAGGCCAAGGATGCATACTAGTCCATGAGATTATCTTTCGAGAAAATTTTGTTTACTTAGTCCAACACTACATTTTTCAATTGTCCTTTACCACGACTTCCATTCAAGCGTGCATTGTAAATTTGTTTGATTAGTTTTTCCTCATCCATTCATTCAACATGTCTAAACCACCTCTATTATATCCTACTTAACATATCTTTAGGTCACATTCATCCTTAATAATTACATTTACTATTCTATCATGCATTATAGGTATAGGTATTAACATACCACATACTTTTCTCAGTGCAAGCATTTCCACCGCATTTGCTCGACTCCTTTCATTCTTTTTCAATGCCAAAAACAATTAAAATTATGTTACAAATATTTTTTTTACAGAGGCTATGGGCACAGAAAAGAATCCATGAGCTTAATGCTATAGAGTCTCAGGTACAAACTGTTTTCACTGAGAAGCATCATAAAGAATGTATGAAAAAATTCCTTAAGCTTCAATTTAATTCTACTTTCAGGTGGCTCTTGCATCAAGTTATTACTAATAAGCCTAATCCAAAGTAATTGAATTATTGATTAAAAAAAAGTACTATATTTGTTTAAATTAACAATCATACAGTATTGTATTGTTATCGACTCTTCCTGTGAACAAGATGTTAAAATGAATAATTTCCTTAATTATCTCAAACTTTTGTATTAACACTGTGGAAGTTGCTTTTTAAAACATTTACTAGCTTTGAATACATTTAACACTCAAAATACAACTGGAATACTTTAATGTGATAATTATTGTAACTATTTAGTTGTTCCGAAAATAATAGTCGGTTCAAATATTACATCAAACGTTCTTTGGTAGAAAATATTTGTTCATTTGACAGTAATCTGTTATATTTATTTATTGAGTCAGGCATTTAATATGCTTTAATCCTTCAGAAATGGGACTGAAAAAAAATAAATTACGTGTAATTTTTTTACATGAATTTGAAGTTGGTTATTATACAACTCAAACAGCACGAAATGTTAATCAAACATGAAAGGAAGGAACCACTTCTGAATGAACAGTGCAGCGTTGATTCAAAAAGTTTAGGAACGGAGACGTAAGTCTTAAAGATGAAGAGGATCGAGAACATCCTGCTTATGTTGAAAACAACAAATTGAAAGCTTTATTGGAAGAAAATACGCAATAAATGGTCGAGTAATGGTACGAGAGAATGGTACGAGAATTGGATGTTGGTGCAGCTGCAATTTCTGTACATTTAAAGCAAATCGGAAAAGTGAAAAGGCTTGATAAGTGGGTTCCACATGACGTTAATGATAACCAAAAATATTAATGCTTCGAAGTGTGTTCTTCGTTGCTTTTACGTAACCATAGTGATCCGTTTCTCAATCGTATTTTGACATCAATAAGAAATACATCCTTAATGATAACCGTAAATGATCTACGCAATGGCTCGATCACTATGAAACGAAAAGCGTTTGGCAAAACCAAAATTACATCAAAATGAGTTCATGATACTATATGGTAGTCTACGACCATTATTATTTATTACAATTTTCTCAACCATGGCCAATCTATTAATGCCCAGTTGTACAGTAAAGAGTTAGAAGCTATGCACCAAAAACTATGCGATAATCAACCAGCACTGATTAACTGAAGAGGATCCATATTTCTTCACTACAATACACGACCTCACAAAGCGCAATTAACAAATCAAAAAATTAACAAGTTGGGTTATGAAACATTATCTCAACCACCTTACTCACCCGATCTATCGCCAACCGATTTTCACCTTTTAAAGCCCCTTGATAACTGTTGACAGCAGAAGAAAATCATTAACAGAAAAGCAGCAGTAAATGCCTTTAAAGAATTCTTGGACTCGATAATTCACCTGAGTTTTATTCTATAGGCATAAATAAGCTTGTAATTTTTTTGCGAGAATGCGTAAAATCATATTAATATTTTGATTATTGAAGTCTATTTTCTCTAAAGCTATGTTTGATTGAATTTGAAGGTTAAAATCAAACGTTATTTTCAGAACAACCTAATATTATTATTATATTTGGAAAAACTGCCAGATTGTATGAAATTAGATTTAAAGAATTGAGGCTGAGATAGGCTAATCTATGTAAATTAAAAACTAATGAGATTCTTTAGAGTGGACATATCTTGATTGATACGATATTTATATGAGTAAATGTACAGGCAAACGTAATGTTTTACCCCATTTCCTACTGATGAGCATAGTCAAGTGCGCATAGTTAATTTAAAATGAGAAAATTTAAACAAAAGATAATAAAATAGATATGGTTTACTCGATATTCAAGAACGGCATAGCATAATTTCTGTTTCCAAGATGGACCACTTTACACACTCAACATCATCATCACAATGTTTTTTACAGCTACTTTTAGGAAGAAGTACGTTTCTTTTAGAAATAAATATCACTCCCGGAGCTATTATACTGAATCAAATAAGATTTTGAGATTAAATCAACTTGAAATGTATTGGGAATTATACCAATGAGTTTGGTTTTATGGTTTTATCCTACTCTACTGGGCATAGTTCGATATAATGATTTGAGCATACAAGGAAATCTTTGGTTTCTGGTATACATTCTCAAGCTCGTTCAAAGAGTTGTGAGCTGTCCAGTATTACGAGAAGAATTACAGTTAAATGTTCCTAACAATTACACTAGACTGTGCTGACAGAAACTGTTCCTAATCACATACGCAGGAAAGAGTCTCCCAGCTGCTATATCTATTGGAAGAGTCTTAACTCTTTTGGATGAAAGAAAGCACTTATCAACTTATTTAAGAGACTTTAGGAACGGCTGTTCCTTAATGGAAAGATGATGAGGATGATCGTTGGTTTAATAAAACTCGTTTGAAATCGGAATATGCAAAGAGAGAAAGTTTATTGAGAGAGTATGTATTTATAATGTATAGAACGGCGCAGAACATGTCGCCGTCTCGCTTCGCCGGACACAATGTTATTGTCATGTGTTCCAAATACATTTCATACTACGGTCTGTAGGAGAGGCAAGAGATATGTCGGCGTCTCACTCTCGCTGTTTGCTCCTAGTTCAATGACCGCGCGGCGACCTTCGCCCGCGTCGTCTCGCATTCCTTGCAGAGCGAGTTCAATGATCGAGCGGCCAAAGATCGCCTCAGTGGGTTCAGTGACCGCACGCACGGTCGCTACAGTACTTTTAAATATATTATATATATTTTAAATACGTAAATTGTACAACAAAAGCGATTGAAAATTCTAATGTAATTAATCAGTCAAAGTCTGTATTGTACTCGTAAATGAAAAAATAAATCATAGCGAGTATTTTTCTGTGAGTTTTATATGTTAATGATAGATTAAGTACTGTATGTAAAAAAATTATAGATTGTATGGAAATGTAAGTTCTCAGATATAAAGTAATAGATGTAAATTTATTTGGTTAAAATGAGTTTATTTATATAACTAAATAAATTAAACAAACAAATTAAAAGTAATTATAATTTAAAGTACTTAATATATTTTTTTTTAAACTTTAGATTCATCACTAACTAAAGAAAATACTGAAAGTGAAAGAAATTGCAATAGGCTTTCAGTTCAAGATGTTATCCCAGAATCCCGTTTGGCACGTTATTATGGGAATTTCTTTTATGATGAAGCCAGGTAAGTTACTAAACACTTCATTCTTTACTTCTTCCGTGCACTGTAGCTATTTGCAGAATCCTCTCACTCTTCTTCAAGCTTGAAGATTGTATGCTGACTACTACAATCCTCCAAATCCTCTTATTTTATACCCAGAAGAAACATATGGTGAAACTAATAATTAAAGGATCATCGATATCTAGTGCTTGTTATGGTATTAAATTAATATCGGATTAGTTGAAATTGACATTTCACTTGTTGAAATTGATTTTTCACTAGTTGACAATTTCATTGGTTGGAAATGAAAATTATATAAATTATCATTTGATCTCATATAAGCATTGTGATGTTCCAGGTACTGTTTCAAACCTTTATGATTTTTTATACTTTAAAGAAAAAAATACAAAACTCATCTCATTTTGCACTTAACAGAAATTAATGTATTTTGATTATTTACTGAAGCAATCCCTCGTAGACAAATATTATCAATCCATTCTGTACACTTGGAGGTAGCTTATAAGTCCAATCCTGGATCCGCAATCCATCACTGTGGACACACTCTTCCTGATGGCATCCGGGGACTCGGTGCTGGGCATTCTTTTCACTTTATACACTTTCCTTTTCACAGTCGTAACTCGTAGTTTCAAAAAGTGCCACCCTTTTAATCACAGTGCTTCTCCACTGATCGCGTATCTGTTTCACTGCATCCCAGTTCTGGGAATGTATACCATACAGCACAAAGCTCATCCTTTTACATCTGTCTGGGATAACCCTGATCTCTTTTCGCCAACTTGAGTCAAGAGAAGAGTAACTGTTTGACAATTCTTAATTCTAGCATTTTGAATATAAGTTGTAAAATTATATCAGGGCTGTAGAGTCAAAGTCGGAATGAGGAGTAAGTCGTGGAGTTGGTTGTTTTTTGTGAAGTAGGGAGGTGCCGAAATTCGACTCCGACTTCAAGTTTTTTGCATGTTTGAAAACTTATTTGTTACCATAATAAATTACATTATGAACTATGTACTATCTAGTACATATAGCATATACCAGACGTGGGAAAATTCGGCTCCGAGAGCCGCATGCGGCTCTTCATTGGCTTAAGTGCGACTCCCAATGTCTCTTATAAAAATATAGATACTTTCTTTCCCCATTATACTTGTATTTTAGAGATTTTCCTTTCTAAATGTTGTAAGTGACAAGATGCGCATGTATGAATGCAACTATCAAAGACATAAATATTGGTCTATACTGTGTACTATGATTTCAATGTGCAGGATGCGCGCACATCTCTTACCTCTCTATGTGTGCAAACCATGCAAACCGTATTCTGCGCTATTGTTATATTTTCTTAGATGTGTATTTTTTATAGCAATTAAGATTTGTGTAGAATATGTAATAAATTTGAATTTGCGTATTTAATACTAAGTGAGAACGTGACTATGGTGTAGTTTTTTACATATATGAAAATCCAGAATGTGGCTCTTGTTGACCTCATGTAACATATGCCCACCCCTGGCATATACTATGACGAAAAATCCCCATAGATATTATTTCCAAAAATCTTACATTTAAGTAGTTATGCCACGTAATTAAGTATAATATATGATTAGCAATATATGTACGATAATTGGAGCTGGAGTCAGAGCCGGAGTCGGAGTCAAACATTTAAAATTTCTATATTCAGAGTTAGAGTTTAATTTTTTTCGCTAACTCCACAACCCTTACCCCAAGTCATACCCCAAACTGATCACAAGCTGCATTTGGATCAACCATAACCTGATTGTAGTGTACCTATGATACTACAGGATCTGCATACAAATTGTTTTAACAGTATGTCAAGTCAGATTGTTTGGTTGCCTGCCTTCAGTTTCTTTAACCATTGATTGATAATTGTGAAGTTTGTAGTATGACCTCAGCTGAGTGAGAATCCACATAAAAGTGTTTGTATAAGTGTCCACAAAGAATCACTTTATATGTTGTAGAGAAAGCTGCTATACTGCAGATGTTAACAAGAAGTCATCATTTATTCCCAAACCACCAGTGCCCATAGAAGATGATGTTGTGGAGTGCTGGATGTTGCCTGAGGTAATAAATAGCCTCATATAATAAGTATATTGAGATGCAAAACTAGGTATAATAATTACTGATGCAAATTATTTTTTAATCTTTAAGCAACCCTGGGCAAATACAACCTGCGTGTTTTATGCAGCCTACCTCATATTTTAATGTGACCCAAAAATTATATCCATTATTATTACTTTTTTATTGTTTATATAACTATATATATTATTTTAATTATTACTTGTTTCTACAGAAAAATCATATTTCTTAGCCCTGAGTCGCATTATTAGAGTGAATATGTGAGAACAGCTAATGTGTTTTGTGTGATGCGCAGCCATCTACATTGCCACGAATTTGTATATACATAAGCCATACTCACCAATACACTTATCACTCTAACATCCGCGTTCACACTTGTTTTTTTGTATTTTGACTATATAATTTTTATTTTGACTTCTTATATAGTTTTCTTTTTTCTGACAAATTAAATCTACAAAAAAATAATCTTATTTTGTAGCCCATTTTTATATTTAAATTCTTAATGCAGCCCTTTAACCAAAATATTTGCCCATGCCTGTTCTATAGGAAGTTTTAGGTTTCAAAGACAAAGAGTTACTACGCCCGATTAATCCTTTGATCAATTTAAAGTAGATTTCTATTGCCTCTTTAGGCAATAGAAATCTACAAATATTCAAACAATATTAACAGAGATGACAGATTCTACATGGTACCCCAGCATGGTACCTTGGTAAATCAGCATGAAACCCTATAATCAAATAGAAGCGACAACTAAATGAAAATGAACAATCAATTCCACCTTAATGGAAACCACGCTTTTCCCCTGTAGTGGGGCGGACTCATTCGCTCATGTTGCAATCACTAACCGGAATGGACTCATATATGCTGGTGTTACAGTTTAGACTCTGCTATAGTCCAAGCAATATCCGGTGCACATCCACTTATGGTAAAGTTGATTATAAACAAGTCTTAAGGCGCAATTCGACTAAGGCAACACTGAACGACATGAGGCATGCGACATATTTTCTAGTGTTGCCTATTCTTAGGTGTGCGACTATGTGCCACAAATTTTAACAATGTCGCATGCGGATTTTGACTCCCCGAGTCGCATTCGCTTTGTCGTCAATACTTGTAGCATGGGTCTTAAACAATTCCATGGAGGCAACATCAGTTTAGTACATTATGTATTTACAAACAATCGAGGCGGCTGCACATTTGGTAATAGTTTTGAATCGTAGAAAAAAAGAAAGCCACGGTGTTACAGAAGAGAATTATATGTTGGTAGTCAAGAAACTCAGAATGATGAAAAGCAGAACGCAAATCCTTAATTTTTTTTTCACTTTGATTACAGTGCAATCGTATTTACTCGCTAACTGCTTCAGTTTATCATTTTTTATCCTGTTGTCTTTATAATCACTAATTTAATTATTCCATAACCCGGTGAATTATGATAATCTTCAATAAACAAGGTAGTTTTATCAATATTCCACTCCGTGTCGCACACTACAAACCGCACCGATCCACTGTCTTTCGGATAACGACGACATTGTTCGACACGCTGAAACATGTTGAAAGGTGACGCATGCGTCTCGGCAACAACAATCAACATGTAGCATGCTACAAAGATACTTGTTTCTTGTCGCTTCGTGTTCCTTCGATTGAAAGACTGTGTGTAGCATGCGTCAATGCCGCATGCTACATGTTGCTTAAATGTTGCCTCAGTGGAATTGCACCTTTAGAGATGAAAACTGCAATGTTTGTTGTCAGCATCATAAGGCAAACCACGCAGTAAAACACTCGAAAAGATCTTATAAAACTGATATGCAGAATCGAGAAAGCTTCAAAACATATAAAAATAGACAATTGAAATTTACCAAGACATGGAAAAAATGCACATCAAAGAAAATTAACAAATATTTGCAAATATTCTATTTCCCTCAGGTGGCCATACAGAACTTTAACATGTCTCTTCCCAATCTTCCTCAACTCCTAGCCTCCAAAGATCTGGCTGCACGCTATCTAAAAGCATTTGTCTAAGTAGGGTAATGGGGTTTTTGCAGTTGTCGGTCCTTAAATGGAGTTTTAATAAATGGTGTGAAATGGTCTGCCTTTAAGTGTTAGAGATATGGGTGGTATTTGCAGTTTTAAGAACCACTTGAAGATATTTATGAGGTCTTATCAAAATTTATGATTATATATAAACACTACACACATACACTACACTACACCTAAAACATATTGGAAGAACTATAAAAAATTCTTTGTATAGTTCGGAAATTCTAGGATGAGTCCTGTGACAGCTCACAAATTTGCCCCAATACAACCTTGTAACGATGTTCAGTAATTTTAATTATTTTATCAACTTTAATACAAGCCTCAATTCTAATAAATAGCAAGTTATTTAAGTAAATACATTACATAAGGTTGTATTGGGGCAAATTTGTGAGCTGTCACAGGACTCATCCTAGAATTTCTGAACTATAGCTGTCAAATCGAGAGAGAAAACATATGGAATGTCAACATTCAATTGTTCCTCTAAAAAATAAATTTTTGTGACTGTTGGTTTTCTCCTACTTGCTTTGAGTCCTGTGACAGCTCACAAATTTGCCCCAATACAACCTTGTAACGATGTTCAGTAATTTTAATTATTTTATCAACTTTAATATAAGCCTCAACTCTAATAAATAGCAAGTTATTTAGGTAAATACATAAGGTTGTATTGAGGCAAATTTGTGAGCTGTCACAGGACTCATCCTAAAATTTCCGAACTATAGTTCGTCTTCCCTTGGTAAGTTTTTTTCAAGTTTGTATATACATAAGCCATAATCACCAATACACTTATCACTCTAACATCCACAATGCTTTTGCTAGTCTAGTTCCACTTTATATCCTTATATGCGTATCCATACCCGCTAGGTATGTGAACTTTATAAACTTCTTCAATTGCAGAATAATGTTTTCTTCTTTTTTAATGGAACATTTTATTACAGGTTGATTATTGGTTTAAAAAACTGACGATGAATTCTGAAGATGCTGCGATGAGTAATGAAGAAATGAAAAAAATCCTTGTGACCCCACCCAATGTGGTATCAGAAAAGTATGTGTTAACTATTTATATTGTCTTTCTTTTTATATAAAATTATAGTTGCTTTCCCAAAATTACTCTTCTCTTGACTGCATAATTAATTAGAAGGAAAAAACAAGAGGAAATACACATATTGTGTTGATGTAAAAGTTAACACGCCCTTCAAGCAACACCTGTTACTACTCCTAAAGAATAAATGTACTTAACTAAGGTGTTATGTGTGTAGTGGGTTTTTAAATATAAAATACAGTGGTTTTCATTTCACGGTGCCCTTTTGTGAGATTATTTTTCACCACACAGTTTCTCTAATCTTGAAATCAACCTATTATAGACACAACTAACCTAATCTCCTGTTCCATGTTAATTATTTAGCGATATTTGGCTTTTATTATTACTATCCTTGAAAACAAAGCTTCACTTTAATGAAATTTGTCGCAAATTGAACCAGGATTCACTGAGCTTTTGTACTCAGGAAAAAGAATATTCATACTTAACTATACAAAGTGAATAAAAATTTTATGATGTTATTAAAATTTTCGATTATCACACGGCCTATCTGAGAATTAATCGCAGGATGCCGAGGCACATACCTTAAAATCCTCTGATGTAGTATGTTAAGAATTTTTTAAATTAAATGATATGATAAATTTCGTGTCATTTTCAATGAAAAATAAAAAAAACCGGGACACCTGTCCCATCCTGCCTCTGTCTCACTATGCCGCTGAACTATGGCGCCACGTACGATGCAAAGCACAAAGCACGATAAGTGTGTTTATAAATTATAGATAAGTAACAACGAGAACTTCAAATACAAATGATAAGTTGAAATGTAAATGATATGTACAAATATAAATGATAGATCGATGACAGATAGATCAATGACAAATACAAATGATAAGTACAAATATAAATGATAGATAAGTAACTAAAAAAAGTGATATCTGACACAATATTTTAAAGGGTAGTAGTGTAGTGATCCATATACTGATAGTAGTCATTGCATTTTGATTTGTTTTTGCACTTTTATACACCCCCAAAAAGAAACAAATGTTTCCAAATAAATAGGATATATTTTGTTTCTATCCCCTATTCCATTTTTCATTCCGTTTCTCGCCCCAGTCATTGATGATTTTTTTAAATAATGTTTTTTTATACTTTTTTTATACATACATACAAACCATCACGCCATTTTCCTATTGGGGTAGGAAGAGAAGACATAGTGCCAGACTATCTCAACACATGTTCTACGCCTCTTCTACATCCATACAACTCCTACGATTTCTCTGATTTTCTACGCTTCCTTCTTTCAAAACATTCACTTGATTCAACTATATTTTCTTTGATCCTCCTCTACCACGCCTTCCACTCATATTTGCACTTTATATTTGTTTTGTTAGTCTTTCTTCAATCATTCTTCTACATACCCAAACCATCACAGAGTGTTCTTTTACATCAGCCTTACCTTCACATTCATCCCTTATCACTTTATTACGTATGCTCTCATACTTTGTCATCCTATGTATTCGTCTAAGTGTATGAAACTCTATAGCATCTATTCAGTTCTTTCCAGATTTATTCTACATCCACCTTTCTCTCCCATACATCCAAGTTGGTACTAAAATACTATTGTGGACTATCATCTTAACAGATTTTGATACTGTCAGGTTCGAACATATATGTTGAAGTGCCCCATTGTCTTTGTTTCCTATCACTACACACTGTTAAGTATTCCTCTTAACTCTTCCATCTCCTGAGAACATACTACCCAAATAGCAGAATTCCTCAACTTGCTATCTTTCATTATTCACCCATATGTCACCTTTACTTTACTTTTCACTTTTTTCTACTACCATACTTTCTTTTCATTTCTTTATTCTTCACTTTAATATGTTATTATTGTTCTAACATTTTGAATGTTTTTTTTCTTTCTATTAGTGTGTAACCCAAAACCTTTTTCAGCTTTCAACTAGTAATTGGCAAAACATGTTGTTACTCCTATCAGGATGATATTATTATCTATTAGAGTGTATTAAAATTGTTTTGACACACATCTTTGATTTTGGTCAAAACATGTGTTACTCCTATCAGGATGATATTATTATCTATTGCAGTGTATCATCCGTTTAAAATTGTTTTGACACACATCTTTGATTTTTGTCAAAACATGTGTTACTCCTATCAGGATGATATTATTATCTATTAGAGTGTATCATCCATTTAAAATTGTTTTGACACACATCTTTGATTTTTATCAAAACATGTGTTACTCCTATCAGGATGATATTATTATCTATTAAAGTGTATCATCCATTTAAAATTGTTTTGACACACATCTTTGATTTTTATCAAAACATGTGTTACTCCTATCAGGATGATATCATTATCTATAACAGTGTATCATCCATTTAAAATTGTTTTGACACACATCTTTGACTTTTGTCAAAACATGTGTTACTTCTATCAGGATGATATTAATATCTATCAGTGTGTTTCATCCATTTAAAATTGTATCCACATTGTTTTTGTCACATACATATACTTTCTTCTTGCATGCCCTCCTGTTAATCATACTTTTTTGGAAATGTGTAACTGTGAACTATTAGTTTAGATGGGATGAAGAAAGACGAGACTCTGGCTGGTTGCAATATGATGACCAGCTGCCTACAACTTCAAGATGCTATGCCTGCAGTGGATATCCCAAATCAGGTACACTTCAAAAAAAGAAGAAAGTTACATTTGTCATAAAATTCAATATTGAACTTTTTAATCTATGATCTTTCAACAAACAATCTCTTTAGTGCATTATATATACTATACATAATTTATACATTGTCAATCAGTGAATTTTTTATAAAAATTTATATATAAAAAATTCTCACAATCAAATGAAAAAAACTATTATAAAAACGAGAGAAAATTGTAAAATGGAGATGGAGAAAACAAAGTTATATAAAAAAGAAAAGTAATTATACTTGAGAAAATGTAGGATGGTCCCTGTGACATTTGAAATGTCATGTCGCAAAGGGGTGGGGTAAAATCTTTTTTTTTTACAAATCGAATCGCTTTTTTATAAATCGAAAAATTGTTTTTCTCTAAACTGACGTTTTAATTCCTAATTTTCATTATACTGACTTTCTAATGTATTGTATGATTTGTATCTATCTTTAAATAGGCCAAGATCCAGTATGAATTAATACTATTTACGAACATTTAATTTTAGGTGTAAAAAATCGAAAATCCAATTATCGTATACCCCATCCCTAGCCAATGCAGACTAACATAGTGACTTTTGACAAATGTCACCAAATATTACATGGTATTTGATTTAAACAAACTGCCACATTTTTGCTAGTTTGTAACAAGATGTATTCATTTGTCATTATTGTTAGTTTTATGTAATGTATTTACCTAAATAACTTGCTATTTATTAGAATCGAGGCTTATATTAAAGTTGATAAAACAATTAAAATTACTGAACGATGTTACAAGGTTGTATTGGGGCAATTTTGTGAATTGTCAGAGGACCTGTGCTACAATTTCTGAAGTATAATCATTGTTCCTTTCCAGCATTTTATTACCAATCCAAGTGTACCAATATGGTTGAAATCGAAGCATTTTATGCTGAGACAAAATCACTAGGTGTCCTCCAAAGCTGTACGGCAAACAATAAACGGAGGTAGCCAATACCGTATATGACAAAACTTGCCGAGTTTTACCGATACACCAGGTGAACAAATGTGAAAACCGAGAGTGATAGTCATAGGGATGCCCTTACTCAGCAATGGTTAGAAAAAGGGTAGATACAGATACAGAAATAAGTACCTATAAATAATTTACTATTTCAAAATAAAAATATTCCATATGAATAGCTGTTGGAAAAATTAGATCTCTTACTAAAACCAAATTATTAATTTTAAAATACGCACTCTCTAAGTGAGTGCAGGCAATATAACTGGCGGCATATTTTTACTGGCTAAGGTTAATTATCATAAATTAATGAACGAGGTGTATCTTTTTTAATGTATTAATGTATGTTTTTGTACAGAAAATTAATTTTACCATATGATAAAAAAGACAAAACTTGAGGGGTAATGCTGTATTAATTTTTTTGTGAAAATAATAAACAAATAAAATAAAAGAATTGGTTAAAGCTTAACAACTTACGTACAGTCAACTCCGGTTATAGTTAACTCAGTTTTAGTGACCCTTTGGCTAAAGTGAACCAAAATCTACTAGTTTTAGTTCACTATAACATAGGTTTTTACTATACACAATTGATTTATGGGGTTGGAACAGAAAACTTTGGTTCACTATAGCCGAAAGTTCACTAAAACCGAGCTTTAATGAACTTTCAGCATATATAATAAGAAATATAGAGTGTGTTGCTAACCATCAGATTAATCGAAATATAGTAAACTATAATACTCTCATTTAATTATTTTTTAAATATATTATTTGGACTTAACGAATATTGAATCTAAACACCTAAATAATTCTACAGTGAACATATTCCGATTGATGAAGCAAAGACTTAAGTAAATTAATACAATATCTCTCAAAATAATAAATTGAAATTTAAGAAATGTGATGCTTTCCTTTCTAAATTTAGGAAACTCAATTCAAGGTGGTACCCAAAATGAAAATAAACCAAACTAAGACATTTGTTTTATTGATGTATTTGTTATTATTTTGTCACTGTCGAAAATCAAACCTTAAACCCCTAGGACGAAAACAAACATCATACCGACTCGGTCACAGGGATCGACAAAAATGTAGTATGTGTTGACACGCCTTCTAGAAGGTGCTATGCTAATATTAACTAGATATCAGAGTATAAATCATATTTTAATGGCAAATAAGGTCAATGAATTTGCTTATCTCAAGTGACTGACACGTTATTGATTGGAATAGACGACTGAAGTATCAAAGTAGAGAGAAATAAATTTTTGAGGGATTTTACAGAAGTATATAAAAGGTTATTTACTAATTGCTAAAGGACTCTACCATATATACAGGGTGTAACACCCGGTGACGATCATCGGAAGCAGGGTAATGGGGGACCTCAATACCTATCGATTTAATCCCCCATGTATGTTCCGCGATATTCAGTGGTTCTCAAGTAATTAGGGTTTTTGTGAAATTTGAGTAAAAATCCGATTTTAGACTACACTTCGTAAGTGTGACTAAACTATTTACTCTGCGATCGTGACATTTTTTTTGGAAGTAGTTTAATAGTGGGCCTTACGTACAACAATATCACTTACCATTGTAACCTTCTAAATTTGGAAAGAAAAAAAATTATCTTAAAAATTTTTCAAGTCTAATTTATCCACTAACTTTCATGAGCTCTAGATAAAAAAATCACACCTCTTTTGTTTCTACAACTTATCTTAAAAACTACTCACGTTCATGGAAAATTAACTCTTCAAATTTCATTCGGCTAGTACTAAAGTATCTAGTTGAAAAAAATATTCAAATGGTACAAGTCCCAAAAATCGATATTTTTTCTATAAGTCAAAGACTACTTTAAAGGGTGAAAATAGGTGTTCTAATGTAACTGCGCTACTTATCAGAGTTATCAGGTAGCAGCAGGTGGTTGACGTTGACAAAAATAGCTAATCAAAACACGATCGTGATTTTTTTTACGTCAAATGTTCAAAATGAGCACCATTGATAGCTATGAATAGCCTACTCCTTCTCAAAAAGTTTCTTTTGAGCTTGCGGAATGCATTTTTTTCTCTAATTTTCATTTGGGCCTGTGTCAGTTTTTGCCTTAATTGATCAATACAGGCGTACTCATTTTTGTACACCAATTCGTTGTAATAACCCCAGATGCAAATATCAATAGGATTTAGGTCTGGGAACTTTGATAGCCAGGCCATAGGCCCCCATGGCCAATCCATCGGTGTGGAAAAACTATTTAAATATTCTCTCACGATCCGCGCGAAGTTGCATGGCGCTCCATCACATTGGAAATACATCCGGCTGTGCACTGCCAAGTTGACGTCCACCAAAAATCAATGGATACTTCCGATGATCGTCACTGGGTGTTACACCCTGTATGTTAATTATAATTGTATAAAAAATATAATCATCAACCCTGATTTCTTGTATTTAATTCTACGGTGTTCCACTAAAGATTAATTTTCATAGGATTAAAACTCCAGTTCCACCAACAGGATACAATCACCTACTATAGTTCGGAAAATCTAGGATGAGTCCTGTGACAGCTCACAAATTTGCCCCAATACAACCTTGTAACGATGTTCAGTAATTTTAATTATTTTATCAACTTTAATATAAGCCTCAATTCTAATAAATAGCAAGTTATTTAGGTAAATACATTACATTAGGTTGTATTGAGGCTAATTTGTGAGCTGTCACAGGACTCATCCTAGAATTTCCGAACTGTAATCTGAAAGTTGTATTTATCAATTACAGTATCAGTTTTTAATAAAATCGTTCTAAGCAATTTTTTTTCATGACATCTCCTTTATTTATTATTATCTTTCAAATGATTATTTCCCACTTGTTATAATACATTTTTTTATTTTCCAGAATTTAAAATCAAACGACGAAGAAAAAAAATCCCGTTTTTCATTGACTACAAAACAAGGTAAGTAGATGCTTTTTAGATTCTACAATAAATATTCTGTAAACATGAAACCGGATTTTTTTTATAGAAAATAAACATTTTTTGTATGAAAATAGTAAAAAATATTTTATTCAAAGTATTGCCCATCGCTAGCTACACATTTTTCCCATCTCTCTGGCAATTTGTGGATGCCACGCCAAAAAAATTGTCGCTCTTTTGAGGCAAACCAATCATTGAGCCATTTTTGTAAGAAGTGAAGCGCTGCTCAGCAAGTGCGTGTCCCATAGATGCAAATAAGTAGTAATTGGATGGAGCCAAGTCTGGTCAGTAAGCCGCATGCGAAAGTATTTGCCAACTAAACGCCTCAATCGTTTCCTTGACCAATTTTGCTGGGTGCGATGGTGCATTATCATGAAGCAAAATCACTTTGTGTTGCCTCTTTTAATATTCTAGTCGTTTCTCACGCAATGCTTGGTTCAAATCCGTAATTTGTTGTCGGTAGCGTTCAGTATTAACGGTTTCGCCAGGTTTAAGCAGTTCATAATAGATAACACCCTTCTAATCCCACCAAACAAAACATTGTCTTCCGTCCATAGCGATTTGGCCTTGCAGTCGATGTCGCTGGTTTGCTTGGAGTCACCCATGATTTTTTACGCTTGGGATTCTCGAAATGTATCCATTTTTCATTGCCAGTCACAATTCGATGGAGGAATGATTTTCTTTTGTATCTGGTGAGCAGCATTTCGCAAGCGGTTTTTCGGTTTTCCTGCTGTCTTTCATTCAGTTCATGTGGAACCCATTTTCCCACCTTCTAGATCTTTCCCATGGCTTTCAAACGTATAGAGATGGCTTCTCGTGTCACATTTAATTGATCCACGAGTTATTGTTGCATTTGAGCGTCATCCTCATCCAACAATGCTTGCAATTCGGCGTCTTCAAACTTTCTCAGTGGTCTTCCATATTCTTCGTTTGTCACATCAAAATCGCCACTTTTGAATATTTTAAACCACTCAAAGCACTGTGATTTACCAAGGCCATGCTCACCATAAGCTTCGACAAGCTTTCAATGCGATTGTGCAGCAGTTTTCTTTAAATGGTAACAGAAAATCAATGCTGTCTGCAAATCGTAGTTTTCAGGCACAAAACAGACATATTCAACACTATGAAAACATATGTAGTTGTATTAAACTTGTATTGTTGTGAATTAAAAGTCTTTGACAAATGTAAACACCAGAAAAAAGCGCCAATGACGCGGTTTGACAGTCACTATATTGACAACTAGAGCCATCTATGAGCAAATTCCGGTTTCATATTTACAGACCTGGTATATTAAATTGCACATTCATTATGTATTATATAACATAACCATTACTATGAAGCAATTTCTTATGTCATTCTTATTGCAAATTTATGTCTCTTTATTAAATTGTTCACCTTCGTTTTGCATCAAATGCATTTGTATAAAATAATACACAAAAATTTTCTGTATGACATGGTTCATTTGCTTTTTTTAATCCATATTTTATCTTGAACATCGAGTCCTTTGAGTGACTTCAGTGCTAATGAAATAGCGTTTCAATAACTGAGAAAACTTTGAGCGATGTCGGATTTAAGTACAGTAGTCTCCCATTATCTGCAAAATGTGTGTCTGTAGTTTCCCCTCTCGGGTTTTGTTTCAAATCTTACCAATACCACCAATAATTAAAGCAGGCCTACCAAAGACCCAAAAATTTCGTTATGAAATAAACCAAAAACAATAATTATTAAGTTCAAAAGATATATTATTTAAAATATCAGAACTTGTTTCATTATTCCAAATTACAAGTATTTTGTACTGTACTTTCTATGAAGGAAGTGCGAGCAAAAGCAAAACTACAAACATTGTTTGAAATTGTGGATAACATTTCAAAAAATAGTCTGACACCGACAGGATGTGGTAACATTAAAAAAAACTTTAAAAAATATAAATTTTAGTCCCTGACTGACAACTGTCTATGGTTCCCTGCCCAGACTTCCCTGTGACTGCCTATCTGTTCATTATTACAGGTTTTTTTTATTATTTGGCACCACATGTTTTGTGTTATTAAATAGTAAACACAAAATGTTAATATCTTTTATATTACAATATCTATATTCATTTTACAGGAAGAAGCATCCCAGGCTTGTTGATCCATCTAGATTCCATATATCCTGAACTTAAGCTACCACAGCATCTCACCAATGTCACCATTAAAAAACCTTTCTCATTTTTCACACACCAGAGTAACCCGGCATCATACTGTGATATTGGTAAGGAAAATTACTGAAAAAGTCAAAGGTATCAATTAAGAATCCTTAATTTAATATTTTTTATATTCATTTCTTTATGTTTTTTTTTATTTCTTCTTTTCAACGGAATAAGGCCCATATTACTGAGGTGGAATGTCACATTTATTTCCTCTTTTCAAAGGAATAAGGCCCATATTACTGAGGGGGAATGTCACAATGTATTTCCTCTTTTCAAAGGAATAAGGCCCATATTACTGAAGGGGAATGTCACAATATATTTACTCTTTTCAAAGGAATAAGGCCCATATTACTGACGAGAAATTTCACAATGTATTTCCTCTTTTCAAAGGAATAAGGCCCATTTTACTGAGGGGGAATGCCACAATGTATTTCCTCTTTTCAAAGGAATAAGGCCCATATTACTGAGGGGGAATGTCACAATGTATTTCCTCTTTTCAAAGGAATAAGGCCCATATTACTGAGGGGGAATGTCACAATGTATTTCCTCTTTTCAAAGGCATAAGGCCCATATTACTGAGGGGGACTGTCACAATGTATTTTAAGATGAAAAGTAACTAAAAGTTAATCTCTGAATATTTTATTTATATTTTTAAATCAACTATTATGGAATTCATGAAAATGCGAGTTGTACCAAACCCTATATTCAGAGCCGTGTGTGCTAACAGGCAAACTTAGGTATTTGTCTAGGGGTGCAAAAAAAAAGAGGGTGCCTAAAATTGCATAAATAGGTTAAAAATATATGTACAAGAATTTATTTTCATTTATAAAGATGGTATTTTATTCTTTGTACGTGATAATCTTATTTTTCATACCAAAAAGATTTTATGGAGATCAGAAAAAAATAAAAGAATTCAATTTAGTAACATGAATATATCAAATGATCCAATATAGAATTATTTACAAAATTGTTCAACTCAAAATTTAGTAACATGAATATTATATCAAATGATCCAATATAGAATTATTTACAAAATTGTTAAACTCAAAATTTAGTAACATGAATATTATATCAAATGATCCAATATAGAATTATTTACAAAATTGTTAAACTCAAAATAATCAAAATTTTTACTCTCTTCATAACTTTAAAAACGAACAAAAAAAAACTACACTCATTTCTTTATTTTATATATTCAATTATTTTACAGATTCGTCCGATACCAGCACTGGTAAAACTTTATATTCACCAACTTTAAATTCCGAAGAAGAAAAAAATCTTTATAATAAAATCTATTCAAAAAACATGAGGGACATTTGGAAAAATAAATCACCGGTCCTGTTTCACCAAACTCACAAAGTAGAGCCAGGGATCAGAGCTCCAATATTTCCCTTAACACCAGATTTAACTTCAGCTTTTGAAAAGGCCCTCCAAAATTTCAAAATACATATGAAGAACATCTATTCAACTAATGACCCATTTAATAAACACAAAAGACTAATACCGATATTATCACAATCAAGAAAAATAATTCAAAGTAGACACCGTCACAAACCTCCGAGGATACAAAGCGCATTCAAAAGTAATCTCTTAAATGTCGAAGCTCCAGAATTTTTCCCTAATCCACAAATGATTAAAAACCAACAAAATCTGATTAAATCGGGATTTTTTCAATTATTTCCAAAATCTTGGCCTAATAACTTATTCAGAACGGCCAATTTTATTACAGGTTTGAGTAACAAAAGTACTTCTACGACATTTTCATCCTCCGCTATCGGTATGACCCCGATTACGCATAACACTTTATTAGGAAAGAATGCACAAATGATTGACAGTGCAATATCTCCAGAGATATACCAGCATCAAAAGATTTATTACAATAATTTTGTTAATCTTTATCAACACACTATAAACTGCTGCAGACAGCAAAATCAAATGCTTTCAAAAATCGAAAACAAAACTCCGAGAAGTAATACAGATAATGAAAATGTTAAACAATTCAAACCGTTAATACCTGTTAGTCCAATTCCAGCATCGATACTTGCCAATTCGAGTCAGTTATCCGGACTATTAACTGACAAATTACAACTTCAAAAGAATATACCCGTATACCAAAAGCCTCCGGAAACATATGCGGGACGATTGACAAAAAATTCCATTCCTAATTCATTGGGAAATGTTAAACATCAACAAAATTTTGTACAAACCAATCAAAACAATAATCTGATTTTACTCACTAACAGCAAGAAAAGTGAATCAAAAGCCGCACCCAAAACAAGATCTTTCGAAAATTTTAAAATTTCTTCGCAAAATACAAATAATTCCCAAGATCAAAATACAAATGCTCTACAGAAAACGTATTCCCCGGAAGATACTCATCAAACAAATGCTGCAAATGATAGTTCTATATCGCATGATGAATCATCGCTGTTCCCAACAATTTCAGAACACTATACTAAATCGAGGAACTCTCCCGTATCTGGGAATAGTTCATCTTCAACGAAAAAGCACTTGGAAACATTCAACGAAAGAAATAAAAATTCCAACAGAACTAATAAAACATATTTTAATGAAGGTTATAATTTGATAGCCGATAAAAAACAAGCCCCAAACTACCAACGTAAAAAGAAAAGGGATACTAGAGATCAAAATATAGATGCAAACGATTTAAATACAATGAAGAAACCAATAATTATTTTGAGAAAAAATCAAAATTCTCAGTCGGCCTTAAAGACAGACACTTGCACTTCAGGAAATCGGGAGGAAGCTTCAAATAAAGTATCTCCACAAACAGAAGTTGGTTTCAAATCGACAGAAATAAAGTGTTTACTTCCTACAAATGAAACAAAAGATACTTTGGCTGATGCAAATGAAGATGAATATAAAACAACTTCTGATAAAAAGTCTTTGAATTCACCTTATAGTCCTGAACTAAATGAAGATCTTAGTAAATTATTAAATGATGTTTCTAAAACGGCGGATAACATTAGCTGCACTAAATTCAATTCAGATAGTCATATACCTGTAAAGAAAGCGTTGCAATCACATCACACACCTACCAAGAGAAAAAATAAACTAGCATCACCTGCAATAATAGAAATACCCAATGTTATCAGTGGCAGAAGACTTTACAGTGCAGTCCTCAGCAACAGTTGTAACGATACATTCAATTCTTCCATAAACAACGAAATCGTTTCAACTACATTACTATCTCAAGAATCCGATATGGCCATCTATAATAAACAATCTGCTAGTGATTTGCAAATAAAATCATTCTATCCAGTACTTACAAGTCAATCTGTATGTTCGTCAATTGAATCGATTTGGTCACCTGATGCCCAATTAGAGAAATTAGAAAGAGAAGCTCTCGAACAATATAAAGTGTCGGATGAGAGTATTAATAAAAAATTAGATGAATTAGAAAGACAAGCGATAGAACAGTACAGTGGAACGAGCAATAGTAATACAAGCTGCGGTGGTTGCAATTCTCAGCCCAAACTTCAAACTGGAGATAACAGACCAACTTATAAAAATAACAATCAATGCAAAACAAAAAACAATAATCAATCACCAAAGACCATAGACAGTTTTGTTATTTATTCCACTTCAGCGAGCAGTAGTAAGAATAGTAGTCCGAGTGGAAATAAAAAGGGGAAAAACGTTAAGTCGACAGGAAAAATAGTCAACAAACAAAATAAGAAGAAAAAAAACAAATCTCCTCTGTGGGTGGCGCCGAGAAATGATAAAGTTGATGGATCAAAAAAGAAATCTTAATATTTTATCTGTGTTTTTATAAAAAAATATTTCTTATATATCAATCCCTTCGGGGCAAAACATAAAAAAATTATACTTGTTAGCAAAACTTTAAATTGAAATCACAAAATACTATTATTGTACACACTTTTTTCCAGAAGATACTTCCACAATAATCTTCAGTATTCACACATCTTTGGGTGAAATATCACTGTGTCTTTGGTTCTGTACGATGAGGCATTTATGATTGAGGTCCTCTAACTGAAGTTATAGGTAACCACAGTAACTAGAAATAACTCAGCCATTACATCGCAATATGCCTAGAGATGTGCAGGAGCTACACAAACTGACAACGGACGCTGTGAAGACACTCTGGTGTCTGTGGTTACTTGTACTTCTCTTGATTTGTTAAATAGTTTCCTTCTTTGTTCTTACCCTCCTTACATTTGGCTTTTTCTTTAGTTTTAACTGATATTGTTATTTTTAATCTAATAGTTTTTAACCTCATTCCCCCACTACACTTTGTGCAAGGAGGTATAGAGTTTGTGTCTTGTCCCCAGGCACAGAAGACCCTCTCTAGTCACTGTCCCTCGCAATATCATAGTTTGAGTTGAAATTATGTACTTTTATCGTCAGCACACTGATAACGGGAATATTCAATAGTTTTTTATCACTAATAATAAAACGCACAATTTATACAACACTGTTAAAGAAAAGACTCGCCTCAAGGGCGCTCTCGGAAATCAAATCCACTATTATTGAAAATGTTTAAATATAACAATAATTAAAGAGTGTAAAAATAGGAAGATGACAGCTACTCGTATGGCCATTAGATTAGATACTTCCGCGCATCTGCATATGTTTAGTAAAACATATTTGATAAAAAAACCGTGGAAAACTTATCAAGGGAAGACGAACTATGAAGAAATTTTTGTAAACCCTTCCGATATGTGAGTTTTCATCAAACGCTTCCCGAATCACCAAGTAACACTTATATCTTTAACAATTAGAGGCAGACCATACCACTCTAAGGAACAGCAAAAACCCTATCATAATATACTGCCCTATTGATTCATTCAGAATAATCAATTTATTCAATGAAGATGATATCTACCTCAAAGTTCTGCTTCTCTCCAAAGCATCATCTGTCAGACACAAATCCGAAAAGTATACTGGAAACATTCCATTAAGAGACTTGAATACAAAGTTCGAAATCAATCTGCATAACTTTAGTCAATATATGCTTTTTAGAACGCATATTTATTAACAAATTTACTATCAGCCGGATGTGGAAATCAACTCCACTGCCGTGGGTCCCAGTCGTGATGCATAATTTGCTGCTAATGTTTGTGCTCGAAGAAACAAGTCAAGCGTTTTATGGCAATCTACAGGTTAACACGTTCGCTGCTAAAGACGCCCCTGGGGCGTCAACACATTCTTTGTAGAGACGCTGATGACGCCCGTTGCGCGTCATTCGATTCTCTTTGTTTGTATGGTACCGAATATTTTAAGATTTTAAGGTTTCCATAAGATTTTAAGGTTTCGAAAATACGATTTTTTTCAGTACCTCTACACTATTCTATAAATACATATCGCAGTGAATGTGTTAAGGATGTTTTGTCTGGCCCTTCTCCACAATGGTTAATATCACAGTGTTCTGTCTGGTCGAGAATCTGAAATCTTGAGATCTGGTTTATAGTAGAATGATAACGAATAGCTTGGTTAAAAAAATGTGAGAAATGACTCATTCTTGGAAAACGCAACGAAGGCACAACCCGACTTTGTCTTCCTGAGAAGGGAACGATACTTCCTGAACCACCTAAATGGAGGCTTATGGAATCTCTCCTTTGTGAGTGAAATGTTCTGTAGACCATGAATCACATTGTTGACAAGTGCCTGCTATTTTTGTTCCAAGAAAAAAATATTAAATTACTAGATTAACCTATTGAAAAAGATAACACCAGCTGCCTTGACCTACTTGGAGAGCTCTGAATAGACTCCGAGTAGACGTAACTTGATGCAAGATGAGGTGATAAGATAAAAGTGAGTGGGAACATCCAGTGATGGGGTTTGTTGAATAAACTTGAAAATGTATTTTCTAGATTCAACTTTGTTCTTTCTGTTCAATTACCCAAAATATGGTCACATGCCCTTAATTCATTCAGTATTAAATACTAATTTCTAACCTTCAAATTTTGTGGTCTGTATTCAGAGTCAGACCACATGACTCCCTTATTTAAGGAAGACACAAGAAATTTGTACCAAATTTAACTTTAAAGACTTATTTTTTTCAGAAAAAAAATTGTTGAGATTCAGTATTTAGTATTAAGGTCGGACTATGAATTCCGCCCAATGTTTTGCCTTGAAGGAAAAGATATTAATTATTATTGAACCTTTAATTTTTCAATAAATTTATTAGGTTAATTTGTTAGGTGCTTTCATTTTTAGTCAAAGAGAAAGAGCTCTATAAAACCTGTAATTACTTCAAAGAAGATTTTTTTTATTTCTATAAATGTGTAAAAGTTGCTATAGAAAATTGTTTAGTGTTATTTTATGTACAAAAACGCATTAAAATAATTTTTACATAATCTCCCTTTTTTTATCTTACTGTATTATACCTTATTCTGTTATTTAGGTAGTATTTTCTCAGATGGAATAGTTATAAGGGATATTGAACGGCGTATAGCGATAGGAAACAAAGTCAATAGGGTACATAAACATATTGAAGTGCATAGCTGTGCGATAATGCAATGGACTTTCGTGCGCAAGGTCGCCGGTTCGATCCCCATGCTGTACTACTCCCCTCGAATGACACAAGTATTTTTTCCTCCTAGTATTCAGGGGTATAATGATACTCATAGTTTTAGTTTATCTATTCTTACAAAAAAAGGGAAAAAATATGCCGGTGTGATCCAATCGTCTCCCTTCAAGTGTGCCATTGGATCCAAGACACTGGTGTGGCCGGTGAGTTTACTGGTGAGCAACAGCTCACTTGCTTAAAGAGCAACAGCTCACTTGCTCAAAGTGCAATAACTCCACGGCACAGCTTAGCTTTCCAACTGAATTGACGTCAGAATGGCGAGAGGATCCTCAGCTGCGAGGTCCAGCAGTGACAATGACTCAAACCACACAATATCAAAATCGGTCAAAATGATAGTCCACAAAATTAATTTACTGCCGACTTTGATGTATGGGATTGAAACCTGGACTTGGAACAAGACTGAAAAGAACCGAATAAATACTGTATAAATGCATGCACGAAAACTCCGATATTGGTTTTATAGAAAAAATGTGATATTTAATAACACAAACATTTACGCCTGAGATGATAAACCACTCCGTAGCCTAATCAATAAGATGCCTGTATTAACTGCCTTAACAATGAGACTAGAACCCGTAACCTGGAGGTTACGAGTTTGAGTCCTGTTGGTATCCAATTATCTTTAAATATTACAAAGTAATTTCTCAAAAAGTGTTAGTTACTTAGTATGACTTAAAATAAATATTGTATAATTATCTTCATATGGTTTTGGGAATATTTCTTAAAGGTAAGTGTATGATTAGGATATATATTATAACCTTTTATTAACTAAACAATATTTTAATGCATACACGTATAGCCTATATTCCTACTCAGGGTTGTCAGATTTCCAAAACAGCGTACAGGTAGTTGTCGATTTACGACAACTATCGGTTCCGATAAAGATGTCGTAAGTTGATCGGGTCGTAAGTCGACTTATGCAATAATTTCCGTACATATGTAAATTATAGTGCGTGTGATATTATAAGACTGTTTTCTATGTTCTTGTTATAATCAATGTATCGCCACTGTTATTTATCGGGTTTCTTTTTTTTATTATTTTTCGAGTTTGTCTTTGTTTGTTTTCTTTATAATAAGCACTCCTGATATTCGGATATCTCTTGAACCAGCCAGTACTTGCTACAAATTCTTAACTATATTCGTCTCCGGCACGCTCCTTCAAAGTCTCAAATAAACTTCTAGCCTTCGTCTGCACAGTAAAAAGGTATAACGTTGTGCATTTTTGAATTTGACCTTACATCCAAATATGCAACAGTTTCTCCATTCTGTGGATGGAACCAATTCATTAGTTGGTTATAACTGTCGAATGCATAGGTGTATTTTTGTATTAATTTCATTGAACACTTTCATGCTACATAACAGTGGTGAAATATGTTTATTGCAAAAAATACTTTAAAACATAAAAAATTGTATAATTCTCATCAATATATTCATTTTGCCGCAGCATTTTTCAAAATACTTTCTCCATGTACTTCGCGAAATTCTCTGCACACCTTAAATTTTTTTCGTGCAGACGTTTCGCATGTAGACTTGTAAGATCAGAGTGCATCGCTTATTGTCCCTTATAGATTTTTGTTCTCTGAATCTCTGTCATTTACCCACTTACTAGCCATTAAAATAATTATAGAACAATTTATATAGCAATCATTTAGAAGGCAAACTCTACTCAAGGATGATCTAATCAGTCCAATCGCTTATTGTCTCTTATAAATTTCTGTTCTCTGAATCTCTGTCAATTACCCACTTACCAGACATTAAAATAATAATAGGACAATTTGTATAGCAACCATTTAGAAAGCAAACTCTCCTCAAGGATGCTCTAATCAGGACTTGAAATTGCTTATTGTCCCTTATAAATTTTTGTTCTCTGAATCTCTGTCAACTATCCACTTAGTAGCCATTAAAATAATTATAGGACAATTTATATAGCAATCATTTAGAAAGCAAACTCTACTCAAGGATGATCTAATCAATCCAATCACTTATTGTCTCTTATAAATTTCTGTTCTCTGAATCTCTGTCAATTACCCACTTACCAGACATTAAAATAATAATAGGACAATTTATATAGCAACCATTTAGAAAGCAAACTCTCCTCAAGGATGTTCTAATCAGGACTTGAAATTACTTATTGTCCCTTATAAATTTCTGTTCTCTGAATCTCTGTCAATTACCCACTTACCAGACATTAAAATAATAATAGGACAATTTATATAGCAACCATTTAGAAAGCAAACTCTCCTCAAGGATGTTCTAATCAGGACTTGAAATTACTTATTGTCCCTTATAAATTTCTGTTCTCTGAATCTCTGTCAATTACCCACTTACCAGACATTAAAATAATAATAGGACAATTTATATAGCAACCATTTAGAAAGCAAACTCTCCTCAAGGATGATGCTCTAATCAGGACTTGAAATTGCTTATTGTCCCTTATAAATTTTTGTTCTCTGAATCTCTGTCATTTACCCACTTACTAGCCATTAAAATAATTATAGAACAATTTATATAGCAATCATTTAGAAGGCAAACTCTACTCAAGGATGATCTAATCAGTCCAATCGCTTATTGTCTCTTATAAATTTCTGTTCTCTGAATCTCTGTCAATTACCCACTTACCAGACATTAAAATAATAATAGGACAATTTGTATAGCAACCATTTAGAAAGCAAACTCTCCTCAAGGATGCTCTAATCAGGACTTGAAATTGCTTATTGTCCCTTATAAATTTTTGTTCTCTGAATCTCTGTCAACTATCCACTTAGTAGCCATTAAAATAATTATAGGACAATTTATATAGCAATCATTTAGAAAGCAAACTCTACTCAAGGATGATCTAATCAATCCAATCACTTATTGTCTCTTATAAATTTCTGTTCTCTGAATCTCTGTCAATTACCCACTTACCAGACATTAAAATAATAATAGGACAATTTATATAGCAACCATTTAGAAAGCAAACTCTCCTCAAGGATGTTCTAATCAGGACTTGAAATTACTTATTGTCCCTTATAAATTTCTGTTCTCTGAATCTCTGTCAATTACCCACTTACCAGACATTAAAATAATAATAGGACAATTTGTATAGCAACCATTTAGAAAGCAAACTCTCCTCAAGGATGCTCTAATCAGGACTTGAAATTGCTTATTGTCCCTTATAAATTTTTGTTCTCTGAATCTCTGTCAACTATCCACTTAGTAGCCATTAAAATAATTATAGGACAATTTATATAGCAATCATTTAGAAAGCAAACTCTACTCAAGGATGATCTAATCAATCCAATCACTTATTGTCTCTTATAAATTTCTGTTCTCTGAATCTCTGTCAATTACCCACTTACCAGACATTAAAATAATAATAGGACAATTTATATAGCAACCATTTAGAAAGCAAACTCTCCTCAAGGATGTTCTAATCAGGACTTGAAATTACTTATTGTCCCTTATAAATTTCTGTTCTCTGAATCTCTGTCAATTACCCACTTACCAGACATTAAAATAATAATAGGACAATTTATATAGCAACCATTTAGAAAGCAAACTCTCCTCAAGGATGTTCTAATCAGGACTTGAAATTACTTATTGTCCCTTATAAATTTCTGTTCTCTGAATCTCTGTCAATTACCCACTTACCAGACATTAAAATAATAATAGGACAATTTATATAGCAACCATTTAGAAAGCAAACTCTCCTCAAGGATGATGCTCTAATCAGGACTTGAAATTGCTTATTGTCCCTTATAAATTTTTGTTCTCTGAATCTCTGTCAACTACCCACTTACTAGCCATTAAAATAATTAAAGGACAATTTATATAGCTCCGTTTAGAAAGCAAACTCTCCTCAAGGATGCTCTAATCAGGACTTAAAATTGCTTATTGTCTTATAAATTTCTGTTCTCTGAATCTCTGTCAATTACCCACTTACTAGCCATTAAAATAATTAAAGGACAATTTATGTAGCACCGTTTAGAAAGCAAACTCTTCTCAAGGATGCATTAATCAAGACTTGAAATTGCCTATTGTCCCTTATAAATTTTTGTTCTCTGAACCTCTGTCAACTACCAACTTAACTAGCCATTAAAATAATTAAAGGACAATTTATATAGCAACCATTTAGAAAGCAAACTCTCCTCAAGGATGATGCTCTAATCAGGACTTGAAATTGCTAATTGTCCCTTATAATTTTTTGTTCCCTGAATCTCTATCAACTACTCACTTACTAGCCATTAAAATAATTAAAGGATAATTTATATAGCACCATTTAGAAAGCAAACTCTCCTCTATGATACTCTAATCAGGACTTGAAAAACTACAATTAAATCTGCAATTATAATGATGATGTCTTTCTTTAGTTTTATTTTAAAAAATGGTTCAAATTGGGAATGATAAACTGTTTATCGGGAGCCGAAAAAACAGTTTCTAAATCGGTACATTCCCACCAAAAACAGACCTCTAATAACCTTGCTCCCACACCAAGTATGTGAAAAACTCAGCCTACGAACGCAATGAGCTCTAAATAAAATTTGCGACCCTCTAAAATTCCTTGATTTCTGCTGACTGTGTCATTATAATAATTAAATAGTTATTTTGAATTAATTTACTTTTATTTTGCTTTTTTAAATATTGAAAATAGGTTGCCCTCAGTTTATTGTAAAATAGCTTATGTGGCCCCGGGTGTAATACGAGTTTGACATTTCCTTTATTCCAATTTAGATTATTATAACTGATATTTAATAATTAACGTAATTAATTTTGAGAAATAACTCAGATAAAGGGGATCATGTGAAGCATAAGCTCTTATCTATGAAGTCAATCATTTATTAATCAACAGTTGAACAATAAAGACCTAACACTATGGACAATAAAGACCTAAAAACAATGAATGGTGAACTCAAAAAGATAATTAGCAATATATGCTTGAGCAGATTATTACATTTATTCTTAAAATCACGCTGTATCTTTGTCGGGGTAGGCAAAGAGGGCATGGCGTAGGGAGGAGTTTTCATAAACTTTTAAACATCTGATTTCTTGAACTTTTTAAATATGCCTCCAGATTTATTAAGGATTTGTAAAACTCTAATTCCTTAGGTAGATATACATAAGAAAGGGATGAAGTAATTTTAACATTTTATCCTGTAAGTTATCTGTGTAGTTAATGTCATTTACGTGGGTAGTCCAGAAAGTAAAGAACATTTTGGCATAACTAAATAAAAACGAAAGATATCAACACAAAACTTTATTTACAAAGTCACAGTATCTTACTCTATTTTTCAATGTAGTCGCCATAGCTGTCAAGGCACTTATTGTAATGTGGAACCAATTTTTGTTATACTCTTCTACCGTCAAAGATTTGAGCCAGGATGTCACTTCTTGTTTGAGGTCTTCATCGTTTTTGAACTGTTTTCCACCCAAAAATTCCTTTAGTTTCGGGAATAAGTGAAAATCACTTGGTGCCAAGTCAGGGCTGTAAGGAGGATGTCCAAAAATTTCTCACAAGACGTTGAAATTCTCGCTGTGTTCGTGCTGATGCATGAGGCCGCGCATTATCATGAATCATAACCACCTTTCCCAACAACATTCCACGTCTCTTATTTTGGATGGCGCGTCTATGTCTTGAAGAGTTTCACAATAGGCTTCTGAGTTTATTGTGTGTCTTCTTGGCATAAACTCCACGTGGATCAACCCTTTTGGTCCCAAAAAACTGTTGCCATCACTTTTCTGGTGTTGAGATTCGGTTTTTATTTTCAGAGCACACATTTTTTTGTAGCCAAGGTGCTCTGTCACTATTTCATGTAAATTTGTGGGAAAGATTCATGTACTGTGCTTAAAGTTGCCTATAAATATCGATAGACCGAACATTTTGTGCATTCAGAAAACGAATGACACTACGCACTTCACATTTGGCGGGATTTTCGATGGGCGCAGCCAGTTTGAAAGGTTACAGAACAAAGACGCACGACCGTTCAGCAACAAAACTCGACTCGCACTGAAGCGAGGGAAGGAGCTAACTGGCGCGCATACGATCGCGGTGATGGGGGATCAGTGCAGGGCGTGGTGCGCAATCGTTCTTTACTTTCTGAACACGCCTAGTAATTAATTTTAATTAGTCACAATCTTGATAAATTGTTATATAGAGTGTATATTTTGCATCATCACCATCTACTTCTGAGAACTCTAGTAAAATCAGGCATCATCAGTAATGTAATACTCATAGTACTAACATCAAAGAACTCATAACTCGAACTCGTAGTACTAACAGAAATCACACATGTTAAAACAGTGGAAAAAAGCATTTAAGAATTAAGTTAACAAAAAGTCTGGGCTCATCCCATAACATAAAACTATCTTCAACAATTTATTACAATCAATTACATTTAGTTTATCACGGAGATATTTTATAAAATAAAATATAATAATAATATTGTTTCTCCCTTTATGCAAATATATCTAAAGAATTTGAGCCTTATGGGGCTTTAATACATCCATTTTTGATAAAAGAAATATCTCTTTTTGATTGAGTGTAAGAGCATAAAATCCTTCACGTGTAAAGATAACAAGGATTTTAACTCAAAAAATATAATGACCTTCTTATCTCTGGAGGTTATTTCCTGAATCAATTAATGACCTTCTTATCTCTGGAGGTTATTTCCTGAATCAATTAATGACCTTCTTATCTCTGGAGGTTATTTCCTGAATCAATTAATGACCTTCTTATCTCTGGAGGTTATTTCCTGAATCAATTAAACATTATTAGTTTTAATAATCTCAAGTGACTCACACTTGAGATTATTAAAGCTAATATACTCGTAAATAGAGCTCACACCTAACCTTTATTTACTAATCTTAACCACTTGACAGTTTTGCACCAGAATATAGTTTGCAAATTCTAAAAAAATTTATTACATAGACAACGCTTACGTTCTTGTATTCTTGTAAAAAAAAAATAGGAGATATTTGAATTATCTGTAATAAACTCATGTGTTATCAAAATCCATTATAAAATATTTCATATTTATGTACCTCTTATAATCCCACCTTGATAAAAGATAAAATCATGTGCTGTCTTACCCAACAATGCTATTGAATTTACAATTAAATTCCAGCACACACTCAATTAAATTTAGACTTCTACTTGACAAAAAATAAATAGATATAAATTTATTTATTCCATGCATCAACACTTATAGTACGACAAATGCGTAAAATACCAAACAGTCCCAATTTATTACATAAAGATAAATAATCAATAATGATTGAAATATATTACTTTTATAGCTTGAAAACTCGGTGTCATATTTTCAATATCCCGTGTAATGTGTAAGAATTCTCGTTCTTATCTTTTATCATATATGTATAATTATTTTAGTTGAGGTATTAATAATAATATAGACAATGAAACACAACATATTTTAGTTGAGGTATTAATAATAATATAGACAATGAAACACAACATATTTTAGTTGAGGTATTAATAATAATATAGACAATGAAACACAACATATTTTAGTTGAGGTATTAATAATAATATAGACAATGAAACACAACATATTTTAGTTGAGGTATTAATAATAATATAGACAATGAAACACAACATATTTTAGTTGAGGTATTAATAATAATATAGACAATGAAACACAACATATTTTTTTGTTAAAACAAAGGAAAAATGATCATTATTTATTTTATCTGTAGAGTTAGAGAAAAGGTAACGAATTCATTTCCTCATCAGCATCGCTTTCTCCTTCCTTTGATTGATAATACAGGCGGCCCTCGACTTTCGCACAATACGCTATTTCGCACATTTTTTTTAATTCTATTTTTTTTAAGATTTTTGTCGATAATGCAAAAATTGTTCGCTTCCATGCTATCGCTTCCGCTTTTTTGGAAGAAATATAATATGTGGAACGCAATAAACAACATTGGAGACTCGTGAGCTGAAATAAATGATTCAACAAGGAAAGGTTCCTGGAAACAATTATGCCCACAAATGATGAGTGATTTTATAAATTCTGAAGAAACTCCGGAAACTATCACAGATGAAATAGTTAGCCCAATGAATGAACTAAACTTGGAAGTCAACAATGAAGATGTTAATGAGTTGATTGAATCTCACTCAGTACCTCTGTTAAATGAATACTCAATTGAGCAACAAGAGTCAAATGAAATGCGCAATGAAAGTGAGGAAGAAGAAGCTAATAAAATCGTCAAGACTTTGACAATAAAAAATTTGAATGAAGCCTTCATGCATCTCGACTAGTTTATGAATATCATGGAAGAATGTGATCCCAATGAAGAATGTATATCTCAAGTACGTAGGGCGATTGAGAAAACCACAGCATGTTATCAAGAAAAGGAAAAAAAGGTGGTATTCACATTATGGTATTCAAAGAAAACACTTGAAAGCCTTAAACACGCCTCGTTAACTTAATTATGTATATTGATAAATAAATATTTAAAAATAGAATTTTTGATGTTTTTTTACATCCCTCTACTTTCGAACATTCAACATTCGCACACATTTTCAGGAACAAATTATGTGCGAAAGTCGAGGGCCGCCTGTACCTCTATAATCCATAAATGTTGTAGTTATTTATATTGTTCATGAATTTGGTACAAATTAATAATAATTTTTGCAACCATGTAACTTCCTTTATTAGTTTTGTGTGGTCAGTTGGAAGCCACCCGGCAATGAGCACACCAGATTGTTACACAATATAGTGATAAGTAAATAAATAAATGAGAATCAAATTTAATGACCCGTGTCACGGGTCTGAAGACGAACAACATATTTCACAAAACGCACAACATATTTCACAAAACAAGTACATAAATGGTTGTACTTTGATCTATGTCGTGTGTTTGAACTTAATTGCTAACAAAACAATACAATAAACTCACTGAGATATGTTGACATTTTTAATTGTTCACATAGTTAAAACATAAGACTAGAGTTTTATATGCACTTAAAAACAAATTAAATGTAATTAAAAATTTTATTCTGCAAGCTATGGAAAAAATTGAATGAATATGGTGTTGAGTGTAAATGAATATTTGGTATTGCGTCATTATACAGTGAACGTAGAGCACGTATTCGAGCGAGAAGTACCTTCACTGAGTGGCTTAATGTTTCAAAAGACCTAAAGCAAGAATATGGCATGTCACTTTGGTTGCTTAATGTTTAGATAGTTTGAAGGAACTACAGTCAATGGGTAGTACTAGTAGTACCTAGCGGTAAGTAATACACAACGGGCTTAAGAAAGAGACTGTCGGTCATAATCGGCTAACTTCGACTTTGTAGAGCGTCATCTCTGTCATTCATACACGTGTTCCATCACAATTTGTCATTCATTATGGGTATCATCGTGTGACAGAGACGATGCTCTACAAAGCCGAAGTTAGCCAATTATGGCCGACAGTCTCTTACTTAAGCCCGATGTGTATTACTTACCGCCGGGTACTGTATACAAATGTTGAGTGGGAACACATGCTGATTTCAGCGGGCTGATGACATAGTAGTTTCAGCAGAGAATGGAGTTGAATTATAAAGTTTGATAAGCAAATTGTATGAGAGCTTTGAAGAAAAAGATCTAAGAATGAATGTTGGTAAATCCTAAGTAATGGTGATAGAAAAGTGTGAAAATGATACATATGTTACGTGTGAAATAATTAAATATAAGAGTAGTGGAGAAATTCTGCTATTAAGGTAGTATTTTCTCAGAAAGTGAAAAAGTTACGAGGATATATAGGGTAGAAATGTATGATAGAATACAAAATGAAGTGATTAGGGATGAATGTGAACTTAACGCTGTTGTGTTGAGTAAGATGAAGAAGAACATTCTGAGATGGTTTGGGATATAGATTGAAAGGGGGAAGAAGGACTAACAGAACAAATATATAGTGCAAATGTGAATGGAAAGCGTGGTAGAGAAAGAACAAGGAAAGAATGTTTGGATCAAGTGAATGATATTTTGAAAGAAAGTAAAAAATCAAAGAAATCATAGGAAGTGCATAGACTTAGAAGAGACGAAGGATATATGTCGGGATAGGAAAATCTGTAACTCTGTCCTGTCTTTCCCCCCCTCCCCCCAACACTATGGCAAGCATTGAGCTAGCAAAGAGTGACCGCGTAAGCAGTCAGATCGAAGTATTTGCAAAGTGTGATTGCCTATACATAATGGACATGAAATGATAAAAATATATTATGGTCTGAAACTTCTACTATGTTTTTATTTCTACAAAGTTCTACCAATTAATAAGGAATCTCTTCACCCATCTGTCACTGAGACTCAATCAAGTCACGCCAGACTTTCCGAGGATTGACCGGCAACAATCCACCTATTCTACAGTTTTTATAGCAGCGCTTTACAAGTATAATAAATATATCAATGTCAACATAGAAAATGTATACTATTGTTAACAATTTATTCAGATTTCATCACAATGAAGTTTATTACAGAGATAATTTATAGGGTAAAGTTTATTACGGAGATAATTTATAGGGTAAAGTATCATAATGACCTTACTCCTTCCTTATGCAAGCAAATCTTAGGAATTTGTGCCTTATGGGCCTTTAATATACCCATTCTTGCTAAAAGAAATATCTTTGTATCCTTTCAATAGAGAGATAGGAGCATATGCTAATTATGTGATGTGTTTATGATGGACAACCACGTGTTTATGTTGGATAACATAAAATATTTTAATGAAATACCCTTACTTTTATTGTACAGCATCGGTACATAGACTGTAAAATAGGTGGATGGTAGTCGCTCAATCCTCATAGATTCCGGTTTACTTCTTGCTTTTCCAGTGAAAAGTAGCAGGGTGAAGAGTTTTTGTCATTTTTCTTTCCTTATGTGCAACCTATCGCTCATCGTAAGCCCCTTTATTCGCCCGTGTATGCCGTCATGGCTTACTAGATACTATGTTTACCGCGCGCTCCTCGCTTGCATGGGCCGATCGACTTTTTATAATGACTATTGCGAAGGCCATGCATAAGGAACATTTCATTACACTAGGTATACAGCAATTACAAATAAATCATTTATTTTAGGTAACGCGTACATCCGGTATAATTATGATCTATATCTTTATATAAGAGTTATTTCCAAAAATCCATTTAGATGATTATCAAATATTTGTTTTGATAATCTCAAGTGGCTGACATGTTATTTTTTTTAACTTAAAGTTTATTGACACCACTGATAAAAGAATTAACCTAGGTATAATACTTGGTGGTAAGTAATACTGTTGGCCATAATCAGCTAACTTCGGCTTTGTAGAGTGTCGTCTCTGTAACTCATACATGTAACTCATCATACTCATCATGATTTGTCAGTCGTTGTCAAGCATTCTAGTCTCTTTCTTAAGCCCGATATGTATTACTTACCGCCGGGTACTGTATTTATTTTATTAGCAAAAATTTTATGACAAATTAGTTTGTTGTAAAATATGTAAAACAGGCGAACATCAACGAACACAAAGTGAAATGTTTCATTGATAATGGTAGTGGTGATTGCCTAATGAAAGCGTCAACAGCTTTATGTATTTAAGCATGCATTGTCTACTATGATTTGCCTATATAGGCCAAATCCTATTATAATGAAATTTATGGGACCACAAAAGTTATACATAATATTAGGTCCTTACATATGAAATTGGCGTTTTGCCGTACTGGCAACTTTGATCTCAAATATCTTCTCTTTGGTTAGGAATTCCAAATTCAAATTTATACAGCTATTTACTCAAGTATTTGTGTTTCGAAAATTATAATTCATTTGTTTTTTCCTCAATTGTTTTTTTTCTTTGCGTCACTCAGTTTACAAAATGGAAAACTTGAAATATCGCGTTATTTACGAGTACGAGTTCCACCGTGGCACCAGTGCTGCAGAAACGGCTCGAAGGATTAATGATGTGTATGACGACGGTGCCGCAAAAGAAAACACAGTGCGTTTTTGGTTCCAACGTTTTCGTTCTGGAAATTTCGACCTGCAGAACAAGCCCCGTGGACGGCCGGAGACCAAAGTTGATAATGAAGAATTGAAGGCTATTGTGGAAGCGGATCCATCGCAAACCACGTCCGAGTTAGCTGCAGGCTGCGGTGTTAGTGATAAAACTGTTTTAATCCACTTGAAGCAAATTGGGAAGGTGAAAAAGCTTGAAAGGTGGGTACCTCACGAATTGAGTGAAGCAAATCAACAAACGCGCGTTGACTGCTGCGTTGCATTACTCAACCGGCACAATAATGAAGGGATTTTGAATCGAATCATTACCTGTGATGAAAAGTGGATCCTGTATGATAATCGGAAGCGCTCATCGCAATGGCTGAACCCTGCCGAACCAGCCAAACCATGCCCCAAGCGAAAATTGACTCCAAAAAAGTTACTTGTGAGCGTTTGGTGGACTAGTGCTGGTGTCGTTCACTACAGCTTTCTTAAATCTGGCCAGACGATTACGGCAGATGTCTATTGTCAGCAACTGCAAACCATGATGGAAAAGCTAGCTGCTAAACAACCGAGGCTGGTTAATCGCTCTAGGCCACTGCTGCTTCATGATAACGCTAGACCACACACTGCACAACAGACGGCTACCAAATTAGAAGAGCTTCAATTGGAATGTCTAAGACATCCACCGTACTCTCCGGACCTTGCCCCAACAGATTACTATTTTTTTCGAAATTTGGATAACTTCTTGCAAGGGAAAAAATTCAACTCCGATGGGGCAGTCCAAACCGACTTCAAAGATTTTATTGATTCCCGTCCGAATGGTTTTTTTAGTAAAGGGATCGATGAACTACCCATGAGATGGCAAAAGTGCATAGATAGCAATGGTACATACTTTGATTAAATAAATATATTATATTAAAAAAAAATCAACTTTATGTTCCTCCCAAACAAAACACCAATTTCATATGTAAGGACCCAATAGTTTGTCTTTGAGATGAAGTCGTTGCACCAACTGGATTATATGATCCACTTTTCATCACAGGTAATGATTCGATTCAAAATCCCTTCATTATTGTGCCGGTTGAGTAATGCAACGCAGCAGTCAACGCGCGTTTGTTGATTTGCTTCACTCAATTCGTGAGGTACCCACCTTTTAAGCTTTTTCACCTTCCCAATTTGCTTCAAGTGGATTAAAACAGTTTTATCACTAACACCGCAGCCTGCAGCTAACTCGGACGTGGTTTGCGATGGATCCGCTTCCACAATAGCCTTCAATTCTTCATTATCAACTTTCTCCACGGGGCTTGTTCTGCAGGTCGAAATTTCCAGAACGAAAACGTTGGAACCAAAAACGCACTGTGTTTTCTTTTGCGGCACCGTCGCCATACACATCATTAATCCTTCGAGCCGTTTCTGCAGCACTGGTGCCACGGTGGAACTCGTACTCGTAAATAACGCGATATTTCAAGTTTTCCATTTTGTAAACTGAGTGACGCAAAGAAAAAAAACAATTGAGGAAAAAACAAATGAATTATAATTTTCGAAACACAAATACTTGAGTAAATAGCTGTATAAATTTGAATTTGAAATTCCTAACCAAAGAGAAGATATTTGAGATCAAAGTTGCCAGTACGGCAAAACGCCGGTTTCGTATGTGGGGACCTAATATTACATCTAGAATACTCCCACTGTACGGCACCGGTACAAAGAACTGTATCATAGGTGGATGGCTGCTGCGCAATGCTCGGAGAATTCAGCTCACGTTCAGAGGTGTAGATCGGTGAAAAAGGTAGCGGGGTGAAGAAATTCCTCTTAGGCAGGTATAGCAGGTCTCAAGTAAAACACAGTAGGTAGAGTGAACTGAGAATATAATTTATTTTGAAAAGGATCCTTCTTATGAATGGTCAATCGCTCATCGCAAGCGCCATTTTCCGCCACTGCATGCGCACACATCTTGCAAAATACCACAATTTTCAGGAATTTTGTGCAAGCAGAGGCCGGCCGGCCAGCGATATAGTCTCTTGACGACCGTCCATAAATCTCATTTCCATTGCGGTCGCGACGCAGCGCGGACCCAAATAAACATAAAAATACATACATAAACCAAACAAATATCAAATTATAAACAAGAATCTATACACATTAAAACAATCAAAAAACGCAAATGACGCATATGTCCGATACACCCACACTTTGTTGAATATTGCAGTAAATTATGGCGAATTTCACTACAAATGAATAATGAGTGACGAAGCCTATTTCTATTTAAATGGTTTCATCAATAAATAAAATTGTCCATTCTGGGATGTTGAAAATCTAAGATAACTTCATCAAAGGTCTCTGCATTCAATTCGAGTAACGGATTGGTGTACCATTAAAGTGCTGCTGTGACTATCAATGGTAATCGATACAGGACAATGATCCAATTTTGTTGGTACCACAACTACAAGAAGAGGATCAGTACATTTGGTTTTAACAGGATGGATCTACCGCTCATACAGCCAGGACCGCAATGCTACTTTTAAGGGAACATTTTCCAGATTGAATTACAGGTAGTCGTCGACTTACAAACACAATCGGTTCCGATAAACAGGTCATAAGTTGATCTGGTCGTAAGTCGGCTTTTCTGATTGATAAATTACTAAAGACTTGAGTTTGAAACACGCGGTGTTTCCGCCAAGCAGCAGAGTCAGCCTATATTTTAGTTTTTAATCCAGGCATGCTTTTGGCTTCTTTGTGGATGTAAGTGCGTTTTGGCATTAGTTTCCAGAAAAATCCCGTTTCATGCACATTAAAAATTTGCTCCGGTAGATACCCTTTATCCGTTATTATTGTATCAAGACTATCAACAAAGTTCCAAGCTCCTTCATTGTCTGCACACGCTGCTTCTCCAGTCACTCGAACAATATGCAACTGGAATCTTTTCTTGAATCTCTTGAACCAGCCAGTACTTGCTACAAATTCTTAACTATAGTCGTCTCCGGCACGCTCCTTCAAAGTCTCAAATAAACTTCTAGCTTTCCTCTGCACAGTAAAAAGGGATAACGTTGTGCATTTTTGAATTTGATCTTCCATCCAAATATGCAACAGTTTCTCCATTCTGTGGATGGAACCAATTTGTTGATTGATTATAACTGTCGACTGCATAGGTGCGGAATCACGAATCCTTTCTTTGTCCTTCAGAATTGTCGACACAGTAGAGTGTGATGGCATCAAATCACTCGCAATGGCATTCACTTTTTTTCCTCCTTCATACTGCTTAATTACCATAATTTTTGTTTTCATATCAATAGCCTTTCTTTGCTTCTTGGTAGGTTGAGAAATTTACATTTTTCTTTTTATGGACATCTCGGAAGGGCTTAAAAAATGCTTATAAATACAGATCGCGGATTGTGGTTATAAAGTTGAACAGTAATAAAGGCGCATAGGTCGTAAGTCGACGACTACCTGTATCTCCAAAAACAGCAATTTAAGATGGCCCCTGCGATAACCTGATTTGACTGCAAAAGACTTTTTTCTATGGCGCTACATTAAAGAAAAAGTCTACGTGAACAAGCCACTGACAATACAACAGCTCAAAACTAACATTCGTGAAGAATTAGCCACGATAAGTCCAGAAACATTAGATTATGTGATGACAAATGTCCTAAACAGGGAACATTCTTGTGGACATTTAACTAATTTGATTTTCCACACCTAATGAAAAAACAAAATTATGAATTAAAGAATATTTTTTATTTATTTTATTTTCTTTAGAAGTTATTAGGAAAACAAATAGAAAAGTTACTTTTGTTTCATTAGAAGTTATTAGGAAAACAAATAGAAAAGATACTTTTGTTTCTTTAGAAGTTATTAGGAAAACAAATAGAAAAGATACTTTTATTTCTTTAGAAGTTATTAGGAAAACAAATAGAAAAGTTATACTCTGTATTAAAAAGTCTAATATCGGAACAAATGTTGTACAAATGGACTCAACTATTTTTTTGCGAAGAATTATGTTATTATGTCTATAAAAATTTTTTCTTAGCAATATTCATAAAGCAGCATTTTCAATACCACATAATTTTTGAAAAATATTTTCTAGGACATCTGTACCACAGCATAGATAAGCCAGAATCTTTTTCAATAGTTTACAAAAGCAAAACGTTCATATCAGATAGCACAACTCTATACATTGTTTACTTCCATGGTTACCTCTGTATATATTTTCTATATAGCTAGTGATAGTGTGTAATAGGTAGAGTAAAAAATGTAATCATATTCAAACTTAGGTATAAAAGATAAATAAGCTATTGTAGTTACTGGTTCTATGGTGTTTGTACACATTGAATCTAGCTAATGTTTCATTATGGCCTTCACCTAGCAACCAAAGCAGCTGAATAGTTTGGACTTGTAATTCGTATACATACTGTAAGTTTTATCGGTTTAGCTGTCCTGTTATTGACATAAAACAGTAGATAAAATATTCATGCACATGTCAAAATGATATTAAGTTTTTGCAAATAAAAGCAGATAAAAAAATATGAAGTGTTATCAAACCTGTGTCCTTTAATATAATATTTTCATTATTACTGAGAATTTGTTCTTATCAATCGATGATAAACATCTTGGAACATTACTTATGTCTACACAAACATGTTTTTTATGAAGGTTATGATATTATAAGATATTCTCAAGTCATACGACTTTGATATATTCGTATCTATTATAATATACCGAGCATTATTGTTTTGCAAGTCATGGTAATGGTTATTAAAACTAAGGTATTCATTCTTACAAATTACTTTTGTTACTTCAACGCTTTTATATTACCCATAACTCAATAACCAAGTAACAAGATTGTGTTACATATCAAAGTTATTGTTAGATATTCTCACATCACAAATTTGATATATAACAGATCAAGCATAGGAATTCATTATCTTCAAGCATAGGAATTCATTATCTTACAAATTTATTTTGTTACTTCTACACTTTTATACTACATCAATAACAAAGTATCAAGATTGTGATATGTATCCGAGTTATTGTTTGATATTCTCATATCGCAAGTTTGATATCGTCTTATCGAATAAACCAAGCATTATTGTCTCGCAAGTCATGTAAGTATTTGATAAATATAAGGTATTCATTTTCATATAAATTTCCTTTGTTACTTCTACGCTTTGATATTGTAATATTGCCCATATCTCAATAACCGAGTATCAAGATTGTGATATGTATCCAAGTTATTGTTAGATATTCTCATATCACTAGTTTGATATCTTCTTACCGAAATAACCAAGCATTATTGTTTCACAAGTCATGTTCGTATTTGATAAATAAAAAGTATTTACTTACTTCTTTACTTTTATTAGGTCTACCAGAAAGTTCTGTCCAATAATGTCATCTCAAGTTTCAACACGTATGAACGTGTTAGTTTGAAACATATATGTTATGGCTGCCTCTTTTTACCATTGTATTTCTACATATATGCTCTTCTAAATTTACTGAAACAATGCTTTCATCATCTCAGTATTAAGTGAAATTCGTTCGCGTAAACATGTCTATTGATAAAGTTCATTTACGGCATTGCATTCTGTATGAATTCCAACAAGGTAGAAATGCTACAGAAGTGTGAACGAGTTTGACAACGTATACCAGGAGACGCAGATCTCTTCTTACGCTCAAGGAGTTATACCCGAGCATCCAGCAGAAACTGAGTAGGATAAAGCCATGGATAGACACCGAACTCACTCATATAGAGATATCGTAAATATTTTTTTTGTACCTTCTCCACCATGAGTGAATTCTGCGCCCCCAGCAGGCTCCAAATGCAAGCATTGGTTTCTAGTTTGCTACGGATCAATGAATTAAACAACGTTTTGAGCACCATTTGATTTTCAAACGACTTAGAGATTCTCGTTACAAATCCTAGAGTTTTATATGCTGAGTTGCACAAAATGTCTATAAGAGGACCAAATGCGAGATTGCTGTGGAACAAGACACCCAGATTTTTAATATTATCTGTGCGGGGTATAGGTATAGATTCTAGTGTATATCGATGGAATTTCAAGACATGTGAGCGATGATATGACATAATTTTGCACTTTGATGCATTGAAATATAATTTATTATTGTGACTCTACTCACAAATGTTGTTAAGATCTGACTGTAGGTCTAAACAGTCGGTATAAGAATGATTTGTTTTCAAGATTTTGAAGTCATCAGCAAATAGAAGAAACATGGATTTTTTTATAACTGTACCTATATCATTAATAAAAATAAGAAATGAGGTAGGTCCAAGATTAGACCCCTGAGGGACACCTGAGTAGGCAGTGAAATAATCGGAGTTGTAGATTCCATGTGAAACAAATTGTTTTATTTCTGTAAGACAATCTGACAGCAGCCTTAGTAAGTTAGTTACCTCGGATCCCAAGTTCACTCATTTTTATAACATTTTTTTGTGATTGACGCGATTAATATGTATGCATATACGTAATTTCATATAATTTTTCTATTTTATGTATTTTTTTTATTTTTACATAATTTTTTTTAATGTTAACTTTTTTTGTATTTTTTAATGCAATTGGGCTAAGCCTGTATTGAGAAAATAAATAAATAAAAATTTAAATAACCAGTTTTCAAGGTTGTAAAATATATTCAAGGTTGTGACAATATGTCAACTGATTTTAGAATATGTGAATATAGTTTGGGGGGCTGCGTCAACATTAATGTAATTAAGATTATATTAATGCAAAAAACTGCTTTGAAAGTGATGTATAAATATCAACAAAGAATGAACACTGATTTGGTCTTCCGTCAAGCTGCAGTGATGTCTTATCAACGAACACCAATTTCATCATCCACTGGATGCAGTGATGTCTTGTCAACAACTATGCACCAAAAATCTTCTTCTTTGTGCTTTAGAAAATATTGTAACATACAAACTGTTATATATTGTATATTCAAGCCGCTTTTGACAGAGATAATTAGCAGTGTACGTGACTTCTAAGTTATTTAATACATTACCTAAAGCCATAAAATATATTAAAACACACGGAAGAGATAAAGTCAACATAAGATAGTAATAGATAAAATCAACATATGATAGTTAAAGATAAAGTCAACATATGATAGTTACACATAAAGTCAAGATAAGATGGAAATCACATTGGATAAAAACTATGCAATGAAAAAGTATTTCACATTCTCTTTTCCTCGGTTTCTGTGGATTGATTCATGAGTGTTTTTTGTGTCTACAATGAATGACTCTTTGTAAATCTTGGTTTAATGTGATTATAATGGAATATAATTTGTTTTCTGTTTAAGTGTAATTTTTATTTATATGTGTGTATTTTTATTTTTATGTTTTGTTTAGTGAAACCTTCCTGCTTAAGGATGCCTTAATAGGCAAATTAATGCTTTGAATGTTTTATATTATAAATGAAAAAGCATAAATAAATTAAAAGTATTTTGTGACAAAATATCACATTTTTACGGTAAACAATATTCGGTACGGTAAACAATATTCAAATCAGTTAAAAATAAAATTTTGTGAATATTATTCATATCTTAATAACCAGGTATAAAGATTGTGATATACTCGTACATAGGTTATTATTAGATATTCTCGCTTAACACAACTTCGTAATGTAGTTGTTGAAAATAAGTATTAATTTTCATACAAAGATATACTTTGTTACTTCTATGCTTTACATTTATTGGAATTGAAGAACACATACAATGTATGCCTTTTGTTAAACAAAGTATTCTTTTAATGTCGTAATGATTACGTAACGAGATATCACTCTACGAGTATACTCGAATCGAACAATATCAAATGATTGAATGACAGACTGGTTGAATGTTAGAAATAGATGTCAAATTTACATACTGTCTCTATTGTATAACATCCTTAACTGTCCCGCCACCCCCTCTTATATCTCTGAAAATTTTCAGCATCACGGATTAACTCTACGCTCAAACAGAGATTGTTTATTGCTCTTTCCAGTTCACCACTCCTCTTTTTAACGTTGTCCTTTACTGTCCATCTAGTGACATCAGTTACAAACCAATGTTAGACTCGCTCTGTCCTTGGCACGCTTTAAAAAGCGACTGAAAAAATTCTTAATTTCTAGTCGGTAATATAATGTGTTTCATTCCTGATTTGTTTTCCTTTTTGTTTTTTGGATATGTTTCTCAATAATATGTATTAGATACCTCTCTCTATCTTTTTCTCTGTCTCCCTTTCTTCCTTGTATTTATCATTAAAAAATATTTGTCTGTCCCACATAGGGTGACCAGATTTCTGTTTATATAAACCCTGTGATTGTTCAAAAGTAAATAACCAAATTTTATTCAATGCGAAATACAAGATATTTATAGAATATAAAACAAGCAAATAAAAACAAAAAAATATTCCTTTCTCTTCAACTTTAAATGAAATATTTTTTTTAATAAAGTAATATAGGAACAATATGTAATAATCAGTCAAAATGGTTATGTTAACAAACATTTTTTTTATAAAATAGAAAAAAGATAGAAGCTGGGATGACCTACAGCAGGAGTCAGTAAACTAAGGCCGGCGAGCTAATAATGAATTTTACAATTTCAAAGCACGCGCTATAACGGAAAAGTCGACCGCTGAGTTGAGGAGTTGCAAGATACGACCGTATGTGGCGTTCCTACAGCTCGGCATTTGGTGGCCTCTACTTTGACGTCACGCAGTTATAATTCGGCAGCATTTCCAGAGCCATGTGTATCATCGCTGTTCTTTTTCAAAGATGAAATATGGAAAATCTCAATACAGGTCAGCATTGACAAATGAATATTTGCAACCAATTTTGATGATAGGGAGATACTAACTTTGAACCCAAATTTGGCGAAATATTATCTCAATAAAGCAATTATATTCGTTTCATTAGAAGAGCTGTATTTGTAGTAGTCTTTTAGTCTACTTATTATTATTTCGTTCCATTTGAACTCCGCCTCCGTACATAGTTCGGAAATTCTAGGATGAGTTCTGTGACAGCTTACAAATTTGCCCCAATACAACCTAATGTAATGTATTTACCTAAATAACTTTCTATATATTAAAATTGAGGCTTATCTTAAAGTTGATAAAATAATTAAAATTACTGAACATCGTTACAAGGTTGTATTGGGGCAAATTTGTGAGCTGTCACAGGACTCATCCAACATTTTCTGAACTATAGATGAATGCCCTTTATCGAATGACAGAGCCGGTCCCAAGCCCGAATAAACGAGGAGGGACTCCTTTCCTAATTTCCTTCCCCTCCCTGTAAATTTACCCCCACATTCAATCCTCTACTTGCTAATTTTATTTTTGCCCCATCCCTATCCATAATAGCACCCAACATGTCAGTGTGCTCCGATCGTCTCACCTCGGTGTGCCATCGGATTCGGTACAACGGTGTGGCCGGTGAGTTTGCTGGTGTGCAACGGCTCACTCACTTAAAACAAACTCCATGGCACGGCTTCGCTTTCCAACAGACTGACGTTGGAGTGGCGAGGGGATCCTCGACTACGAAGCCCGGCAACGACGACATTTTGTTCAATAAATTTGTGAAAACTTTTTTTTCTTGTTATTGAAGTAAGACTACCTGCATAAATATCCTCAAGTTTGCCTCTTGGCCCACAGAGCCTAAAATATTTACTATTTGGCACTTGATTAAAAATGTTTGCCGACCGCTAAATCTATATAAATAAAAATGTAAATGTTCGTATATTGAAAATCTCTAATCTCCGAAAGTTCTTCACCGATTGCTTTGAAATTTTGACAAAATTTTGCATTCGTATACGAGAATGTTTATATATGTTTATTTATATACAGGTGTATATAAAAAAGTTTATAAATCAGAAAAAATAACGTTTGCGCCTCAGAGACATCAAAAATATTGTATACCTACAAGCATTGTGAAATTAAACATATTAGAAACGTGTGCGTTCTCTTTTCTTTATTTTCCATTTAACTAGACTGAGCCACAGCAACGCGTGGCCGGGCAAAGCTAGTAAAAAATAAAATTTCATACATATTAGAATATTCGTTTAAACCTATTTTTTGCAGCGCTACGATTTGCAGCGGTTATATGAAACTTATTTTATTTTCATTGATATAATCGACTTGCGATTTAGTTAATTATGACATTATTATAAAATTAGCTTAACCTGGGAAAATTATAACAAAACCCGGAGTCCGGAGAGACGGCTTGAAGCCCTGAAACTCCGGGTAAAACCCAGAGAGCTGGTCACCCTAGTCCCAACGAAAATTGAGTCCAAAACCTCCGGGTGGGAAGACAGATCCTTACCAGCTAGGCAATGGAAGTCTTCAAGGAGTGTGTTGGATTTTTACATTTAATTAACAGTAATCGGACCATCGAAAGTGCCCTACAATGTTTTACCATACATCTTTAAAAAATTGTTGTGTATAATGTTTTAAAAATCAACCATACATATTTAAAAAATCCCACATCCTTATAAAATTAAATCCAATATATTTGTAACACGTATGACAGTGATAGATAAATAAACAAAATATTTTTTAAAAACTTCCGTGATATCTTCATCATTATAATGAACTTACATGTTATCAAAAGTCATTTAAATGACTTTTGATAACGTTTGTACGTGTGTCTTATTATCACAGTATGATAAGAGATGAATAACGCTTTCCGTCTTACCGAACAACGCTATTGAATTTATAATGAAATTCCAGCACACGCTCTCTCGAATTTAGCGTTCTACTCGACAAAATACCGCAGGCGAGAAATAAATGGATATAAATTTATTTATTCTGTACGCTTACAAACACTGACACAAATACATAAGCATAAAATACAAAACGACCCGAATTTATTACATAAACTTCCCGAGGCTCACGAAGGTCATAGCATAGCATACAATTTCGTACGCAAGGCCTTGTTAAAATATCAAAAAGAACCCAAGCATTCTAGTTCACGACGCAAACAAGAGATACAAACGATTCTCGACCTTAAATGTATCGAAGCTTGGTCTTTTATTGCTAAATTTGGTTAGAAGTAAAACGCCAACTCAACGTTTCATGTTGAATACACACACATACTTCTGTTCTTACAACATAGGTGTGTTGGTCGGTTTTATATACAAAACATATTCTACGTCTTTGTCCTAAGCTTTCACGCAATTTTGATCTTTAAACAAAAGAGTATAAAGACTATTTTGGGTGTTGTGAAATTTACAGGCAGGATCGATTTTTCCTTAACGATTGCGTAAGGTATTAAATCTGATCATTTTCACTGATATTATGTTTGCGACAAAGAGGTATGGGAATGGGTTTGGGGGTTTGGAGAGGTTTTACAATTTACTAGGAACAATAAAGAAATATAATCAATTATAATTTAGATGTATTACGTACCATATATAGTAGTACTTTAAAGTAATGTGACATATGGGTGAATAATATAAGATTGGAGCGAGTTGAGGAATTCCGATATATGGGAAGTATTTTCTCAGATGATGGAAAAGTTAAGAGAGATATCGAACGGCGTGTAACGATAGGAAACAAAATCAATGTTGCACTTAAACATATATACTCGAATCGGGCAGTATTAAAATCTGCTAAGAAGACAGTCGACAAAAGTATTTTAATGCCAATAAATTGGGGCGAAACGCGGACATAGAAAAATATTGATATGAGCCGAATAAATGCTGTAGAAATGCGTGCATTAAGAATAATGCATGAAGTGACAATGTATGACAGAATACGCAATTAAGGGATAAAGGTGAATGTGAGTGGGTGAATTGTGAAATATTGGAGTTGACTAATTCTGCTATTTAGGTAGTATTGTCTCAGATGATGGAAGAGTTAAGAGGGATATCGAACGGCGTGTAGCAATAGGAAACAAAGACAATGGGGCGCTTATAGGACGGTATCAAAATCTGGTAAAATGACAGTTCATAATAGTATTTTAGTACCAACTTTGATGTATGGAACCGAAACGTTGATATGTAAAATGACTGAAAGGAGCCGAATAAATGTTGAAGAAATGCATACACTGAGAAGAATGTGTGGGATGATAATGTATGACAGAATACGGAATTAAGTGATTAGGGATGAATGTGAACTTAAGGCTGATGTGATAAGTAAGACGAATACGAGCACGCTGAGATGGTTTGGGTATGTAGAACGAATGAAAGAAGAAAGATTAACAAATAGTGCAAATGTGAGTGAAAGGCGTGTGAGAGAAAGACCAAGGAAATAATGGTTGGATTAAGTAAATGATATTTTGAAAGAGGGAAACGTACAAATGCAGAGGAATCGTAGAAGTTGTATGGATAGAGAAGAGGCTAAGTATGTGTGTCGAGATTGGACAGTCTGGCGCTCTATTATCTCTGCCTACCCTGACAGAGAAATGGTTTGATGGTATGTATTCAATTGACTCAGCAAAAGGATAAAAGAAAGATTGTGGAGATGCGTGCACAACAAAATATATGGCAAGTCAATGTATTGGGTGTTAACATAAGTTGTGTCCGTTTTTTTTCCAATTTCAAAATGAACACCAAAAGTAAAACAAAATGGTAAATCTTATACGTCATTCGAAAGAAAATTTTCTGCTCTATAAGATATTGTGTTTGACTGTTATCTATGAGTCAACACTTGGTAACTGTCAAGAATGAATGAGTCCACAATTCTTAATATTACTTTGTTAGCAATTTCATATTGCTTTGTTAGAAATTAAGCTTAACTGCGTGATAAAGATCAAAGTACAAATTTTATACATGTGTTTGGTACAATAATGGCTCGTTATCAAATACTTTACACTAAGGTAGCCAAACGTCCCGCATACACGGAATTGTCATACATACAAACTATCATTCCATTTCCCTGCCGGGGTAGATATATTGGACACAGCGCCAGACTTTCCTAGCACAACATACACTTAGCCTGCTCCACATCTATACACCTTCTCATACAACTTCTACGGCTTCTCTGGCTTTTTACGTTTCCTTTCAAAATATCATATCATCAAAAGCATATGCAGAGAGAAAATTTGATTCTCGCTGAGCATACTACACTTTCTTCTCACTCTTTCAATCTGATTTTTTCCATACAGTTTATTTACTACACTCAGCAAACTAATGGGTCTGTAAGTGTCGGATAACGAACCATTATTGTATCAAACTCGTGTATGAAATTTGGACTTTAATTTTTATCAAGCGGTTAAGCTTAATTTCTAAGAAAGAAATATGGAATTGCTAACAACGTAATATGGAGATTTGTGGACTCAATCATTCTTGACAGTTCCTTAGTGTTGACTTATACTCGTAGATAACAGTCGAAATGTTTGTCAAATGGTCGACACGTAATTCAAACGTAAGACTGCAGTTTTACGGATTGAATAACAAGAGTTTTGTTTATTTATTTAAACACTTTATTGTTTATGGACTTAAAAAAACATATGACCGTGTAATGAGAGCTTTAAATTTTTTAATGAATACGGCGTTAAATGTAAAATAATACACAATATCACGTAATTATTAGGTGTTAACACATAAGTTGTGTCCGTCTTTTCCAAATTTAAATATGAGCACCAAAAGTAAAACAAAATGGTAAAGGTTATACGTCATTCGAAAAAAAAAATTCTGCTCTACAAGATATTGTGTTTGCTTTTACGTTACATATATTATTTTATTTGATTACAATCCTTCAAAATGGAATGTCAAGTAGACGAAAGTGAGCATTTTCGACACCTCCTTCTGTTCGCGTTCAATCGAGGGAATAAAGCTGCCAAAGCTGCTCGCGATATTTGCGAAGTGTACAGTGAAGATGCTATGAACGAAAGGACAGCTGGTCGATGGTTTTTGCGTTTCAAAGACGGTAATTTCGACCTGAAAGACATAGAGCGTTCCGGACGACCAGTGGACTTCGATGAGGACCGCTCAAACCATATTATTCATGAAGATCCCCTTCAAACCACTGTAGAATTGGCTGATTAGATGAATTGTAGTCAGATGACTGTATACCGCCATCTTAAATCAATCGGAAAAGTCCAAAAGTTCGGCGCTTGGGTTCCACATGTTTTGAGTGAAAACAACAAAAATCAACGTTCGATAATTGATTGTAGGTCGAAATTATCGTCTTTGAAACGCAAAAATCATCGACGAGCTGTCATTTCATTCATAGCATCTTCACTGTACACTTCGCAAATATCGCGAGCAGTTTTGGCAGCTTTATTCCCTCGATTGAACGCGAACAGAAGGAGGTGTCGAAAATGCTCACTTTCGTCTACTTGACATTCCATTTTGAAGGATTGTAATCAAATAAAATAATATATGTAACGTAAAAGCAAACACAATATCTTGTAGAGCAGAAAATTTTCTTTCGAATGACGTATAACCTTTACCATTTTGTTTTACTTTTGGTGTTCATTTTTAAATTTGGAAAAAACGGACACAACTTATATTAACACCCAATATAATATATTATGCCAAACGTAGATAATTTATTGGTGTTAATGGTGCCTTGATTGTGATTTTCTTAATATTTCAAAAGAGTTTAAGCAAGGATGTGTTGTGTCCCCCTGATTATTCAATATTTACATAGATTCATGTGTGAAAGAACTATAGGGGTCAATAGATGGCATGCAAATGTTGAATGATAATGTGTGACATGGTAGTGTTAGCGGTGATATGTCGGAAATCGGGAGTAGATGGCGATGATGGGAAATACGTACTTTCTTAAACATTTTATACAGATGACTTGTACAATGAACTACAATGAAGTATATCAAGGAGATAATTTACGGGATAGAACGCCATAATGGCCTCGTTTCTCCAAACATAGTTAAGGAATTTGGGCTTTAAGGACCTTTCATATACCTACACATTTTGGTGTAAAAAGTGGTGAGTATCCATGGTGGTATAAGATTTCTCACCCCGCCCGGATTTTTTTTGCTAATCTTCTTAGTCGAGGAGCCACCTATATTAACAAATTTTTGGTTGTTTCTTGATTAAAGCCTGATTCAAGGATCCAGTCGTTACAATAGAGGTTCTAGGTAACAGTTTCACCAGGTTTCAATATCTCGTAATACAAGATTGTTTTATAATCCCACCAAATACTGAGTAATATTTTTCGTATAGTCAAGACAGACTTAGGGGTCAGTTCAGTTATTTAATCCAGAGACGATCATTGTTTGCTACGTTGTATGCTGTCGTAGAGGTCCCAGTTTTCGTCATCTGCAACAGTATGTTTTAAAAAAGGGGCAGCAGAAAGTTTTATCTTGAGCGATGTACACGTGTTTGCATGGACCATTTTAATTTCTTCGGAAAGATCGAAACCACGTGTTACCAAAATATCCTCACTTTTGAACTTATATTTTATCACGTGTTCTTGCACTATGACAGCGGAAAAAATATCGATGGTAACTCTACTCTCATTTTTAAATGTCAAAACTCAGGGCGACAATGACAAAACAAAATAACTTTTCAATTTTATTTGAATGCAGAGGCGATACATATAGGTATGTTAGCCGTGTTGGCCCAAGAATGGCACTAGGATGGCTCGAGGTGGGTGGCAACGCTGGTCCAGGCAGGATGGCAGGGCAACTCCAGTTGGGTGGTGATGCTGGTCCAAGCGGGACGACGAGGTGGCTCCAAGCAGTGACAATGCCGGTCCGGGCGAGGTGGCGAGGCGGCTGTAGCAGGCGGCAACGGTGGTCCAGGTAGGACAAAATCAGCCCGGGAAGTCAGCAACATGAAGAAAGCTGAAGAGCTGGAGTGGAGATGTCTTAGCTGGTCAGCTGCTAGCTGGTGACTAATCCTCGGCTAGAACTGGTTATTGTTTAATACTAGCTTGGCGCTGGTGTAGGCACAGCTCTCAGATGAAGTGAAGATCACTCTTGTAGCAACCAGGTGGCTAATCTACCCGGCACGGCAACCGGGTGAAGATTGAATTCGCGACCGCGAAGTAATTTTTGAACAGCGTAAGTGATTCGCTTATCGTGTCGAAAATTTGCCCAAGTCATTGGTACCATCCCGTTTCCGTGACAGTCGCGACTGGAATCAGCGAATCTTATCACGACGGGTGACTGGTAGACGGGTGACGCTTATGGGTGCATCACTTTAAATTATCTCAGTAATAAACTAAATTTAATTTATTGTTAGAAGTCATAATTTAAATAAATTATTCAAATGTATACAGTTTTCAACAAGACCATCTACTCCAGACCGACATAATATTAAAAACGTATTGTCGACCGGGTACGTAAAAAGAAGGTAAATGATTAGTTATTTAGAAAAAAAAATGCTAGGCTGGTGGGACTACATATTTATAAAGATCGGAATAATTACACCTTTAGTAGGATTTACTTTTTTAATTAGCAATGGTTTATTTTAATAAAATCAGTGTGAAAGATGTTTTGTGCAGAACACTGCAGATTTGAATTTTTTTTTTGCATATACATACGAAAAAGGTCCAAAGCCACAAAAGCTTTTTTGTTTAATTAGAAAATTGTAAACGCATAGATGAATTCTGTATACGATATGAAAAAATATCAAGCACGTTTAATGGATAATTTATAGTTAAATTATGTTTTAAAAATAGTTTGTTTCATACAAACCCACACAAAGCGGAAATATATTTTCTCAATTATCTCAGAACAAGTTAAGTGAGGGTTGGGTCTTTTCAGCATAATTACGTCCTTAATGAATCTAAAAATGATGAAATTTAATATAAAAATGATAAAATTTAATCTAAAAGTGTGACGAATTTATATGAAATATTACGAAAATACATAAAGCAATTATATAATGAAATAAGAAACGTGGACGGCATATGAAAATGTACATGGACATAACAGCGTCAATTCGACATAAAATCGGATGTGACGCACCAGTAGAACAAACAACTGAAGCATAGAACATTATACAGCGCACAGCTTGAGCCGACTTTGTAACAAGCTGGGGAAATTTATAGCACCGCTTATAAACATGCGTGCTATAGTGCTATATAGCTGTCACTCTCTATACACAAGCGCTGCACATGTTAGAGAGAGACGAAGCTGTCTGGAAATACTTCTAGTCAACCGTTGCCATGAGTGGCGATGTGCTAGTGTGTAATGCCAAATCTTTCTCGCGGTCTTGAGCGTTGACCAGGGAGTTTGGTAAAAAAAGGCGCATTCCACTCTGACGTTCAATTATGGCGGGGAACAAGAGCTTATCTAGCGCATCTGATTAAAATTTTATCCTTTCGGGATTTGACGCTTATCGATATTTTAGCTGTTGAGTTCTATCGAAACCGGCGCGCTGTAGAGTGGGGGTTCGATTTTCAAACGCAAATGTCGGCCATCTTGTGTTTCAAAGTGACGTTTGTTTTGATTGTGATATTGAAATTCGTGCAAGTACAATAATTGGTTATATTTTAACCGTACTGTGTGATTGTTAACCGCTTTGCGCAGACCGGCTTTTTCGTATTACATCGCGCTATAGATAATCACAATATTGCAGTGTGCTCTAATCTAAATCTCCCCCTTGTCTTAAGGCACGGAAATTAATAGATTTTTTGAGACTTACAGTAATTAGTTCAATAAAATCAAGTCAAATGAAAAACTACTTCTATTTTTACTTGTTGTAAAGAAATTTTTACGATTTAATAAGAACTAATTTGAAAAATATTCCCGTTGACGAAAAAGTTATTAAAAAAATAATAAAAACTTAAAAGAGTGAATGATTTAAATAAAAAAAACAAAAGTTTTCCAGTTCTTTAAAATAAATCAGTGTTTTTTTTTAAATAAAAGACTAACATTATTGACATCTCAAGTGGACGCTAAAATGACATTGGGCAGTTAGTGTTGTTTTCGTGACGCTGAAATTTAGAAAATAAACAATAAAATTGTGAAGATTTCACTGTACTCTTTTTAAAATTTGTCTTCCTAAATAAACGAATATTGAAGAAAAATATTTCAAACGAATGTCGACTGTTAAGACCGTCATTGCTGTTTCACAATGATTGTAAGTTTGTTTTTGTTTATTTTACAAAATGCCGGCGTTTTACAGTTGAACATTATACATACGTGCATACCATCACGCATTTTCCCTTTCGGAGTAGACAGAAAGGACAGCGTTAGAAATTTCGATCGTAGCATATCTTTCAACTATATATATTTTCCATTCTTTCAAAATATTATTCATTTTGTTCAACTACACTTTCCTTGGTATTGCTCTACCATGATTTCCACTTACCTTTGCATATTTCCACTTACCTTATGTTTGTTTTATTTGTCTTTTTCTTACTTATTCTCCTACACGGTCATGTATCTCATTGTGACTCTCGTTGATGTCTTGAGGTGTATTTCTTGGATTCTTACACATTATCCAATCCATTTATTCATTACCGAAGTATTATTATACAAAATCCTTAATAATAACTAATATCCTTGACACAATTTAACCATAATTTTTAAAAAATAAGACTGAAACTTGAAAAAATGTCCTTATTTACTAAACAATATATCTAAAATAAATGTCAAAATATATACTGAAACTGGACAGTATCAAAATGTGCTAATATTAATTTAACAACAGTATTTTAGTACATGTATAGGAGTGAAACAAGGGTGTGGAACAATGATGCAGAAATGCATGCACTGAAAATATATAATATATGGGGTAACAATGTATGAAGTGAATAGAGATGAATGTGAACTTAAGGCTGATATGTTGAGTAAAATGAAGAAGAGCATTCTGAAATGGTTTGGGCATGGGCAACAAATTAATGAAGAAATACTATAAAAAAAATATACAGTTCACATGTGAGTGGAAATTGTGGGAGCAGAAGACCAAGAGAAGTATGGTTGGATGATAGTTTGAAAGAATAAAATGTATAATGTGGAAGAGGCGAAATATGTGTGTCTAGAAAGGAATGTTTGATGCTCTGCTTACCCTAAAAGGGAAACAGTTTGATGGTTTATATATGTATGTAGTTTATACATTTAGTGCCCCATTGACATTGTTTCCTATATATACATTTTATTCTACTCATCTTTTTTGGATCATTTGTCCTAACTGCTACGATTTCCTGAATGCAATGATTTAACTATATACATTTAGTGTCCCATTGACTTTATTTCCTATTGTTACATATTTATCAATATTCCTCGTACATCAATTTAGAACATACTATTCAAACAAGAACTTTATCATTGGTTGAATTTATTGATCTACTTTGATATTCTTATCTTTTCGAAAGAAAATGTCTTAGTATATTTAACAATAAATTACTTTGTTATTACATTAATCCCAGCTACGCGTGTTTCTACCTTCTAGCCCGAGGCTCTCTTCAGGTGGGCTGGAATGATCCCAGTTTGTTATGAGAGCAGTGCTTATATATCAGACTGGTGTCATGTCACTTAACTATGCACCACCCACAACAAATGTGTTATATATTTACGGAAAGATTCCAATTTTAATAAATTCATTAAAATATTTTATACAAATATTTCTTAGAATTTGACAATATTAATGCAAAGGAAATATATTTAAGATATGTGAAAGCTTTTGCATTCTTTGGTTACGAGTATGTATTGTTTTTATGTTTTTGCTTATGAATTTGGACGCAAGTGAGGTGCACTTCAGGAACTTCACCAGAATTTCCTATAAAGGTGGGGGTACATCAAGGATCAGTACTCAGTCCGCTACTGTTCATCTTAGTCATGGACTATTTAACTAACCAGGAAATGAACAGTCTCCTAAAGATCCTACTGTTTGCAGACAATATCGTATTAATAAATGAAAAACAAGAAGACCTGCAAAATAGTCTGGAAAAGTGGAGAAGAATCTCGGAAAACAATGGATTGAGAATGAGCAGAAAGAAAACAGAGTATCTGTACCTACCATTCAAAAACACAAATGCTGTCACTCCCGTAATGCAAATGGATGGAGAAACATTACCAAATGGTGACTTCTTTAAGTATATTGGGTCACTCTGTGTCCTTAAGAGACAAAATGGTCAGCTGGTGTGTCCTTAAGAGACAAAATAAAAAGCTCACGTATTCGTGGAAGCCTAGGTGTTACAGAAATCAACAGTAAGATGGAGGAGATGCAATTGAGATGGTTTGGGCACATTGGACGCAGAGCACCCGATCACATTGTGAACCAGGCAATCTCCATGGATCTTCCTCGAATAACAACCAGAGGAAGACCAAAGAATTCATGGGTGGTGCAAAAAGATAACCTGATGCAGAGGCATGGCCTGGGGGACGTAGTCCGGGACAGAAGAGCATACAACCTGAGGACGAGGAGAGCTGACCCCAACAGTCTTCGCAGACAGTGAGTTGGGATGGAGCCAGGGAGAAGCTTATGAATTTGTACCTTCCTTAAGCCACTACCTTCCTATCTCTACAGTCTACTTCTGTGTTCCACAAAGTTAAAGCCGAACCTTTAATAAATTTGATAAGTTTTCCTATGTTTTTAGTTTACTACTTTGAACTTTTTTATATTGTTGTTTTATAGATACAAAAATCATATATTGAAACTGTGTTAACTGGATGTTGCAACTGCTTTAAACTGTATCGGGGTTTTATAAGGTATTATAAGTAATTCGGCATGCCATCCTATAGATAGAGGATGATTTGTGCCAACAACAATTTGAATGAAAGAAGGCCATGTAAGAATATGTAAGAAACTACTGTAGTACTAAATTTATAAGGATATTTTGACAGTAAATTCAGATATATGACTATAAATTAATAAAGAATTAAGTGCGAATAGGTGGGACATGTTGAAGGGATGGGGAACACTTACAATTCAGTAAAGATTATATGCGAGCGCAGAAGGTTTAGCACAATGTACAGTCTTTTGTCAACCATTAAAAATAGTTAAAGCAATAAAATTAAAATTAGAATTTATTGTTCGCATAAGTACAAAATCAACGTGTTACAAATAGTATCAACATTAACATGACTCAAACACAATAAATAGCAGAATGGAGTTTTTTCATTTAGTCCTATCTATCATACATATAATACAATCTTACAATAGGCCAGGTTAAAACCTGTTTGAAAACACTAAAATTAAAATATATTCGAATTTCAACTGTCCCCAAATGTATCTAAGACTAGTATACTCATAACTTAATCGATTTAATCTGGTTATAAGAGAATTCGAGTAATAGTTCTACAATTCTCACACCAGAATATGTTCTGCAATCTTGTGATTGTCAAAGTAATTCGGAAGTTTATCAATTCCGATAACGTAGAACAGTCTAATATTCATTGTAATTTATTTTTAACAAACACTGTTTATTCCACTTTTTTATGACGGTATAACCCTACCGGTTTCAAGGCTTTCACCTCATCTTCAGGGGAGCGCAAACAAGACTAAATGCTGTTCGAACTGGCACCGATATAGACACTTCAACGGTTGGAGGCGGGGGGATGAGGAAGGCTAGGTATAATTTCGGTCAGGAGCGGGGAGATTTTTGGGGAAATAACTATTCAACAGATGCTCCGATCGGTATACTGACTTAGAAATTTCTAGGGCCTCTAATCTGTCCAATTTATTTCCGTTGCCGCTAATATGTAAGAATTTGGCATCATCGATAGAAAAAGTATGATTCTCACGGTGACAATGATTAGCCATTTCAGAATAAATTAGAGGATTTGTTAAGGCAGATTGGTGTTCACGAAATCTCTTTTCAAAAGATCTTCCTGTCTTTCCTATATAGAAATTATCACAGTCAGCACATAAAAGTTTATACACACCACTGTTGCTAAGTATTCCATTTTTGCCTTTCCCATTAAATAAGAGTTTCCGGAGATTAAAGTTAGTGTAAAAAGCTGGCTTTATGTGACTTGGAATATTTTTGGTTATTTCATTTGATATATTTTTTATAAATAGGACTTTGCTCCATTTATAGGTATGCTTATAGGTGTTGTTAAATAAATAATCTTTTATAAGTTTCTTTTTTGTTTTGTTTTTTAAAAATGAATGAATGAGGCTTCCAGGATAGCCATTATTTGTAGCAATTTTTTTTATGGTTATTAATTCCTTTTTAAAATTGTCGTCGGTTAATGGGACACTGAGCAATCTATGAAGCATACAGTTAAAGGCGGCGAATTTATGATTATTAGGATGGTTAGAAGTTGCTGGAATTATAGAGTCTGAATAAGTATTTTTCCTATATATATCAAAGTCAAATGTGCCTTTTTTCCGAGATAATGTTAGGTCCAAGAAATTTAATTTTCCGTCCTGTTCTGTTTCTAATGTAAATTTTATAAAACTTTCTATAGAATTTAAATATTTAAGAAATTGGTGTAATTGTCTATCGGTACCCGTCCAAACACAAAGAATGTCATCTGCATACCTAAACCAGCACAAAACATTTTTGGTTAACTTAAACTTACTCCTAAAAATACATATTTCAAAATAGTTCATAAATATTTCACTGAGAAGGGGAGACAACGGTGAGCCAATAGCTAAACCATTTGTTTGTTTATATATTTTATTGTTGAAGTTAAAATAATTTTGTTTGATGCATAAGTCCATCAGTGAAATCAATTCCGAATTTTTAACAAGGTCCTTACTTTTGTCATTTATGATATTTTTTGCGAGCTCTAAGGATCTCCAACCTGGTATGCTTGGATATAGGTTAGTGACATCAAAGGATACTAGTTTTGCATTATGAGGTATTTCTATGTTTTTTAATTTATCAATTAATTCCAATGAGTTTTTGATTGAGTATTCAGAGAAACTGTTGATTGAGTTTTTGATTGAGTATTCAGAGAAACAAAGACATCAAGAAATCCATCGCCATGTGTCAAGTGAATAACATCGCCCGGAAGGAACTAGCCCAGCTATGGATATCAAAAAGACTTTGAAAGATAAAAATTTAACATTAACCAAGGCAGACAAAGGTGAATCAATAGTTATATTTCATAGAAAAGATTATGATGAAAAAGTCCTAGATTTTCTGAATAACAATTATTTTCAAGTAATAAAAACCAGCCCCTTAAATTCTCTGCAGACTAAAGTAAAATCCGTCCTTAAAAACTGTAGCTCCATCATGAACCAAAATTTTAAAAAGAATTTGTGTATAATGAATCCACAAATACCGCAATTATATGGCTTAGCCAAATTACACATGCACAATATACCTATAAGACCTGTAGTCTCATATAACCAGGCACCAACCTATAAAATATGTAAGTTTGTCAAAGAACAATTTTATAATCTAACCCAATTTAAAGCTGAATACTCAATCAAAAACTCATTGGAATTAATTGATAAATTAAAAAACATAGAAATACCTCATAATGCAAAACTAGTATCCTTTGATGTCACTAACCTATATCCAAGCATACCAGGTTGGAGATCCTTAGAGCTCGCAAAAAATATCATAAATGACAAAAGTAAGGACCTTGTTAAAAATTCGGAATTGATTTCACTGATGGACTTATGCATCAAACAAAATTATTTTAACTTCAACAATAAAATATATAAACAAACAAATGGTTTAGCTATTGGCTCACCGTTGTCTCCCCTTCTCAGTGAAATATTTATGAACTATTTTGAAAAATGTATTTTTAGGAGTAAGTTTAAGTTAACCAAAAATGTTTTGTGCTGGTTTAGGTATGCAGATGACATTCTTTGTGTTTGGACGGGTACCGATAGACAATTACACCAATTTCTTAAATATTTAAATTCTATAGAAAGTTTTATAAAATTTACATTAGAAACAGAACAGGACGGAAAATTAAATTTCTTGGACCTAACATTATCTCGGAAAAAAGGCACATTTGACTTTGATATATATAGGAAAAATACTTATTCAGACTCTATAATTCCAGCAACTTCTAACCATCCTAATAATCATAAATTCGCCGCCTTTAACTGTATGCTTCATAGATTGCTCAGTGTCCCATTAACCGACGACAATTTTAAAAAGGAATTAATAACCATAAAAAAAATTGCTACAAATAATGGCTATCCTGGAAGCCTCATTGATTCATTTTTAAAAAACAAAACAAAAAAGAAACTTATAAAAGATTATTTATTTAACAACACCTATAAGCATACCTATAAATGGAGCAAAGTCCTATTTATAAAAAATATATCAAATGAAATAACCAAAAATATTCCAAGTCACATAAAGCCAGCTTTTTACACTAACTTTAATCTCCGGAAACTCTTATTTAATGGGAAAGGCAAAAATGGAATACTTAGCAACAGTGGTGTGTATAAACTTTTATGTGCTGACTGTGATAATTTCTATATAGGAAAGACAGGAAGATCTTTTGAAAAGAGATTTCGTGAACACCAATCTGCCTTAACAAATCCTCTAATTTATTCTGAAATGGCTAATCATTGTCACCGTGAGAATCATACTTTTTCTATCGATGATGCCAAATTCTTACATATTAGCGGCAACGGAAATAAATTGGACAGATTAGAGGCCCTAGAAATTTCTAAGTCAGTATACCGATTGGAGCATCTGTTGAATAGTTATTTCCCCAAAATCTCCCCGCTCCTGACCGAAATTATACCTAGCCTTCCTCACCCCCCCGCCTCCAACCGTTGAAGTGTCTATATCGGTGCCAGTTCGAACAGCATTTAGTCTTGTTTGCGCTCTCCTGAAGATGAGGTGAAAGCCTTGAAACCGGTAGGGTTATACCGTCATAAAAAAGTGGAATAAACAGTGTTTGTTAAAAATAAATTACAATGTCTTTAAACCTCCACAACGTTAATGCCTTAACTATAAACAACAGTCTAATATTCAATTTACCATTTTCAGGATCAAATTGGACAGTTAAAAAGTCTCGTTAAATTAAGGTGCGATAATAACAAATTATAGCTATGACGGAACTTAAAGTTGATGTGACGTAAAAATCTGTTTGGCACCCTATATAGAGTGTTGAACTGTGAAATAAGGAGTCCAGGTACTGGAGTTATATTCAAGTTTACTCCTTACCAGAGCGCAATAGAGAATTTTGGTTCCGTAAATTTCTTTGAATTCCTTAGTGTCTCATATGAAGTTGAAAACTCTCAAACAATTATGCCTAAATAATCAGGATACAGTAGGCGCTGGCTTACCATCATTAATTGTGAGCAAATTTCACAATCAGGAATAAATCTTTTTAATAGACATATAAATTTTTGTTAAATATGTTTAAGTATATAACTATAATATTTTATACTTCGATTTATATGTATTAAGCAGTAATAACTTCAAAAATGTAACAAAAGTAATAATAAGACTAACATGTTTATTTATAATACTAATAATAAATACTGTAGAGCGCCGATTATCCATGGTAATTGAGGGACTTTAGAGTCCGGATTATTGAAAAACATGGTTAATCCAACTAAACATTTTAAGAGTTGAAATGCTAGATCAAATTTGCTACATAAGATGAGTACACAAACAAGCTTTCTTAATGTTTGACAGATATAAGTCTTAAACTAAACGCCGGTATCATCCTGTACTGCTGCAATGACATTGGGAAGTCCCAGATTCACATGTTTACGTGTCAGTGTGGACACGGGGAAACACCGCCAACTTACTGGTGTTAGTCAATTGACATAATGTAAACCATACATTTTATAACAGTTTAGGTCCTTGCTTTGTAAACATGAACATATTCTATGATGAAAGGGTCTCTAGAATGTGTTTTCTACTTGAACCCAACCAAAGGTCACAAAAATATTCTACTTGAACCATAAAAGGGTCTCTGACACATTCAACTTGGACGAACCCACATTATACATGATTCACTCTGGCACTGTTATAACTGCCAGACGTGATATGTTTAATAATAGTGGGTTTGATTACCAAGTTAGAGCGCTCTCTCTCTAAATAGCGCTATATAAAATTATCCATGAATGAATGAAGGAGATTCGCCATGGAGTGCCCGGCAGTGGATCAACCTGAATGGAGACATATAGCATTCTTATGTTCCTGCTGGAAAGTATAGGGGGATGATGATGATAATATTGCTTTCGAAAAATTATTAGAAATGAGGTGTTCTATTAGGAGAAATGGGAAAGTTCTATGATTGAAAAGTTAACAGAGTTGTACCTTAGCCTCTAAACGAGTATGGCCATACGGTGTACGGCGAGCGAATTTTTACCTCAAGAGAGTATGGACATACACGGTACGTCCATTGGTTGGTTTAGAATATGTGGCTAACATGTTTTTTATCTATTCAATTATTTTGTATATGGCGGCCGCAATTACGTTTTTTATTTGTGAAAAATATTTGTATATTAGTAGAACACTAACGATTTGTTAAAAAAAAATGTTTGTTACAAAATCTCATTCGCTTAGAGGTTAACACACAGATTGGTTTGAAATACGAATAATGAATGATCAATTATAGGGCTATGACAAAAATCAGATTTTATAACAGTTGCATCTAATTTCATTATCATGGTATAAATAGGCCAAAACCCGTTCGATGGTTGTTGTCAAAGAAAAAATACGAGAATTGAAGATTCTCTCCGAAAGTAATTCGAAATTTGAATCTCGGTGGGTCCGTGATACTGAATGAATTTTAAATACCTAGTTAACAATTTTTGAACCGGTGTAAAAGGGGACGATGTATAAATGTTATGTATAAACAAATTTTACATTTATGAATATATATTTTCATAAATGTAGAATTTGTTTTACTTCCGTGAATATTTCAAGAGTTGCAACTAGTCAAAAGATAATTTGTGCTGATTTCATTCTTTAACCCTTTAAGGCGCAAATTTTTATTTTTGAGATATTGAGTTTTTTGTTGAATAAATCATGATCATGTGAAATGGCTAATCATTGTCACCGTGAAAACCATACTTTTTCTATCGATGATGCCAAATTCTTACATATCAGTAGTAACGAAAATAAATTGGACAGATTAGGGTTCCTAGAAATTTTTAAGTCAGTACATCGATGCGAACATCTGGTAAACACATATATCCCAAATATCTCTCCGCTGCTGACCAAGATCGTTCCATGCCTCCCTCAGCCCTCAGTCCCCAACCTTTAAAAGTGTGTATATCGGTATCAATTCAAACAGAATTCAGTCTTGTTTGTGCTCCCCTGAAGATGAGGTGAAAGCCTTGAAACCGGTAGGGTTATACCGTTACAAAAAGTGGAATAAACAGTGTTTGATAAAACAAATTACAAAGTCTTTAAACCTCCACAATGTTAATGTCTTAACTATAAACAATATATCATTATTATGTGTATCAAATTAACTTGACTTCTTCGAAAATGTGAAATAAAATTAAATTTTTTTTAAATGAGGCAGTTGCATATGAGACCTGTGCCCATTTCAGGGGTCATGTCGGTGGTCGCAAAAGTGACCAATGAATGTTAAGGTTATAATACGAGGCATATCCAGAAAGTAAGTGTACTGAATTTTTGTAGGTTACAATTTTTTTTATTTAAACAAAAAAATTACGTGGTTACCGTAGTACATATGTAAGCTATTTTTCGACATAGTCGCCATTCCTCTCAATGCAGGTCATCCCATTTAAACGAGGCGAGCAGTTCCTTCGTGGCGTTGGCCGTGTGTGGTCTGGCATTGTCGTGCAGCAGGCAGACTCCCTTTGTCAGCATGCCTCTCCTCTTGTTCTGAATCCCCCTCCGCAATTTTTTTAGGGTCTCACAGTATCTTGCAGAGTTGATGGTCTCCCCTTGAGGCATATATTCAATTAAAATTATGCCTTGACAGTCCCAAAACACGGATGCCATGATTTTCTTGGCTGAAATTGTGGTTTTGAACTTTTTGGCGGAGGGTGAAGAGGTGGACGCCACTGTTGAGACTGCCTTTTAGTTTCAGGCGTGTAGTGTGCAACCCAAGTTTCATCTCCAGTAACGATGGACCGGAGAAATTCATCTCCATGGAGTTTGCAGCGCCTCAAAAACTCTTGCCCGGCCTCCACTCGATTCAACTTGTGTTGGTCTGTCAGCTGTTTTGGGACCCACCTCGCGGACAGTTTCCGATATCCGAGGGTTTCTGTGATGGTTTCGTGTAGTAGAGATCTGGATATTTGCGGAAACATCGCAGAAAGTTCATCCACAGTCAATCTGCGATCGTCACGGAGTGCATTTTCGATTTTTTCCACAATTTCGTCAGTCACAATTGAAGGTCTTCCGCTCCTCTGATCATCATGCACAGACGTACGACCGTTTTCAAACTCGCGACACCACTTGTACACACTCATACGATTCATATCTTTATCACCATATGCAGTTTTCACCTCATTATAAACCTCAACCGGAGGTTTTCCCTTCCAAACGAGATAACGGATGACGCCGCGTATTTCGCACTTGGCGGGAGATTGGATTGACATTTTTCACGAAACGTGTTGTCGCGTCGACACTTCTCAACGTACTGACCTCGAACCGGTCTCGTTGCGGAGGGGAAGGGTCAGGCTACACTGAAGTGTAGCCAACATGTCGAAAATAAAATCCATCCGGTCGTGAGAGCCTCAGTACACTTACTTTCTGGATACGCCTCGTATCTAAGTTTAGGAAATAAAATTCTTATATGAGATATAATTAATGGTGATTTACTTAAAATACCTATTTACATATTTGACAATGAATTGACTAGATGTTTAGATCGTTGCTACCGGACATGCAGCTAATTTCACAATGATCCGTCTTAAAAAGGACCTCTGCCCGTCCACTACGTTTGCCAATTTGACGTTTGTGTTACTTAAAAATGTTTTATCAAGAAAATGAATCCTTATAAGTATAACCATAAGGGTGGTCGTATATGCGATCGATTTCTGCTTATGCCCGTTAGAGGGTTAAGCCATGTTTGCTGTGATAAATGAATCGACCATATTATTTACATTGAATTAATGCAACTACATTCTTATCTCTGGAAATATGTGACAAAGTTAATAGAATTAATCTTATAAATAATAAAATACAAAACATAAAATACTTCAAAATTTTAGCAATATTTCTGTATTTTGTAAGTTATATTTTGTAAATTATGTAAGTTAGATTTGTGACATTGAGTGACATCAAAATAACTAATGTGTCATCACCAAATCGTTATTTGACTTTATGACTCAATTTTCTATTTATTAGGCTGATATCTGATTATAAACAACAGATACAAGAATGTTGTTGCCACTTGCCGCACACCACCCTTACCATTTAAAAAAAAAATAGGTTACGTGTCGATGAACAAAACATTTCATTTAGTAAGTGACATGTATAAAATAGCGAATTTCGTTTTTGGCACAATATCCATAAAAGTAAGTGACATATATAAAATAGTGAATTTCGTGTTTATCCATTAAAGTAAGTGATGTTTATAAAATAGTAAATTTTATGTTTGGTACAATAGAAAAATCAGGGTGTAAAATAAAACGCTATTTTGCCTAACTCTTTTAATTATGACGACATCAAAAATATTAGTAAGTTTTTATTTTGTTTAGTTTTTGTTTTCTGCTGTTGAGAAAAAATTTCATTGAGTCATCATTTTATAATCTGACGATTACAATTAAAAGATAAAAAGTTACATAAGTATATCAGGAAAGATCAGGGTGTAAACAAAACGCTATTTCGCTTGGATCTTTTGATTATTACGATATCAAAAATTTTAGTAAGATACGATATCAAAAATATTTTTGTCACTTATGTTTTCCATTGTTGAGAAAAAAAATATTGAGAAAAAATTTCATTGAGTCATTTTATATTCTGATGATAACAATTAAAAGATAAAAAGTTACATAAATGTATCAGGCATTGCATAACATCAAAAAAGATGAGACGAAGGTGCAACAACATTAATTTTTAAATCAATTTATTTGTCGTAAACGATTTTCACACACTTTGTTTTTTATTATTTTTATTAGCCACAATATCAATAACTTAAAATTAAATTAGTTTTGATTGAAAGGCGAACCGCAGAGTAGAAATAAAATACTAAAAATTGACCCTTTATTAGCTTGAAAACTGCTATAGCTGCCAGCTGGGAGTTGTTTTCTCTGTTTGAATTGAGATTTTATTTGATTTTTAGATATTTGTGCACAGTATTCCATTATTTTATTCAGATTCTATTTGGTTTTAGCCGATAATAGGATATTGCCGCAGTACAGTATGATACCGGGGTGTTTAACGGTTGTATCTGTCAAACATTGAGAAAGCTTGTTTGTCTAACTCATCTTATGTAGCAAAATTGATCTAGCATTTCAACTCTTAAAAAAAAAAAAGAATGATACCGTCACGGAAAAGATAGAAGAATCATGGTGTTGAAGAATCTTCTTGGCATTTGCTAACGCAATCGTATCTTGTTATAGAAGTACGGAATGTACGATCGATCAACTAACACATCGATCAATAAGTCCCGGGACTAATTACTAAAACAACATTTGTTTGCCAAAATTCTTCTTTATTCATCAACATAGTCTCCTTCAAGAGCGATACATTCATTCCAACGCATTACTAACTTTTCTATGCCAGCCGTGTAGAATGATTTATCTTTGATTTCAAAATAGGCGTTAGTTTCGGCAATCACTTCTTCATTGGAGCCAAATCTCTTTCCCTGGAGCATCTTTTTGAGGTCTGCGAACAGCCAATAGTCGCTGGGGGGCAAATCTGGAGAATACAGTGGGTGCGGAAGCAATTCGAAGTTCAACTCGTGCAATTTGGCCATCGTTACCAACAACTTGTGACACGGTGCATTGTCCTGATGAAAGAGAACTTTTTTCTTCTTCATATGGGGCCGTTTTTTTGCAATTTCTGCCTTCAAACGCTTCAATAACGCTATGTAATATTCGCTATTGATGGTTTTTCCCTTTTCAAGATGATCGATGAATATTATACCATGCGTATCCCAAAATACGGAGGCCATAACCTTCCCGGCCGACTGTTGAGTTTTTGGTCGCTTCGGACGACTTTCACCGGCTGCTCTCCACTCAGCTGATTGCCGATTTGATTCCAGAGTATAGTGGTGGATCCAAGTTTCATACATTGTCACATACCGACGCAAAAACTCCTGTTTATTTCGCGTAAACAGCTCTCTGAATCATCGATGCGTTGTTGTTTCTGTTTCATTGTGAGCAAACGCGGCACCCATTTCGAAAAAAGCTTTTCTTGACCAAATGTTCATGCAAAATAGTGTAAACACTACCAAATGATATCTTCAGGATGTCAGCTATCTCACGCAACTTTACTTTGCCATTTTCCATCACGATTCTGAGGTTTTTTTTTATGTATTCTGGTGTAACAGCCTCATTTGGACGACCAGAGTCTGTATGACCGCGTTTGAAATCAGCATAACACCGACAAATGGTGGTTTTCGATGGAGCAGAGCCCGGATAACACTTTTCAAGTCATCGCTGAGTTTGAATAGTATTTTTTCCCATTAAAAAGGAATGTTTTATCAACACACGAAATTTGTTTTTTTCCATTGTTTTGAAAATAGCTAAAGTAGCATCACTAAAACCACTGTAACTCAATGACACAATGTCTGAATGTCATATTAATTTTGACACGTAACTTCTAAAAGTTGGTACTAACTGAGAATGGTATGAATTTGTTATTAGAGGCGCCATCTGTTGGTTAGTCCCGGGACTTACTGTTCGATGTGTTATAAGATTAATGATATAAATACCATGATATAGGATTATAAAATTAATGTTTATGCATTAAATGACGAGTAGGTGCTTTTTTTGTGTAAAATACATTCAGGACTTGTTATTCATGAGGTTACTAGAGAATAGTCTAATAAAACTGATTCTGTAGACTTTGTAAATCTTAGAGGTGTGACGATTGTTGTAAAATCAGGAATTTCATCTCAAAAAATTACGTGTAAACTTAATTTTAAGAATTTTCATCAAGGTAGATCTTGCATCACTATGGTAGTGGGGAGGTGCACCATCTTGCTGGAAATAAAAATCTCTTCCTGAACTCTTCACAAATGCGTGGTATAACAAATTCCTGCAGCAAGTTCAAGTAAACAGCAAAGTGGAAAAGTGTCGACACATATAGGTAGATGCCACTATCATGCATTTAAAATATATAGTACTGTATTTAGCTTAAATTTTTTTAATGTTTGTTCCCATTTTACATTAATTTTCTTGTTTGTTAAGTAAAGACCTTTTGACCATATGCTAAATCAACTTAATTGTTTCATAAAAAATAATAATAATTATCTTCTTTTTCAGAATGGAGATGGCTAACATAACAGAGGAAACAGAAGATTCTCAGGTCGATTCTTTTGTCGATGAACCTTCAGGTAATACCGTTGTTGTTTTTTTTTCTTTTCTTATCAATCTTCTTCTCGAGGTATTGTCTCCTATCGGAGATTGGCCACTGTCATGACAATCCTTATCTTGTTCATTGTATTTTGAAACAACTCGGCAGAACTGCACCCAAACCACTCCCGCAAGTTCTTTAGCCAAGAGATGCTGCGTCTTCCTCTATTATTTTTCCCTGGATGTTCAGTTATGCTATAATGTATCTTTGCCTCACATTATATAACTTGCGAACTTTCACAGTTTTAGCAGTCTCTATCCTTAAACATGGCTTGATCAAAAAACGACGATATTGTCTGTGGTGTATGTATATTTCAATTTTCAGCCATATTGGATGGGCAATTTGTGATTTACAGGCAAATATTTATAACGCATTTTGACACGTTTTGCGATGGATATTGAAAGGACAATATTTGGCGACCATAGAGGAGATAAAGGCAAAATCGCTGGGTGAGCTAAGTGCTATCCCGAAAAGTGTGTTCCACAAATGTTTTGTATATTGGATTTTTTTTTGAAAAATGTGTATTCTATCCTATGAAGACTACATTGAAAGGGGCAATATTAATATTAATGATTAAAGAAATACTTTTTGATAAAAATGAAAATTCTCATTGTTTTTTGATCATGCCTCATACACCCAAGTCCTCCACATTTGTAACATGCTCCTGTCCAAGGAATCTTGAGAATACGTCTCTAGATACATATATCAAAAGCTTCGATCCTACGTGGTACTCGTATTTCGTGGTTCAGTGTCCAAACATTCATTCTCAAAAGCTTCAATCCTACGTGGTGTTTCCTGGTTCAGTGTCCAAACCTTCATTCTCAAAAGCTTCGACCCTACGTGGTATTTCCTGGTTCAGTGTCTAAACCTTCATTCTCAAAAGCTTCGATCCTACGTGGTATTTCCTGGTTCAGTGTCTAAACCTTCATTTTCAAAAGCTTCGATCCTACGTGGTATTTCCTGGTTCAGTGTCCAAACCTTCATTTTCAAAAGCTTCGATCCTACGTGGTATTTCCTGGTTCAGTGTCCAAACCTTCATTCCATTGAGGAGAGTTGAGATGATATAGCACTCAGGTCTTAGCTTGTATAAAGAGGCTTCATTTTAACCCATTACCTCCCACTGTACTCACATGGGTACACTTGTTTAAGGCGTGATTTCATGTTTATCTATAATGATTATCCTGAAAGTAGTGACCCATTTCAACAATAAATGGCACTAGTAGTCTACGAAAAAATTCAATATGGCGGCAACGTAATGATAAACGTCATTAATGTCAGTTTGTTTTTTGGCTTGAAAGCACGTGTATACAGGTAAGATATATATATATATATATATTTTATAATAACCAATAAAATATTTTGACTATTTCTTTATTGCAATATACAATTAGACTATAGTAAAACATGTGGTGTTATTATTTTTACAATCTGTTTAGATTACAATGCAGCAGGCTGCATTTTATTGCACTGTACTCAAGTGAGTACAATGGGCAGATTTGTACTAAAACTATTTATATTTTGTAGCATCCCCAAAGTTTCTACAATGGCATCCCGTCGCATCTTTACAAGTCAAAATAACTATTTAGGACTAGAATAAGCTCTCGAATCGATAATGGCTGATGATAATGATAATGAGGAGTACGATGTTCTCTTGGTTCCATCAGATCCTGCTGTTGTGAGTGATGAAGAAGAAGGAAATGATGATGATGTTACCTCTTCAACTCTTCCAAGAGATGTACCATGTACTATCGAGGTGATACCTCGTTATCTCGATCTTGAGTATTCAGGCCGAAACGGCGAGGATGATATACCACTTTCTAATTACGTAAGACCTGCGAAACGAGCTAGAAAATATGATTGTGAGGAACCTGTATGGAGGAAAACTTTACCCTCATACAGTACAAGCCATGACATTACCGATATTATTCAGAATAGACAAAAAAATCTTGTGAAATCAATGAAAGACCACAACCCTGTTATGTTGTTCGATTTTTTTTTTGATGAAAGTGTAATGAACCTGATTATTGAAAACAGTATTTTGTACGCAAATCAAAATAACAGACATAATTTTGAAATGAATCAAGCAGATTTGAAGAATATTTTGGGAATATTAATTTTAACAGGTTATCATAAATTGCCTACTGAGCGTGCTTATTGGAGTTTGGATGAAGATTTTGGCATTCCATTGGTATCGAATTGTATGCCACGCAACAGATTTCAAGAAATTAAAAGAAACCTACATTTTGTTGACAATACTCAAGCTACAAGTTCGAATGATAAAATGTTCAAGGTCTGACCGTTGTGTAATCTTCTTCAGAGAAACTCGTGTCAGTGGAAGGTTTTTCATGAAAGCTTGTCTGTGGATGAGTCCATGATAAAATATTTTGGCCATCATCCAGCCAAACAATTTATTATGGGAAAACCCATACGATTTGATTATCGAAATTGGGCTGCAACAAGTTCAGATGGCTACTGCTACGCGTTTGATGTTTATTGCGGTAAGTCCGAAGAGGTTTCTGTTGATCCTCTCGGTGCGAGAGTAGTTAAATCTCTTCTGAAAAAGTTACCTATTGTCCCAAAAGAACATATCGTATACTTCGATAACTTTTTTACAAACCATCAGTTGTTATGTGATTTGCGACATTCGGGCTACAGAGCAACTGGAACAATACGAGATAATAGAACAAAGAAATGTCCACTCACAGATGTGAAGAGAATGAAGAAACAACCTAGAGCTGAGTATGATTACCGATTTGACACAAAAAATGAAATTATAATTGTACGTTGGAAGGATAACAATGTTGTTACTATTGGATCCAATTTTGATCATGTAGAGCCTGTAGGAAACGTGAAAAGGTGGTGTAATGCTCAGAAGCAAAAGGTTGATTTCAATATCCCGAGACTTTTAATAAATTATAACAAAGGAATGGGTGGTGTCGACCAAATGGATCAACCCATCAATCTGTACCGGGTGTCTATAAGAGGAAAAAAATGTTGTGGTGGTGGGTTATCTTTACTTACTTACTGGATCTGGCCAAGCATTTGTAATTCTTGGCGGCTGCATGTTTTGATTAGCAAGACTGGTGAGGTGACATATATGGATCAGTTAGCATTCAGACGAATAATTGCACGAGTGTATCTACAACCGAAAAGTACAAAAAGTCGTCCAACATCATCAACAGTTCAGGGAGTGGATAAAAAGTGGATAAAAAAAACGATGGTCATAATCCAGAGCGAATTGAAAACCAATTGCGTTGTGTTATTTGCCATAACCGGATCCGCTGGCGATGTGAAAAATGCAAAAAAACACTTTGTGTTGAGCGATCTTGTTTTGGGCAATTTCACTCTTAATCTGCCCACTGTACCCGGCTGAGTACACCCCTTTATTTTTATGGCTATGCGATTTTCTCCATATTTTTTGTTATAAATGTTCTAATTTACCCAATATGTCATATTAAATAACGATTAAAAGTCATTTTTACGTGTGGTTCTCTTTTGGGCGTTAATGGGTTAATGAAAGCACTCTCTGCCTGCATCGTTACCTTTATTTCTTGAGAGGGATCCTATTTGCATTCCAAATGCAGTAGAAATGTGTGCACTGAGAATTCAGACGTTCAGCATCATTTGTGTCTGTAAGACCGCATTTGAAATCAGCATACCACCGACAATGGTTTCCGATAAAGCAGAGCCCGGATAACACTTTTCAAGGCATTGCTGAGTTTGAATGGTATTTTTTCTCATTAAAAAGCAATGTTTTATCAACACACGAAATTCGGTTTTTTCCATTGTTTTGAAAATAGCAAAAGTAGCATCACTAAAACCACTAACTCAATGACACAATGTCGGAATGTCATGAAAGTTTGACACGTAACTTCTTAAGGTTGGTACTAACTGAGAACGGTATGGATTTGTAATTAGAGGCGCCACCTGTTAGTTAGTCCCGGGACTTATTGATCGATGTGTTACATATGATTTTGGCGATAAATCTTGAGAAAATGTCTGCTCGTACGCAACAGCTCCTCACCTGTCTGGATACTTATCCATTCCTAAATATTTCATTATCAAAGTATGGGTTCCATGGTGATAAACCCATCAGGTTGTAATGTAGGAATATACAGTGAAAGTGTAATATACACAATGCATTAAAGTTGTTAGTTCACATTCATCCCTAATACAATAGAGCATCGATGCTCCAAAACAATTCGGGACTGGGGGTGTTCGGATAACTGATTTTTCGAATAAGCGATTAAACATAAAACTGTATATATTTTGTATCACACGTTTTACATAAAGTATGCCTATTTACCTTACATAAAGTAGGTCTACAGTTAGGAAAAGAAGTCCAAAATTGTCTTTTGCTTCAGAGTTGTGACAAGTTTTTATGCCGCTAAATCTCGCACACGTTTAAAAGATAGAAATTTGCCTACTGGAATGCTTTCGGTTAACCGATGTTTCGGTTGATCGGTAGTCGGATAATTGGTGCTCTACTGTATTGCATTTATTGACACACTGCATTCTGTTCAATACATGTATTTGTGAAGTGTTGATTTAAAATTTAAATGTCAATTTTTATTACAGGAGAAGAAGAGGAAGAAGCGGAATTGTCAAATTTTGAAGAGGAAGAAGAAGAGGAACCTGAGGAAGAACCTCCCTCCGATGATCCGGTGGCCAAGCTCTTGAAACAACTCAAGTGTTCTGGTGCTGCCATCAAACGTGTACAGCCCAACACTCAACCACCACCAGAAGCTGATACTCCCATCAAAGTTGAGAACAACTCTTTCTCCATCAAGCCTCTTGTACAGAACTTTCATTGCAAAAAATGCGAAGAGGACTTTCCTGACAGATGGGAGTTGAACAATCATATTTTACAACACGTAAAGTTACCATTTATCGTGATACAAAAACTCGTCTCGGATGACGAGGATGATGACGAAGACAATCAAGACAATTGGTCGGATGAAGAAGATGATCAAGAAACAGAGATTCCAGAAAAACCAGCACCACTTCTTACAAATGCTATAATCAGTTCAGATATCTTGAAAAGTTTAGGTGCTAACATCAGCATTAAAAAACCAGATGGTCCTCCCGGTCTTACTGCTCCAAAACCGATTAATATTGCAGCTTTAAAGACACTTGTTATTAAGAAACCACCAGACACTCCACAGATGACCCAGCCGAGTCAACTCGAACTAGCCCTCGAAAAACCTCTGTCACCCATAGAACGAATCGATACACAAGGCTCATTAAAGCTAACAATCAAACATTCTGTAGGTAAAGATAACTTCCAAGTGGTGAACAACTCACTTCCCAAAGAGGTGAAAAAAGAACAACCGATAATGACAACTGCCACAGCTAATGTCACAAATGTGACGACTGCCAATAAAGACACTTGGGAGGAGGTCGACAATAAAGTTGGAATACTCGAAAGCTGTGAAATCAAAACAGAACCAGCGACCATTGGATATTCATCAATTGTCGCCCCTTCGGTACCCAATGTTATAAGTACAGGACAGGCGAGGATCAAGGATGAAGTTCCTTCTCCTCCCGCTCCACCTACTGAGCATGCCCAGCCACCATCTGTCATCCAGGCAGCACAAAGTGCACCTCAGCCGATCATTCCAAAACCTATGGTAATTCCAAAGAAGGAACCGGAATCAACTATTGCGATAATTGAAATCAACGGTGATGATTCTGATAATGACGACATCATGTTTGTTGATGCAACTCCACCAATGGACAAAAAACCACCAATCGGACTGCCTCCAAAAGCACAAATAACAGAGATTCCCACAAGTATGCCCAGTTATTCCTCAGCTAGTGTAATAAATCAAACCCCATCATTCCCGCATACATCGAGACCCGTTTCAACATCTTCCAGTGTTGGTACTTCATCTCAAGGTTCAACAGAAAAACAGCATAATTTCAATTGGAATGCACCATCTAAATCTTTTGACTCTCTGCTCGCAGACAAAAGTCCAGATGCTATATTCGAGAGTCTTTTGGCTAGTCACAGGAAAGATGGCAATTCAGATCTTGGAACCAGCGAGTATATTTCCCTCGATACACTCGGTCCAAAACACACGTGCGATGTGTGCCAGACTAGATTCACAGATTTAAAGTTATTAGAAAGTCATCGGAGAGCCACTGGACATTCCAACCAGATTGTCACTGCTGGAGCTGCAAGCAGCAATGCTCTCGTTCCTTCTTATGGAAACTCTGGTGGATTCTTGGCTATGAACAATCTTAATTCGTTTAAACATATAGCCGAGACTGTAGGAAAATTAGCTAATGTCAATTCACCCAGTGGATTCTCCCATCAGCAGAACATAATGGTCAACATACAGTCATTCCCCGGACAGAACTTTATGCCTGGACAACAGCCGCCAAACGCTTACAGCAGTGTGCCACCTCAGATGCCTGGAACATATCCAGGCGGATACAGAATGCCAGATCCTAATCAACCATACCAGTACCCGGCGACCCAGCCATTGTATGGTAACAGCACTTATGGACAATACCCGGGAGCTCCCCCGCAGCCACCTCCGATGTATGGACACCCACCGAACGCTCCGTTGGGAACCTTTCCAACAAGCCAATCAAGTTATGGACCTAATCAGTATGGGCAACAGATGCCATTTGGAGGCAATCAATTCAATCAAACTCCTCAAATGTCTCAAACATCTATGCTTGGTTCAATGCCACCATCATCAATGCTCGGTTCTATCCCGACATCTATCCAAGATCAATCAGGACAACAGAGTCCAAACAAAATCGGAGGCATAAAAATACAAAATTCTCAATCCCCAGTGCCTGGTCAGAAGCTGCTTCAAGCTCCTGGAGCGAGACTAACCACTCAACCGAATCAACCGAGAGGACAGCTAAGGCCAATCATGCGAGGCGGGACTATCAGAGGTCGTGGAGGTATTAGACCAGGAATTAGACCGGGAGTGAGACCTGGAGTCCAAGTACAAGGCCAAGCCATCAGAGGAGCCAAACCTAATATTCTACGGACTCCGATTAAACGTCCAGCAAATTCTAATGGTTCCCCTATGACACCGACAAAGAAGCGACTCGATATGCTTTTACCAGATAGACACGACAATGAAGATTGTCACGTTGTTTCGATGCAACAACAAAGAGATGGATATCCTCTAATTGATAGTATAAAAGGCTCAAAAGAAACTATGCAACTTGGTAGCGGGTTGACTGTGACGAAGACCAAAGTGCAACCTCCCATTCCGTCTGCACCTTCAAAGGATGCAGGAGCAGTCGCCAGTATATTAGCTCAACGAGGAATCAAGATTACGGCGAAAGCCAAATCACCATCTCCTCCACCGATAAATATTCCCAATTTGGGTAGTGGCATAAGCATAACACATAAGAAGGCGTCATCTTTTCATATACCTGAAGAAGCGCAAGAAACAAAATCTGCAAAATGTGACAGTTGCCCGATGGCATACCCCACATACATACAATTGCAAGAACACAAGCGACTATTTCACAATTCCATCTCGGAAATGGGACTCCCAGTGATAGATCTGTCCAATCAGATGGTATTAAGGAAACTGAACAATCTCGGAATAACGAATTTCATCCCTCTTGCTAACAGAGATCAAGGAGGGTGTTTCGGTGTCCCTATAGTGTCGGTTCAGAATGCTATGAATGGGTCACTAAACACTTCCTTACAATCATTAGGAGCCGGAGGACTACTAAGCTTAGGTCCTGTGAAACCACTACCTAAATGCTGAAATACTGCGAGTCCGTATTTCAGCATTCACATTGTGGTTTTAAACTTAAAACAAAATAGATTGATTTCGACGTTTAAAACAATTTAGATTATAAGACAGAATTATTAGTGTTTCTCAGTTTCAATACTTTACCAGAACTAAATTAAATCTTATATTATATTTTATTGTATACGGTTAGGATTTTTTTAGCGTGTAAGACAAATACTATTTCTCATAAATAAGAGTATTTTTTTTTTAATTGTCTTTCCTCTACAATTGTCCCACACATAAATTGATTAGTGACACTCTGATAACTTATACATTTTTAAATATATTTTTCACACGTTGTGGAGACGTATGAAATTTTAATAATTACAATAATTTACACGTTCAGTGGTGAAAACGCATGTAAGCGTTCATGTAAACTTTTGCTAGATGCTCAATACGTCCATCACATTTCTATTCTCATTTTCTTTTGAATGGATTAAAAAAACTAGTGGGCCTGGAGTGGCCTAACGGTACTGATAGGGTCTGTAAGGGTATATGACAATGCTCTCTGTATACCTGCTCTCCTCACCCTTTTAACATTTTTTTAGAATTTTAAATGTTTTAGCGCTGCTGCGATCTTTCACGAAATTATTCAGCAGTCAATGTGGTAATGTTAAAATATTCAAGTCTTTTAGGCTCATATAGGACATTTCAAGAATACATTTTCTACATGCAACATCAAATTGACGACCTCGGTAGCTTAGTTGGCAAGACGCCGCCTGTCTTCCAACTTGGGGGTTGCGAGTTTGATTCTCATTTGTAATCAGATTTTTTGAAGAGTTCGTCTGATTTTCACTCAAGGCATGTTATAACATTTTTCTCATTGGTTGGATGACACATGTCAATAAACCTGCCTGGTTGTTACTGTATATAAAAATACTTTTTTTTTTAATGATATTAAAGTAACAAATGTTTTTGATAAGAATTGTGATAAATATGAATTTTTTATTTGAGGTTCATCAGTGAATATTGAAAATGTATTTTCCACAGTCAAAAGATTTAGCGGTTATCCATTATAAGTTAGTAAATATAAAAATGTTAGAATATTCGTAAATTTTTATTGCTTTATTTTCTACCCAATATTGATTTTTTATGAGATGGACCCGAAGTATTATGAATATTTGTGATTCTATGATGACTTATAGATATGCATGAATCAAATATATTCTCAAATGTTCAAAATTAATATCTTCCCTTAGTAAAAAGTTGTGAAAAAACAGACTAGACGATAAGTGAGATGAATAATCCATGATTCAATCACAGATTTCAAAGCATATTTATTCATCAACAGCTGTGGAAAATCTAATCTAATATGTTCACAGTGAGATGCGAAACGTGATTCTATGTTGATTTGCTCATGCAAATTATCACAGAATCGCGATTCGCATCTCTATGATGATTTGCACATGCACATAAATCCTTGATATATTTTTGACACTTCAAATCTTTTTAAGATCTAAGAAAAACAATTTCTTTAAAAACTTCATTTTATAAAAGAGACTTAAATACTAGTTTTTCATTTCAATCTCTATTGCTTTTTACGATACATGTAATAATTTCATTTCAATCCCTATTGCTTTTTACGATACATGTAATAATTTTCACTCGTATAGAAAAAAATCATATCAACACGACTTCAATGGACAAATAATAAAGCTTTCGAATAACCGTTGAATATGAACTTAAAACATTATTTGCACCTTTTATACAATGTATATTTTTCGTTTTTTTTTATATTATACATTTGAATGAAACAAAAAAATACATAATTGTATTAACTTAACCAAAAAAAGTTCAATTACTTTATATTTAAATATTTTTTAAATATTTTTCACGCAGACACCACTGCTTAACCTTACTGTCGCCCATAAAGTTTGGCTCATAAACCTCGCACAGTAACCTTTGAATTTCAGCAGTACTATTGTTTTTTGTAAGAAAAACTAGACCATAGCACCGACTAACAGTTGGCGGGATTTTTTACTATTGCATTCATTGTAAATTACTCGCGTACAGCATCGAACACAAATTTGAAAGAAAAATGGCTGACAGTAAGCTATTGAATCATATAAAGATACATGATTCCACTTTCCAGCTTCAATCGATGTTCATTTCAAAATGGACCGTACTTTAAAAAAACATGTCATAATTAATATTAAATATGTAAACATTGAAATATAATTTTCTTTCTACTCATTCTATTAGAAATGCCATAAAATGCCTCCATCCAGTGTTGGTCTGCAGCCTGGTACTACACATCCTTTCGTAGTAGATCGAGACGGACTCTCACTACTGTAACACTGGTGTAAAATAGTTTTTTATACTTTTGGAATAAATAACAAATTACGGGGGAAAAATATTTTAATTGTTACGTAACAATTCCACATTGTTTCCCTCTATTTTCTTTATTGACATGGAACAGTAGAAACAGTAGAATTTCTTCATTTGTTACCTGAAACAATAGATTTATCAGTCCTCGATGAACAGATTTTTTTAATTCTTGTTAACAGACAAATTGTAGTAAGGTAACTTTTGTTTTAGGTCTTCAGGTGATCAGTCAAACACGGAATGAATTATACAGCTTACAAAAAATATTTACTGTCTTCAAAACTCTATGGGATGCACTATTGTGTTCTAATTTGGAACATTTATGTGTGTTATTTAGTAGGTGTGTTATTTATCAGATGTGTTATTTATCAGGTGTGTTATTTATAAATGTGTATTTTTAGAATATTCATAATGAATAGTGCGTTTTCTGTGGACGAAATAAATGAACATAACACATCAATTAATAAATCCCGGGACTAACCAACAGATGGCGCCTCTAATAACAAATCCATACCATTCTCAGTTAGTACCAACCTTTAGAAGCTACATGTCAAACTTTTATGACATTCCGAAATTGAGTTAGTGGTTTTAGTGATGCTACTTATGCTATTTTCAAAACAATGGAAAAAACCGAATTTCGTATGTTGATAAAACACTGCTTTTTAATGGGAAAAAATACCGTTCAAACTCAGCGATAGCTTGAAAAGTGTTATCCTTTGTTTCTGAAAATTTCATTTATTCAGCCATAAAAATACCCTTAAGTTCCAAATATGGCTGATCTAAAAACACTTGTTGCTGCATGGAGTTCACTATATGGCCTTCCAATATATACAGATGAATAAAAATTGAGGGTTTTTACCATTGATACGTACTTATACTCTATGGTTCACCTTTCCATTAAAACAATATAAGTTATACATTATGAATAGTTAAAAAAAAAATATTCTTAAATGTTTACAGTTGTGAATTTCGTCCTCATTTATTTTCTGAATTGTTTTAATTTAGTTTCTGTTCCGATTATCTCCTATGTAGACCTTGTAACCTCTTACTCATTAAGTGACACAAATCTGTGTAACCTTTTTCTTGTTGACTGAAAAAGATTACTATTTTGCAATAAACTCATTGCCAATAAATTAATGTGCCAGTTTACTTACCCACAGTCACGATTGTATATGAACATGTGCACAACCGGCTTAACAATCCACACTGATAATCGTAACGTGACGAGGATGGTACAAACATCGATAATTGCAGAGTGCTTGTCCCTCCTGTTTGTCGGTGCCTCTCCAAAACGGGAAGAAAAAAGGTTTATATTATTGGGATGTTTATAAATGTAATAGGTATATTTCAATACCAAAGTGTTTTACATGTATTTTCTTATCTTTATCTCATGTTTTTATGAACATATTTCCAGATTTGTTTTTATTTCGTGATATCTCAGTACTGTTACTGACTTGAAATTTTTTAAACAATTCAAAACAATGGCATTTTAGTGCCTATATATAACATTGTTTTACCGAAATTTGAAATCTTTTGAACCTTTACAATTCAAAAAACTGAATGTGCATGTGTAATATGCATAACAACATTGATGTATGGGAGGGAAACGTGGATGTGGAAAACGAATGAAAGGAGCCAAGTCTTATTGTCATACATTTCTTATTGTCAATGTGTGACAATAAGAAATCTAATTATTAAGGATGAATGTTAGCTTAAACTGGGTTAAGTAGAGAAATAAAAAACATGGGGTGGTTTGTACATGTTGAACTGATGGGTGATGAAAGACTGAATTATTAAATTTACAATGCAAGCATAAGTGGAAGTTGTAGAGAACAACTGAGAAAAGTATTACAGAAAGATTCGACACTTAAATGTGAAAAAAAATCTTCATAATAACTTAAATTAAAGTGACATCTGTTTCACTTTGACAATGCTTTTGTAAAGTGAAACATCTGTCACTGTAAGTTATTGTGTAGATTTTTTTTTACTCATTTAAGTGTCAAATCATTCTTTAATAAAATTGAGTTCTACAATACAAATACCAAATCAATTCATTATAAAAGTATATAAAGAAGGAAAGGTAAGGGGAAAAAGGAGGTGTATGAGAAGGTATATAGATGTTGGGATGCGAAGGAAGTATGTTTGGCGCTCCATCCTTTCTGTCTACCATCAAGGGACATGGTGTAATGTTATGTGTGTTGTACATGCAACATTGGTAACTTTAAATACCCTAAATGTGGACTTACCGACTTTTTGGAATATATGAATTTAATGTCTATGGTAGTAGGTATTTTAATTATTTTATTGTGCATTAAAATATATTGTTATGAATATTACTTAAGTATTTTTAATATATAATATTAAAGTTAAATAAATATTAAAAATAGATGGCGATACAAATTCCTATAAAAAAAATGTACATAGTAAATTTAAGAGAACGAACATATATGTTTATTTAAAATTTAAGTTTAATTAAGTGGAAAATATAAGAAAGTAGTTTTCATTTTTTTTTAATAAAAAAAAAACTACAAAAAATTTAATATTTTGAGTGTTTAGTGTATTCTGAAGTGTTTTTTTTTTTTTCTTACTGCAGTAGAGTACCAGTTATTCGACATTCCGGATTATCTGACCATTGTCAAAATGCTGAAAATATGCAATGCCGATTTTAAGAACACGTTTCATTGCTAATCATTATTGAATCGAGACATGTACATGTATTACCTGTTTAAAATGATGAACTTTCTCGTATATGTGCATTTATAATTTATCACTTTCTTCTTTTATATGTATAATATATTACTATTTTGTGTTCTGTACAATTTTTTTAGGTTACCATCATTCTTGAAGCTTTTTTTTATTATTTTCCATGTAAGGTACACACTGTGTGCAAATATAATATATAAGTGTTTAGTAGGCACACGTTTTCAAGTGACAAAACTATATATTTTCAATTTAATAATTTGTTTCCAGCAGTTATTTTCGGTTATCCGACGCTCCCGCTGTTGGATAATTGGGACTCTACTATTTAGTTAACACATGTTTATTTTTATATTTTACTCAAAACAATTATCTCTAAGGGCAGTTAGTGTCCGCTATTGATAATATAAAATCAATAGAACAAATTTGTCAGTTGAAAGAAATGACTTGAGAGTAGTGGTCGGCAACCAGCGGCCTGCGAGTCACCTGCGACTCACAAACATTAGACTAATATTGCATGTGGTCCGTATGTTGAATCATTTGAATAAAAAAAGTCAATAAAGTGATAAATATTTTTATATAGCCTATATTTCAGCAAGCACATGCTAATGTTTGTTGACATGTGCATTATTTCCCTCTTTCCAAGCCAAGGAAATACAGCCACAGAAATAACGCTAAGCAGCGAGAGAATAAGAAATTAACAATATTTCAGTTTTACTCCTTTTGTGAATGATATATTTTTAATAGTTTAAAAAGTTTTTGTTTCATGTCTCGTATATAGACTATTTTAATATAATTTAGGATTGAAATAATAAAAGTTGAAAGCACACTCCCTGTCTTAAATAGTTGCGGACATATTTCTAAAACTTATAGTAAATTGTGACCCGTAAGCCTGAAAAGGTTGCAGACCCCTGCTTCTGAGTTTGAAAAACACTTTAATATAATAAAATTGCAATAGTCGTTTAATAATTATGTACATAATAAAACATGTCTTCATAACTATTTTTTCAAATAAAAAAACAACCATTTTCTTTAAGTATATTTTCTTTATGTTAAAGAAAAAAATTGTAAAATAAATACATGAAAACTATTTTAAAAAAATTTAGACCATACTTGAGAGTATTATTTGTTTTGTTTTATTCATTTTGTGCTATGGTTTTTGTTTTAAGTACTTGCATTTCTTTATATTTTTAATAGTATTGTAAAAATGCTCCTTTTTTTATTTCGTTCTGTTTTGAAATTGATCAACGAAACCCAGCCAAGTTCAAATTTAAATAAGTGACTTGGATATTTTTATTGATTTAAAACTATTCCAAGTATTATTTGTCTGAAAACTATTCAAAATCACTATCTTACTTCCAAGTTTTGCTTTGTCTGAAAAGTATTCGAATTTCAAAGTTTTACCTTGCTCATAAAAAGAAAGAAAAATCAAAATACAACCTTAATTAGCAGCCTCCATGGCCTAATTTGTAATCTTCCGATCCGGACTTTGCTAGTTCAATTCTAGACTTTTTAAAAAGGGTTTTACTCTGATTCTCACTTAAGGTTTGTTTTAACACTCTTCTGGTTGGTTGGAACAGATGCTACATGGCGATAAATGTGCCAGGTCGTATAATATAGAACGGAAGTATAATACAATACAATAATTTATTAGAAATAAAAACAATTATTTATTTTATTGTTTCTTTGTTTTTTGCAATATGATACATTTATATTTTTCACAAGTTTAAATAAAAACAATGGAAAAAAAACATAAAATGATTGGATACATTGAAAGAAACTGTCAAATATGTTTCCATCCTACAAATAATTACTATTATTTGACAACTATTGTTTTTTTTCTTTATAAAATAATTCATTTTTGTATTGCATGTTTAAAATTTATTGTATAAAAGATAATAGTCAAAGGTACGGCACAAAGTGAATATTCTTCGATATTTTGAAAAGTTTCTCTTATTTTGTAAATATTTTTTGAAAAACTTCCGAAATATAACGTTGTTAAGACTTGTGTGTTTATCATTATTAATTTTTAAATTAAATTTAGAATAAAACGAGAATTGAATGTGTTTTTTTTAAAAGCAGCATTATATAAGGTCTTATTGAAATTATTTTTTCTATTACTGTTATCAAAATATTTTTACTCATATTTCCTAGAAATCGGCGGCTCTATCTAAAAACTATTCCTTGTAAACAAACTTCAAATGGAAAGTGAACACGAAACTGTAATGTGTAAATAGACGTGTACACGTAAATTATGAAAAAATTTATTATCATTAGATAATAATACCTATTTTCAACTAAAATACTAAATGACTGACTGTTTTCAAATGGTGTTTGTTTTTTTCCGTAACTGTTTTCAAATGGTCATAATTACGGACTTTGTCAATACTCGCAACATTCTTCAATAACACTACATTTCAAAAGCTTTGTGGTGGCCTGAGTAAGTATCTTTATTTCAACATCATAGAGAATATATTATAGCAGTTATAATTTTCAAACATAAGTTGAGTTCCACAGTTCAAAAGTGAAGTGATGTCACCGGGGATCGGTGTAAATATATTTTCTAAATATACAAGTCTTAGCAGGGTTCAAATATAACATTTAGATTTTATGAGACTTCATAAGAAACACATTTAATTGAATGGTTTTGTTATCGGTGTAAAACATATGTATGAAAATTTTAAATGAATATAATTTTTCACCATATATAAAAATCGCCTTTATTTTTTTCCCTTTCCTAGCTCTCTATATATGGACAACCTTCATGACCCAGTTGATAAGACAAGATGTTTGTTCATCCATCCTGGTTCATTTCCCAAATACAGGCACGGTCCTCCACTTATGACCTAAATGGTTCCTGAAATGTGTACGAAATATGAAAAGAAATCAAAAAGTGTTTTTAAAATATAAATTTTTTAATGAGGTGTATTAGCATATATATAAATAAATAACTAATGATCGATGAAAAGGGGAGGGACTTATAACTAACAGTAGATGAGGAGGGGAGAGTCATTACATGGAAGTACGTGCGTTTTTGCGATACATATTGATAAAAATCTAACTTTTGAATACTGTACGAAAGTCAAAGACCACCTGTATACTTAAAATATATTTTTTAACTTATCATGGTTTAAGAGTTTATCTGGTTATAATACTCGGATGTGCTAGATGTGTGCAAGTGTTGTTACCTATCTATGTGCAGTAATATTTCCAACAAAATTGAGAAAACTTTAAAATTTGAACACAAAAGTGAAAAACATTTATGCAGAAAACAAAAAAAATATAATACATAGTACATTTAAAAAAAAAAACTTTCAATTCATTATCTTAAATTACTAAAAATCAACATTAAGACAAAAAATATTTTTTATAGCTATTTCCAGAGCAACTGAAAAGGTACACACTCATATCAAATGTGTCTCTCAATCCAAGATTGAGAGACACATTTTCAAAGACACAGAGAGTTTTTCACATACAGTCCGATTTTATGTGAAAAACTCATATCAAATGTTCAGGTTGCTTCCTATTGCTACACGTTGTTTGATATCCTAACTTCCATCATCTGAGAATATACTATGCAAACAGCAGAATTATTCAACTCCGATCTTTCATTATTCATCCATATATCATATTTACTTTCCTTTCACATTTCCATCATCATGAGAGGATTTAGCAACATTCAGTTTTTCAAATTTCATATATTTGTCCTAAATATTAAAATTATGAAATATTCACACTCTGCGTTCACATCATTAAATATATTTAAAGTTTTATTTAAAGATCTAAACAAACATTTAATGTCAAAATAAGAATTAATTTGTTTAAAATTACTTCCTATTGCACTTGGAGTTGGTCGTACCTTGCCATCTTGTGGATAAGTATCAACGTAATCTGATATACACATGTGCACTCTGCTGCTAACGAAGTAATTAAAACCTTATTGATATTTAGTAAGCGAGCATTGGGGCCAGCTCTTGCTGGCCTAAGTGATTTGGTCAGTATATGTAAACACATATTTTTATAGGAAGTTTTTAAATCAATTTGCCAGTTTTTAAATTTTTAAGTGACATTTCTTTATTATTTGGGGGTATGAAATTGACAAAATTTCTTAATCGGTTGATGGATAATGAGAATCTACTTGTGATTTATTTTGCTCTTTATGCATCTAGCCTGCTCAGGTAGGATCTGTCAGCTAGTATGCAGCATCAAGAGGTAAGTGATTATTACTCCAATAACCACTTAAAGCTTAACTCTGCCAAAACTCATCTGTGCTTTTCACCTGCGCAACAAACAAGCGGCACGGAAACTCAATATGTAGTGGGAGTAAATCAAACTTTAGCACCACTGCCCCACCTCAAAATACCTGGAAGTCACTCGGGACCGAAGCCTCACCTACAGAATTCACTGTTGTAACACTACCATCTCATCTCCATCAGAAATGACCTTCCGCATAAACTAACTGAATCAACTTGGGGAATGAAACCAAATGTCCTGCAAAACTCAGGTTTGATTTTTTTTACTCAGTTGGTGAATATGCTAGCCCAGTTTGAAGCATGTCTGCACATGCAATGCAGATAGATATTGGATTAAATTAAACATGTCTCCTAATTATTGGATGTCTCAGACCAACCCCTAGAAAAAAGTTTAGATTCTTGTATATTATCTGCTGCAATATGCACGAAAGAGTGAGAAACATTAACAACTTGGTGATCCTACACACCTTTTGTGTTACCAAATACAAACAGTCAAAATTGAGGTCTTGCAGAGACCGCCCACAACACCTTTAAAGGCTCTCTAGATAGTCAGCGTGTTGATTCTTGGATAGCTTGAACTGAAATTTTGTGGACATGGATGTAGCTGTCAGAATACCTACCGGTGAGACGCCACCTACTATGGGCCGCACGGAAGTTTTGCTAATTCTTGCTCACCCACATGGGTATATGAAAAGAAAATTTCCTCAGATGGAGGATTGGTACAACATACTATGCATGTGTGGTGACATTCAGTCAATGCCACACCTGATGGCTTGTGGACTGTGCCCTATTATCTACTCGGAAAAAGTCCTACTGAACGGGAACCCCAATGCCATCATAGTTGTATCTGAGCTAATACAATATAGATTAGCGTTGTCAACACAATTTGAATGGAATGGATGCTCATATATAACATAATGCGCTAGAAATGTGTGTTTGAAAATATTTTTTTAATGAAATAAAGAGAAATGAGAAGAGATAAAGTATGTTTATATTTAAAATTTAAGACGAGAATATAATTTTGGTCATCTATGTTCAAAATAAAAAAATTAAATGTAAAATCGTTGAAGTTTCAAACCATATTCATGAAGATTTCTGTAAGTGTTCGGCAACCGACTTGAAAAATGTAAGGTCCAAGGAAAATTGGAATAGAGCCGTGAAGTGTAGTTCTGAATCTTAAGTTCAATATTTGCTTTACATGTTAAATAACTGTATTTATCAATTTTTCCTGTGAAAACACACAACTGTTTTTTTATTTTTTTCTAAGTAATTTTAGAAATTTTAAATGTTAATGACTAAAAACTCTCTATTATTATTATTTTCTCGTTATTAACGATTTTATGTATAATTTCACCACATCTTTATGGTTTTATTGAAAATATAAAATTTAACTTTTTAAACGAAAAATAATTTGGAACTCAAAATGGAATTTTAATTCAACTTTTAAGATATGTAAGAAAGTAAGAATTACTTTGAGTGATTCAAACAATCTCCATGGTCTATTTGGCAAGACGTCTATCTGCCAACCCTGGAGTTTTGGGCAAAACTCCCGTTGGGATTAATTTTTTAAAAAAGGATTCTAATTTCACTGAAAGCCCATTTAAAAATTATTTTGGTTAGTTGAAAAGGATTATTACCTGACAATAAACCCAACAGTTTGAACTGTATATAACGAAATAGTGGTTTAATATTATCTTCTTTTTCTTCATCTTATTTTAGGCCTGTTATGGTCCTGCATCATTGTTTGCCTTTTGTGACATCAATTGCCAGCTGTCTTTCCATCTTTTGGGAGGTCATCCTGGAGGTCTGCTTGCTTGGGGTATACTGTCCCTGGCCATTCTTATGGCTCTTGGTTCCGCCATTCTGGATACGTGTTCGTTCCAGAATCTTCTTCTCTGTCGTCTCCATCTGACAATATCTTCAACTTCGCATATCCTTCGGATTTCTGTGTTTCGTATTCTATCACGAAGGGTTTTGCCAGCGATACTCCTGAGTACGTTCATTTCGCTGGTTCGAAAGAGATTTTTGGTTCTGACAGTGCCGGCTCTGGACTCTATGCTGCATGCCATTATGGGGCGGACACAGGTCTTGTATATCCTCACCTTGCTTTGGGTGTTCATATACTTGTTTTTCCAGATAGTCTTTAAACATCCGTAAATAGCTGCGGCCTTTTGTGATTGTTCAAGCACTTCGCCATAGAGGTCATTTTTGCACATTGTGCTAGCACCAAGTATTTAAATTTTGTAACTTGTTCAATTGGTGTGTCGTTGATCGCCACACTGCATCCAACTTGATATCTGGCTAGATTCATGCATTTAGTCTTGCTGATGGAGATATACATGTATTTTTTAAAAACAGTGTGGAATCGATGTAGCATTTGTTGCAGGTCTTCCTCTGATTCGGCTATGATGGTGACATCGTCAGCATAGCATACGATGTTTAGCATATTGTCGCCCATCTTGTATCCCAGGTTAAGGTCGGCAACTTCTTCTATAATTCTATCCATAACCACGTTAAATAGAAATGGGCTTAAACTATCTCCTTGTCTTACTCCGGTTGGTGTAGGAACGTCATTAGAGAGTTCTCCGTCTACGCGAATTCTTGTGGAGTTATTTAGGTTTATGTCTCTAAAGGTTTTGGCGATGGAGGCGATGTAATATTATAATGTATTAAATCAGCTATTTTACACCTCCACATACCTAAATATCTTAACAAACGGATCGAATAACATTGGTAAAATGCAATTTACTCATATATTATAACCATTAATTCACTTTTGATTAATTTTAAATGACGCTGTAAAACAAATTGGCTATACTTGATAAAAAAATTGATCTCATACAAATCCACAAATATATTTCAATTACATTAAGGTTAAAAAAACCGACTTGTATTTAGGAAGAATTATTACGTTTTCTAGTTCATTTAAAACACTAGTTAATTATTGTACTACAGTTTCGCAACCGAGCTGTCTAGTAGAGAAAAGGCCATAGAAAAGGTTGTATGTATTCGGAAAAAAATGGAAATGTATCGGCGTAACGTAGACGGCTCGCTAAAATATCAGCTGTCAAAAAACATGGCCGTTTTGTGAGTTGTGTTATGCTGTGTGAATAAATATTGTGGTGGATTATTAAAGTGGAGTGTTTATTATGTGATAAGTGATGTTTTTACATTCATTTACAAGGTAATATTTTAACATTCATTTTAATTTAAACCACACAACTTTTTAATATTGATTTATTAACGTAAGTTGACGTATAATTAATTACGATAATTTGCCAATTTATAAATGACATTTATCGTGTTTATTATATTTTTTATTGTTATAATTACTGTTTTTATGTTATCGTGCAGTTGTAGTGTAAGAGTTGACTCCCATTTGTGTCATCTGTTTTTTTTTCTCTTTCTCGTATTGTGTTTTCGTGGATGCAAGTTTGTTTACTTAATTTAATGGGTTTTTAATGTGATTTGCGGGTATTCTTTTGTAACGTGATATTATTCACGTATTAAATTACGAATAATGTCTATCTGAATTGCTTGAATATTGTTTTTTAGTAATAAAATAGTTTTTTTTAAACCATTGTGTCCGACAAGTATTGGCACGAATTGAAGTGATTATTTTCGGACATACTATTATACAATGTTTATGATTATTGCTTTACGATTTGCGTGATGTATCATTTTTATTATCTTAATAAAATTACTTTTAACGAATGAATGACCCGTTCCTGTCAGCTGTTTGTCCATCATACGAACCCCATCTTGATTCATAACAGTGTAGGCAGAGATAATAGATTAATACACTTTTCTAAAATAACAATTTTAGATATTTGATATTTAAACATCTCATTATTAAAAATAAAAAGAATTTTATATTTTTTCTTTCAAGTTGAGAAAATATTTATGCATATATAGATACCATAATGCAATTTCCCTGTCGGGGTAGGCAATGGGAATAGAGCGCCATACTTTCCCAACTTGACACACATCCTTAGCTTCATCCAAATACATACAACCTCGACGATTTCTCTGACTTTCTTCTTGCCTTCTTTCAGAATATCATTCACTTAATCCGACCATACTTTCCTTGGTCTTTCTCTCATAGGCCTTCCACTCACATCTGCACTATATATGTTATCTGTTTTGTTAGTCTTTTTTTCATTCATTCGTTCTACATGTCCAAACCATCTCAACATATTCTTATTCATCTTATTTAACACATCAGCCTTAAGTTCACTTTCATCCCTTATCACTTCATTCCGTATTCTGTCATACATTGTCACTCCATGTATTCTTCTCAATGCACGATTCTCTACAGTATTTGTTCAGCTCCTCAGTCTTTTTCCTATTCTTATTTATTATTATTATTAATATTTAGAATTTTGAATAATAATATCAAAAGGACAATTCATGTATAACGACTCTCTTTAATGAGTAGACTTTCCTGAAGGGCGCTCTGACTCAGAGATTTACTAGAATAATCTATAGGAGTAGTATAGAAGTTACAAGTAATTTGGAATGACTTAAAAAAATGTAGCGCGACCAAATGAATCAAATTCAGAAAGAGAGAAGAGCCTTTATAATAGGAGAGTATGCATAACGAGGTGTATGGACCTGGTAGAATTGAAAGTTGTGTATCATCAGGATTGAATTAAGTAGAGATCTGCAGTCTCTGCCTACTCAATTAGGGGCATTGCATGATTTTGTTGATGAGGATGATCCTCTTAAATTGTGCGATTTTTTTAATTTCTTAACATTTGTTTCTACAAGTCTAGCTGGTGTTTTACAATTTGGCATTTCTTTCCAAAAAACCAGAATCATTAGAATGAGGTCTTAAAATGACATAAAACTGTGGATAGAACTCGTATAACAATTGTTTCATGCAACAGATGCCATGAATGACGAAAGAATGACTTAAGTGAATATAAGTCAAGGTGTGAGTAAAATATATATATTGTGGCTGAATCAAGTCGGTCGGATTTTGAAAGAAAGTTAGAAGTTTTAATAGTGGAAGATTGTTTATGACGAGATGTACGAGTATGGTGGAAGCAAAAATTGTGTGGTTGGAAAGAAAAATTTGGAGACTTGTTCTCTCTGCCTACCCCGCAAGGGACACGGCATGATGATAGATTTGTATGTTCTATTTAATGAATGTTTTGCTAAGCAAATTAATTTAGTTTTTACTTAATGCCTCTTTAAACATCTTTCTGGTTGGTTGGAAGACATGCTTTATGGCAATAAACCTGCCAGGTTGTAAAGTATACAATGTAGAACAATACAAGTTATATAAATTGTTTATTAATTATTATTTTTTCATGCGATATGATTTTATCAAAATCTGCTAAGGTGATGATAGTTCACAAAAGTATTTTTGTACCAACTTTGATATATGGAGGTGAAACATGTGGAAAAAGACTGAAAGGAGCTGAAGAAATGCCTACACTGAGAAGGAGTGATAATGTATGAGAGAATACGGTATAAAGTGATAAGAGATTAATGTAAACTTAAAACTAAAACTGTATTATGTAAGATCAAGAGGAACACTGAGATGTTGTGGGCACCTGGACCGAATGCTTGAAGAAAGAGTAACAAAACAAATATACTGTCCAAATGTGGGTGTAAGGTGTGGTAGAAGAAAACCAAAGAAAGTATGTTTGAATTAAGCGAATGATATTTTGAAAGAAATAAATGTTAGAAGTTAAAGAAATTCTCAGAAAAAGTTATATGAGAATGTGTATGTATGTGGAAGATGTGAATTATGAGTCTGGCGCTCTCTCCTCTCTGCCTACCCCAACAGGGTATAAATATAGAGTAAATAATTATATCATAAATATAGAGTAAATAATTACTCGACTAACTGAAATACCAATTTAATAATCTCACAAAGACACTTGTGTTTAATGTTTCTTATAAGCAAATTATCTGATTGAATAATAAACACTATGATTTGTTTAATGTTTGTTTTTATAACATCATTGTAATTTTCTTGTATTACTTTCAAAACCACTGATGCATGACTGTTATTCCAATTATGGCAGTAAAGGAAAGTTTTTTTCTGTTTGATTTTCATACTCAATTAAATTCACTGCTTATACAAAATATTCTCTGCTGTACATGCTCTGTCGAGGTACAATCCTCACATTAATTTCCAATTTATATAACAATGTAAAGAATTTCGTTCTACTTTTATAGATTAGTAGTGTATATTTTATATGAGAATTGAATTAGACTTTTTTGTTCTCCATTATTCTCACATAAAATTTTCTAAATGTATCGCATTGCATTCATTCTGATGTATGGTATTTTTTGAACATATTTGTATTGGTGATATTTTCATGTTGAAGACTATATCGTCATCAGCCCCTTTAGGTATAGATGGCGTGTACACTTTTAAGAAGTACAGTGGAGCGCCAATTATCCGGGGCTCAATTACCCATGAGTTGAATTAACCGTGGTCCTCTGTGGTACGAATATTTGTTTAGTAATCTCAAAAAATACTTATTTCTAAATTTTTAAAAAACATCCACATTTTGAAAATTACAAAACAAGGACCTTAACTGTTATAAAATCTATGATGTACATTATACCAATTGACTAACGTTAGTAAATTGTTTTCCAGCGTCCACACCGATACACCGTAATTGCTACAGTATGATACCGGCGTTTAGCAGTTGTATCTGTCAAACATTAAGAAAAACTCTGTGTACCCATCTTGTGTAACAAAATTGATCTAGTATTTCACCTCTTAAAATATTAAACTCTTAATTTGGCTTCACTGTGTTTCTCAATTATCCGGGCTCGAGTGTCCCCCAATTACCACAGATAATCAGCACTCTACTGTACTTGAAGGCAACTCCTTTTGGGAAGTCTTATCAACATTTATGATTATATATGAACACTACATACGTACTTTACCCTCCATCTAAAACCGAATTTATTACTATCAAGATTAGTTGAGGAGTTTTACCTTCCAAAATATCCCTTCAATACTAAGGCTTGAAGACAACCCTTTTAGGGAGGACTTGTCAAAATATGATTATATATGAACACTACATATGTACTTTACACTCCATCTAAAGCCGAATATATTACTATCAAGATTAGTTGAGGAGTTTTGCCTTCCAAAATATCCCTTCAATACTAAGGCTTGAAGACATCCCTTTTTGGGAGGACTTATCAAAATTTATTATTATGTATGAACACTACATATGTACTTTACACTCCATCTAAAGCCGAATGTATTACTATCAAGATTTGTTGAGGAGTTTTACCTTCCAAAATATCCCTTCAATACTAAGGCTTGAAGACAACCCTTTTAGGGAGGACTTGTCAAAATATGATTATATATGAACACTACATATGTACTTTACACTCCATCTAAAGCCGAATATATTACTATCAAGATTAGTTGAGGAGTTTTGCCTTCCAAAATATCCCTTCAATACTAAGGCTTGAAGACATCCCTTTTTGGGAGGACTTATCAAAATTTATTATTATGTATGAACACTACATATGTACTTTACACTCCATCTAAAGCCGAAAGTATTACTATCAAGATTTGTTGAGGAGTTTTGCCTACCAAAATATCCCTTCAATACTAAGGCTTGAAGACAACCCTTTTTGGGTGGTCTTATCAATATTTATGATTGTATATGAACACTACATACGTACTTGACACTCCATCTAAAGCCGAATATATTACTATCAAGATTAGTTGAGGAGTTTTGCCTTCCAAAATATCCCTTCAATACTAAGGCTTGAAGACAATCCTTTTAGGGAGGACTTATCAAAATATGATTATATATGAACACTACATATGTACTTTACACTCCATCTAAAGCCGAATATATTACTATCAAGATTAGTTGAGGAGTTTTGCCTTCCAAAATATCCCTTCAATACTAAGGCTTGAAGACAATCCTTTTAGGGAGGACTTATCAAAATATGATTATATATGAACACTACATATGTACTTTACACTCCATCTAAAGCCGAATATATTACTATCAAGATTAGTTGAGGAGTTTTGCCTTCCAAAATATCCCTTCAATACTAAGGCTTGAAGACATCCCTTTTTGGGAGGACTTATCAAAATTTATTATTATGTATGAACACTACATACATACTTAACACTCCATCTAAAGCCGAAAGTATTACTATCAAGATTTGTTGAGGAGTTTTGCCTACCAAAATATCCCTTCAATACTAAGGCTTGAAGACAACCCTTTTAGGGAGGACTTATCAAAATGTATGATTATATATGAACACTACATATGTACTTTACACTCCATCTAAAGCCGAATGTATTACTATCAAGATTTGTTGAGGAGTTTTACCTTCCAAAATATCCCTTCAATACTAAGGCTTGAAGACAACCCTTTTAGGGAGGACAACATTTACGATTATACATGAACACTACATGTATAAACTACACTCCATCTAAAGCCGAATGTGTTATTATCACATATCGGAATTTCTACAAAGGTTTCTTTGTAGTTCGTCTTCCTGCAGAAATTTTTCTTACCAAATATGTTTTTCTAAATATATGCAGATGTGAATCTAATGGTCGCAGCCATCACCTTCCTATCCTTACACTAAAACCTTTTTTTGTAATATTTTTATTCTATCAATAATGGCGGGTTCAAATCTTGAGTAAGAACGCCTTTGAGGAGAGTTTGTATAAATTGTCCTTTTATTATTTTTATTATTTAGGTTTTAAGAGAGAAGGTACATGCCTGTTTTGCTTTACAAAAGCATTGTCAAACTGTACTCAATACGTCGCTTACCAAGTTTATTTTGAAGAATATTTTACAATCTGACAATTAAAACGAACTTATATACGAGTATATATAACATATACGAGTACGTGTATATAAATACTCAATAGGACTTAAGTATTTCTGTATAAGTTCGTTTTAATCCTCAGGTTGTAAAATATTAGTATTATAAAAAACAATATGACGTAGCGTATGAATGAACCATTTAAGTCTCATTAGTTCCAGATAATTTAATTCAGCCAATTTATCTAGCGCTGTTTATCAATTTCACCGTGAAATCCATAAACCGTGGTTGTCTTATGAAATTTAATTAGATACTGCCCTCCATTGTTCGTAGAAGCTCCAATTTCTTAATGTAATGGAAAAATCAATTATCGTTTCATTTTAATTGAACGATAGCAATAGATTTTGTTTCGTATCACTTTTTTTTGTTTATTTGTATTTTTTACATTCATAACTTTTTCCACTTACCGTATTAGCCCGACTATAAAGCGATGTTTTTATTTTAAAAGGCGACACATTAATAGGGGGGTCGCCTTATATTCGAGTTTTGTTTTTCATAATATTATAATGGTGTATATTTTCATAATATTATTATTAAATTCTGGTTGCCTGGCAATAAGCCCGCCAGATTGTATTTGCAATAAAAGTGTTAAATAAATGGATTCCAAAAAGCAGATAAAAAATAGGGGTCGCCTTATAATCAGGGTCGCCCTATAGTCGGGCCAATACGGTACTTTTTTACTATGAATTATACAAAACACTCTCCTGTCTAACTAGGCATATGTTCGTCCTAAGGCAGGTAAATTTTACGTAACGGAAAAAAAAACATAGAAACATTATTTAACATCAGAAACATTGTTCACAAAAAGGCAGCCACAAATCCGCAGAAATCAAGAAAAAGGGATCTACACATGAAATACTTTTCCATTGTATAATTTAAATCTAATTAGAGTTTTCATTTTGTGTTTGACATTATCTCTTACTAAATCTGGTCTGATTTCTAGCAGTCATTATTTAATTTCTGTTTTATATTTACTGTGTATCATATCTCTTATGGCGTTAGCTAACGCATTGAATGATTTAATAACCAGGTATATGAAACCTTTTATGACCAAAAGCCTTCACATGTGTGGTATATTTCTTAATTTTAAATTTCTTCCTCTTTTTTCTTAAACGCTTATTTCAGTGTTACCATAATAAAAGGACATTTATTTATACAGCTCAGTTTAGAGAGCAAACTCTTCTCAAGTATACAATCTTTTCTAAAAGCATACAGAATAAGATTTTTGGCATAAAGTGGTTGCCAATAGGATAGAGGTTATTCTATGGTATCATGACCCAAGTTCACTCTCATCCGTGAATAACATTCATGGTTTAGTTTGTAAAACACCTGTTTTCCATTCGGGGGTTGCAGGTTCTACTCCCATTAGTGTTCACATTTATAAAAAAATATTACAGTCAGATTTTCACTTAAGATTTGTTTAATATATTTTTGGTTGTTAGGAAGAAATTACCACATGGTAAAAAAAACTCGCAGGATGTACTGTATACAATTAAAAGTGTAATACAATATTACAAACACGCTGTGGGGTTTGACTCATACAAAGAATCTTGTTCGTGCGAAACATTGTTTGGTATGTAGCCTCATTTTTTCAACCTATGTTAAAGCATAAAATTTCACACAAATACGATGCCTTAGACCAGGAGTCTCCAAACTTTTTAGCCTAAGGGGCACACTGACTCCACTAAGTCCCAAGGGCCAAGATCTAGAGCAAGCTCATCATACCAACATATTGTAGTTTTGAATTACGCGCAAATTTTCGTATTGGGACTAGCCGGTGAGTGAGATATCTATGTCGCAGGGTGCGAGGGTGGACTCCGCTCCGTTCGCAATTTCGGTTGGTACTTACGGGCAAGTGTCAAATACATTTCATTGCGGCGGAGATAGCCGATGTATGCCAGTTATTGTGTTTCTTAATTGGTCGTTAAATAAAAAAATCTCATTATTATTTTGTATGATTTACTTACATTGTAAATTTTACTAATCAAAATAAACTATGACGGGCCGGATATCGGGAAAATCCGGTTTGGTGATGCTCGCGGGCCGGTGTTGGCCCGCGGGCCGTAGTTTGGAAACCCCTGCCTTAGACTGTTTACTATGTTCCTGTGTCTACGTCTGATATACACACATACCATGATGCCATGCCCCTTTTGGGCCAGGCAGAGATGATATATATCTACGCCTTTCTATACACACAACATGTGCCTCTTCTACACCCATACATGCTTTTCATACTTTCTACCTTTTCCTCAGTAATTTTTTTTCTCACTTTCGCCATCCATTCTTTACTCAATCTGTCATTTGGCTTTATTTAATATATCTCATTTGGCGTGTGGTGTTCGTCATAGAGCGTGTGTAATATCACGATTTCTCGCCACTTTTGCGAAAGTCGCTTATAAAATTGATTAGCGACACCCGTGGGGAATAAAAGTTGTTGGTCATTTTGAAATTTTTCATTGTTTTGGCGCAAATTAGTGAAAATGAAAATATGACTTGTATTTCTTCACCTAACAGGCACTTGACATAGAAATGTACAATTTATTATGAAGCATTTATTTTATTGTAAACCTTCTTCAGCGCATGCTCAATGCTGAGTGTCGTGGCCCTCTCCTATGTCTGGGACCTACTGAACCGCCTGTCTCCAATCTTCCCGGTTCTGGGCCGTGTTCAATGCTGCGTTAAAAGAAGACCCTGTTAACTCCTTTATTTGTTGGTCCATCAATATTTTAAGAGACTCTAACTCGTTTCCCCTCAAATGTCCCTGCCATCGCCAGCTAGTTATTCAAGACTATCGTAATTATTTTTAACAATATACCCAAAGGGGTTATAGAAATACGTGTGGTAAAAAGTGTGTGCGATGTATGGGTTTACTCAGAAAAAAAAACTGGAGCAGGTTGATAAGTTCTGTTATCTGGGTAGTATGTTTTAAGTGAGATGGGCGAGCTGAAAGAGATATTGAAAGAATGGTAGCGACAGGGAACAAGATAAACGGACCACCTAATTTTATATACGACGACCGAGCAATATCAACAGTAGTAAAAATGACAATACGTAATACGTTGGGACAATACGTAATACGTAAAAATGACAATACGTTGGGGCCCACTTTGTTGTATGTGCTTGGACTTGACAAAAGAAGGGTAAGAATAATAGTAATGCTATGGAGATCCGTTCACTAAGGAAAATTTGTGGAGTGTCAATGTTTGAAAGAAGGCATCAGAAATTAATGCATGGATAAAATTAATGATTTCAGTAAGATACAGAAATGAGCTTTAACTGTAACAAGGTTCCTTTAACTGTCCCGCGATTCTAGAAGCACTAAGTTTATATGTACCCAATAAATATAGCCGTGCAAGGAATCACCCTCTGTTCTACATACCAACTTACAGGACGAATATCATGGCTAAACACTCAGTCACGCGTGGTATAGAGATATTGAACCAACTGAATGACACGGTTGATATATTCTCGGTACCGTCTAGCAGTATGAGAAGAATCCTGGCTGATATTATTCCTAACGAATAAGCTAACGCTAGAAGCAGAGCCTCTTTGTGTAACAGGAGAAATCTGTGCAAAGTGGATAAACAAAAAAAAAAACTTTTAGATTGTTTGAACATGTGCAGAGAATGAAAGATGAAAGAATGACTAAGCGAATATACAAGACATAAGTGCAAGGTGTGCGTAGAAGAGGCAGACCGAAGAAAACGAGGCTGTACCAAATATATCAGATTTTTAAAGAAGGTAAAGTGAGAAGTATGAAAAATAGAATATTGTGCTTGACAAGATGTGCAATATGAATGTGGAGGAGGCGAAGGTTGGGTCCTTGGATAATTTTTTTTTTGACCATCTGTTCTCTCTGCTTACCCCACAAGGGACACGGCGTGATGATATATATATATATATATATATATATATATATATATATATATATATATATATATATATATATATATATATATATATATATATATATATATATATATATATATATATATATATATATATATATATATATATATATATATATATATATGTATGTTATAGCGAAATTTCGTTAGAACAGGGCCCGTAAAGCGAGGTATGAGTGTACAAACAAATTATACTAACAAATTGTTTTGTTTACCACCAAATAAGTCACGCGTCATACTGTAAGTGCATAATTTGACTAAAAAACACCGTGTAGAGCGCGTTCGGCGCACAGTTCGTCACACCTTGCCGAACTGTCAGGTCATTACGCGAGTTTTAATAGCTTTTACGCAAATTCGGGATAGCGAAACATGCATTATAAAGTTGGTAGTTACAAACTACAAAACTGACTGCAAAAATAAACATATCGTCTTTTTGCGGTTGAACTCATTGGCGTAACACTTTTTGAACGTGGGATCTAAGTGGGGGGAAAAATGAAACAGGATACTTCTAACTGCATTCTCAAAGTTTCAAATTGGATGTCATAAAATAAATTAAAATGAAATTCAAGTAAAACGGATTTTTTCTGGTTACTTCACCGCGTAGACAATGTCTTCTTGATGGGATTGGGGTGGGCAAAGAAAGCGCTATAAGGACAGTTTGCGCGAGTCGCTGACTTTGAGGACTGGGAGCAGGTGGCTCAGGACCGTAGAGGATGGAGCTGGCGTCTCAACGGCTACACGTGTAAGAAACAGTCAGTGTACTACGAACATGCGTCAGTATTGCCAGGCGACTTGGCAGGATCCACATGTCTGTGACATCTTCGGAGGGGCATCTAGGATCGGGCTATTTTCTCACTGAAGATCACATGATTGACGTTGAAGAGCAGCTCAAGATTGACGTTGGAGTGGTGAAGGGATCCTCGACTATGAAGTCCAGCGACGACGACGATGGGGATGCGTTATAAATTATGGGTGTTAGCATTTTTCCAAAATTTAGTATCAAATTTATCGGTGTCTGTGTTGATAGTAAGCTCTCTTTGATAGACAAATTACTTATATGGTTTTATCGAGTTTCTATAGTCTTAGAAAGTCGACCTTCGTGGCCTAATAGGTCTCCCAACCTGGAGGTTGTGGGTTCAAATATCTCTGGAACCTAGATTTTTTAAAAGGATTCCAGTTTGGTTTTCACTTAAGGCTTCTTTTACATATTTTTGGTTGGTTCTTAGAGATTAACACATGGCAATAAGCCCTCTAAGTTGTACTGTGTACCAATCCTACCAATCAGAAATATATCAAAGAGGCCTTAAGTTAAAACCAGACTGGAATCTTATTAAAAAAAATCTGGACTGCATCGAGATTTGAACCCGCACCCTCCGTTGAAAGACAGGCGTTTTATCAACAAAGCCAATAAAGTTGTCTAAGTTATTCCGGACTGCAGTGAACAAGATAAGGTTTTCTATGATGCTGGTCAACAATCGATAGAAGACGTCGCTTTGAGGTGAATATTTGTGTGTTTGACTATTTTTTTTATTGCTGAAATTAACAAACGAGTTCATATATTATCAAAATTACGTTCCATAGCTCGCAGAACCCCTGTAGGGTCGCTAATGACCCTCGTATCGTGGCTGCAGAGGCCGCCACTGTTCTAATTACAAGCACGCAAATTAATTACTTTTTCCATGTTAATCAGCTCTCTTCTCGGCTTGAATTGTGCGAACAGTGACGAGGTCGGGTCGGCCTGAACACATTTACTGTATAGTACCTAATTGCTGTGCGTGTCTAGTGCCCATTTTGGTTGATCAATCAAAATTGAAATTCTATTGTAAAAATCTTTGAATTTTTTTCCATACATTTGAAGTTTTGAGTGGGAATTTGAGAATAGTCGTACCGTTGCTCTACATCAGCGGACGCCAAACTTTTGAAATCCGTGCCCACATATGAACATTTTGCCATATACCTATTATTTTTTTAATATGTTAATCTGATGTGGTATTTGTGGGTTTGCTTTTTTATTTTTTTCTGCCATTTATTAATTTTCTGCTTTTTTTCTTAATCTATGTATGTACAAGGGTGTTGGCTGAAAAACATCTGATGTCCTCGCGACCGGGCTAACCCTATATTGGTGGGGTGTATCTCGGCTGTCATGAGATGAGGGAGATGTGAGATAGATAGCTTATCTTTTAAATGTATTGTCATGAGATGAGGGAGATGTTGTGAGATAGATAGCTTATCTTTTAAATGTATTTTCTGCTGATCTTGAGATAAATGGGGGATGTCATGAGATGAGGGAGATGTGAGATAGATAGCTTATCTTTTAAATGTATTTTCTGCTGATCTTGAGATAAATGGGGGATGTCATGAGATGAGGGAGATGTTGTGAGATAGATAGCTTATCTTTTAAATGTATTTTCTGCTGATATTGAGATAAATGGGGGATGTCATGAGATGAGGGAGATGTTGTGAGATAGATAGCTTATCTTTTAAATGTATTTTCTGCTGATATTGAGATAAATGGGGGATGTCATGAGATGAGGGAGATGTTGTGAGATAGATAGCTTATCTTTTAAATGTATTTTCTGCTGATCTTGAGATAAATGGGGGATGTCATGAGATGAGGGAGATGTTGTGAGATAGATAGCTTATCTTTTAAACGTATTTTCTGCTGATCTTGAGATAAATGTGCGATTTTGGAATGTATTTATATATGCACATACTATGTTGCTATCAATAAACCTATATTTATTTATTTATTTAACATTGAAAGTAATAAATAGATGGGCCGGATTGGAAAATTAAAATGAATTTCTTTATATTATATATTATAAAATTAATTTATTTATATTACAATACATAAATAAAGTCACTCAAAATGAAATAAAACAAAAGTAATTTTTATATACATCTTCAATCAATTAAAAACAATCATAAATAATATTTTCTCAGATGATGGCAGTTACGAGAGATATCGAACGGCGTATAACGATTGGAAACAATGTCAATGGGATACTTAAACATTCATATATAACATATAAACGAACCTGATAATATCAACATCTGCTAAGGTCTGACCACAATAATATTTGAGTACCATTAATAATGTATATGAATGAAAAGTGGACGTGTAAACAGACTGAAAGTTTTGTCATGTTTGTACGATATGAACGATCGATTGGTATTTTGTGTTTTTTTTTGTGCCGTATCGACTATCGACTGGCATTTTGTCATTTCTGTGCGTTATTTACCATCGATTGTCATTTTTTTACCATATGGACCTTTGTCATTTTGTCGTTTTTTGTGCCGTATTAACCCCATCGGTTGTCATTTTTGTGCCATTGTCATTTTGTCGTTTTTTGTGCCGTATTAACAACCATCGACGTGGATTTTGTCATTTTTGTGCCGTATCGATTGGCATTTTATCATTTTTGTGCCATATGGACCATCGATTAACATTTTGCCATTTTTTTTGTGCCGTATTAACAACCATCGACGTGCATTTTGTCATTTTTGTGCCGTATCGACCATCGATTGGCATTTTATCATTTTTGTGCCATATGGACCATCGATTGACATTTTGCCATTTTTTTGTGCCGTATTAACAACCATCGGTGTGCATTTTGTCATTTTTGTGCCGTGTCGACCATCGATTGGCATTTTGTCATTTTTGTGCAATATTGACCATCGATTGACATTTTGTATTTTTTTACCACATTGACTGACCATCAATAATTGTCATTTTTGTTCCACATTGATTATCGATTGGCATTTTGTACATTGTTCATAAATATGAATAATCATTTGAATATTTTTTGCGACCAACTTCCTTTATTTACTTATGTCTGATTGGTTGGAAGAGATTGCCACCTGGCAGTAAGCCGTTCAGATTGTTATTACAATGAAGTGTTAAATAAATAAAGAAATTCGCGCACCATACCGTGTCGCATATAGCACCAAGAGGAAGTTCAAAAGCCCATCGGAGTGTGCCATGATCTATGTTATATGGTATGGAGTAGGACCTCCGACTCTTATTAAAAATTTCAGATCTTTATTGGCGGCTAACTTTGTTGTAACGGTACGCAGTCGATTGAGACTTAACACGATCACTTCTAATAGTACGAGTCTTTCAACGAAAACAAAATCCCGTTGTACCATTGAAAACAAATCATTCCCCTTTCCACAGTACAGTTATGATAAAAACGAAAATATGAAACAAAGTGGCAAGAAATAGAAGAAAAAAAAACGAGATCGACATACTATATCTACCTACAATGCAACAATTCCCACGGCGCGCACGGCGAATGAATTGTTCAATGCGGATTATTTCTGCATTATCTTAACGTTTAACCCGGTGGCCCGTGTGTTTTTGTCTTGTCTAGACTCCCATGGATTCGTTACACTCTGATTGCCTGACACAATAACTTACTATCATAAATGCTATCCGCGTCGTGTTATACATTTCTCTCAATCGATTGTCTCATTTTGTTTTGTTGATCGCGAATCCCGATTCGGGTGCCCTTAATGTATTTCGCATCGTTTATGATTCTTAATCATGTCTGATGATAGAATTAGGAAGCGCAGATAGTATCTTCAGCCGACCCCAAATGGATGGGTTAAGACGAGGGAAGAGTAGAAGATAGTATATTCTTAATTTAGTACAGATAGACAGACCTTGTCGTATCAAAAGCACTGTGTTAATTATGCCATCTGGACAACACTGGTCGTTCCACGAAACAAGTCATCTTCTATGAAAGACATCGGGTTCTTCTGGCATTTCAGCAAGTGTCGCGTGGACTGTTTCAACTTTGAGCAAGTTTAACCCATTGCACTCGATAGCTTTTTGTTATGTGCCTACCGCCAACTCGAAGCATTTTTTAAGAAGAAAAATAAAAACATTTACGTTGAAATATAATTAAATTTATAAAAAAATATATTTTTTTAAAATTTTGTTTTGGTAAAATAGGTATGTCAGGAATAGAATGGACATGAAAATTGATTATTTGAAGTTTCTCGATGTATGGTATTTTACATAACAATCCCCAACGTGAAGTCCAAGTTTATTTTCGCAGGTTTCAGCACAGTTAGCTTATACGGTAATAATATACCATGAAAGTACACGTGTCGCCCTTGGGACTTGTTTGTCTCCGAACGAAAAATTCCATTGTGTGTTGAGAGTGGTATTTTGTGTTGCTATCTCGACTCCTCAAGTGCGAGGAATAATATCGTTATCTGCAGAACTAACCTACCTTACTCGATCAAATTCCGTAACTTATTATTATTTAATTTTACTAATATGATCCTTGGTTAAATAATATTGAAAACTAAAAAACCCAATATATTAAAAATATTGAGAAATAAGACGTTATTTTCTTGACGCCATAGCGGCGACATCGAGTAACACGGCATACCACGCATGCCGCATCTATGGCGGCATTCGAGCGCAAAGGGTTAAACCTCTTTTACTTTTCTTTTCACACTTTTCTATCACCATGACTTTTTATTTCGCAACGTTATTTCTCAAATCTTTCTATTAACATCTCTCATACAATTTTCTTATCCGACTCGGTAATTTATGTTCACTCTCCGCTAACAGTACCATGTCATATTCGACATATGCATGCCTCCCATTGCCCTTTGTAGATCCTCACACATGATTCTATGTAAATATTAAACAACCAGAGTGACATAACTATTCCTTGCTTTACCCCTTTTAAAATATCAAACCACCCAGCCAGGACACTATTTATTTTTATTTATTTATTTATTACATATGACAAGAAATATACACAATTTGCGAAAAAACAACAGGTAATTTAATTTATACATACAATTTTAATGGACCTGGGCTTGTTGCCTTTCATTTGTCGTGTCCCCAGTAACTAGGCTTTTGCCTGTATCTTACTGAGGATATTTAGCATGAAAAAATAAATCGATACTCCTTTCCGATTTTCGATTACACAAAAACAAAACCCCGTTGCATATTCTCACCAACCTGACAAACAGTGACACTCAATTACAACTTGAAACATCATGCAAAATCAAACTCTTGACACATCATCACTCCAGAAAGACCAAAAATGTTCATCTCAAAATATACCGCACATAATCATAAGAATAAAAATAAAAACAAAAATATACAGAAATACAAATACAAAACAACAAAAATTAAAACATCAAGAAGAAACCCACACTTAAGAGCCCACACAAATCTTTTCCACTCGCCATTCATCCTGAAAGCCCAAGTACTCAAACTCCTGTCGCAATAACAACCACGCTCCGATCGACTGTCTAAATGGGTTTCCTCCCTTTACCTTTATTGAATTCGGCACACCATTGTATGTCATGGGAGCTAAATAGGCATATTGCCTTTGGGCAAAACAGGTTTTAGTTGCCATGCGTGTCATGTCTCTGCTGAGTCTGCATCTTCCCTTCCTCTCGATGTTAATGCCAGAGAATGGATTTGAGATGCAAATTGGCTATGTTCAGGACCCGATACTCTCTGAAAAGCTCCGCCGTGGGATACCGAGCAGGAAGTTTATTAATTATTTTCACAATAAATCTTTGGGAAACCTGCAATATGTGTTTTTGGGTTAAGGTGCATCCCCCCCAAACTGATATACCGTAAAAAAGTGCTGACTGACATAAGGCGAAGTATATAGTTTTAAGAGTATTTTTACTGAGCACATTTCGAATTATACGGAATATATATCCTAGTTTTCTGATTTTTGTGTCCAAGTGTTAATATGGACCTCCCAACGAAAGAACTGATCAACATAAACTCCAAGGTACTTTATACTATCAACCCTTTCCAAAGAAACACAACTTCAGTCAGCCATGGGTGAACAAGTGTGCAGTGTTATGTATTTATTTGTAGGTGCATGAGTTCTTGTAGAGTTATTACTTTTAATACATGATCTACTTTTTTGCATACAATGACGCAATACCACTATTAATTCACATTGAACGTCATATGTCTTCCATAGCTTCCTTCTTATCACACAATAATATGCTTTTCCAAGTTCACAAACGTACAATATACCTTTTTATTATTTTCCGTCATCTAATCGAATGCAACGTAATAGCAGAATTCCTCAGCTTCCTCTTAATATTTCATAGCTCGCCCATATATGTGTATCACTTTTACTTTTCCTTTCACAATTTTCTGTCACCAAGATTTTGGATTTCCCAACATTCATTCTCTTTACATCACTCATACAATTTAGTTATCAAACTCTGTAATGTATCCTCATTTTCCGCTATCGATACCATGCAAGTATAACTCGCTCAAATGTTTACTATTGTATTTGACGATGATCTTAAATTGTTTCTAAAAATATCAAGCGTTGATGACTGTAGGAAACTCCAAGATGATATCAATAATACGTGTATATAATAGTATATTATATATGAATGGAACATTCTTAACAAACTCATCTTTAACGTATCATAAAGTTTTGTTATTTCATTTGTAAGAGCACGAAGAACTATTTATTTTCGTTGTCTTATGAATGGTCAACAACTGTCTAGGTCGGATAAAACAAAAGACTTAGGTGTTTTATTTTAAAGTGATCTTTCGTTTGATTTTCAAATTAAATCAGTCTGCAATAAGGGAAATAAGATGCTTGGGTTTGTAATTCGTATCACCAAATTATTTACAAATATCTACGTATTCAGAATATTATATAATTCTTTGGTCAGAAGTCATTTGAAATATTGCTCTATAATATATAATAATATGGGCGCTAGCAGGGATTACGTATTCACTCATGCTAGAAAGGGTTCAGAAAAGATTTCTCCGTTATCTCTACATGAGAGAGAATGGATATTTCCCTGGCTTTATCCAAGTGTCTTCTTACTGGGGATGCTTAGTCATAGATCATTGGAGAGTGGAAGATATTTTCGATTGGGTGTCCCCTTTTTTTGTTTGGTAGGGTAATCTAGTTAATCCATCCGTCCTGAACAGCCTTGGTATATATGTTCCGGATAATTATTCGAGACAACGCACGTATAGATTGTTCAGTCGAACCAACCTGCCTTTGGAAATGCCGGTAGGTAGGGCAATCACACTTTTTAACCGCGTGTGTCCTGATATAAACGTGTTTCATATATCACTCAGCTACTTCAGAAAGAAAAAAACTTAGATATAGTATCATACTTGAAATAATTTCATTTTTTATATTATTTAACGTACTATATTTTGTTTTAGTGTAACATATACATTTTTACTCTTGCTTTTATCTAATAAGTCTTAAAATGTTAAATTGTTTTATATATATTTTTTCCTTGTACGAATTAGGGAAACCTGTAATGTGCAGAGGACTTGAAAAAAATAAATTAATAAATGCCATCAGCACAATCGATCCGCACACACACACCGTTCAATTCGACATTTGTGTGGTACCTATTGACATATTATGTAGTTCCTTTAAACATAAATCTATGTAAATATCAAACAACCAGGATGACATGACACAGTCTTGATTTACCCCTTTTGAGATATTAAACTACTCAGCCATGGCAATGTTAACTCGAATGCATGCTTTACTTTTGACATACAATGACGCAATACCACGTATTCATTTAGATTCAACACCGTATTAATTTAATATTGTCTATAGCTTGTTCCCTATAATTTTATAATACTTATCCGACAATCTAATTCATCCTCGTTCTCAGCTCACACTGCCTAGAAAATTGCCAGTTGTATTTATGTGTATATAAAAATAGTGTTTTAAAGAGCTCTTAAAGACTTTCCTGTTGGAGTATTATTACTCGAGGAGTACCTGCAAGCAACGTAAAATAGCCAATGATAAGTTTAGTAAATAAAGCAAACACAGTTTGGGCGGCTCGACTGTTACATCAGATAGCGAGCGCTGTTCCCCGATTCTGCCGGGCTGGGCCGGGCCGGGCCGCCCGCGACTGCGAGATGAGGAGATGTGTAGATAAATCAATTATAACTGTTCAGGCCCACGGTGGAAGTGTAAGATGCCCGGTGATGCTGGGTACACCGAGCAGTCGTGCTCCAACATCGGTCGGTGGGACACTTTAATACCTAATGAACGGAACTAATTTTACATTACATAGACGTATTTTTTTATTTATTTTATGTTTAGAAAACCTCCAGTCTCTTGAGTAAATTATATTATATACATACCATAACGCCATTTCCTTGTCGGGGTAGACAGAGAGGGCAGAGTGTCAGACTTTCCTTAGCCTCTTCTCTGGCTTTCTAAGTTTCCTTCTTTCAGAATATCATTCACTCAATCCAACCATACTTTCCTTGGTCCTCCATTCACACGGCCTCCACTTTATTAATTCATTCGTTCCACATACCTAAACCATCTCAGCGTGCTGTTCTTTATCTAAACACATCAGCCTTAAGTTCACATTCATCTCTTATCACTTCATTTATTATTCTGTCATACAGTGTCATTCCATATATTATGTACATTATGCAGATTATACTTAACTTACTCAAGATCAGTGAAGTTTTTTATAGAATATTACATATAACACTTGATATAACGTGAAGTAATAAAAAAAAACTATAAGTTGAGATATAAAAAAATTACCACTAGACATGTGTGCACCGAGAAAAATACATGGAGTGACAATGTATTACATAATATGGAACGAAGTGATTAGGGATGAATGTAAATATAAGGCTGATGTATTAAGTAAGATGGAGAAGAGCTCTCTGAGATGGTTTGGGCGGCATGTAAGACGAATGAATGAAGAAAAACTAACAAAACAAATATTATGTACCATATAGTACAAATGTGAGTGGAAGGCGTGTTAGAGGAAAACCGAGGAAGATATGGTTGGATAAATTGTGTGATATTTTGAATGAAGGAAATGTAAAAAGTTCGAGTAATCGTAAAAGCTGTGTGGATGAAGAAGACGCGAAGGATATACACATATGTCGAGATTTGTAAGTCTGGCGCTCTATCTTTTGTACCTACCCCGACAGGGTATATATGTGTATGAATGAAAAATCCAAAAATCTAGGAGAAAGAGAAAATATCGAAACAAAACATTTGTGTGTACTTATAACTAGGGTGTGGCGCTCACCATTATGTAAATCAATGGGTTGTCAATTATTCAGTAAGTGCAGTAATTTTTGAGGTGCATGGCCGCGCGGTAATTCGCTGGACTTCCGTGCGGAAGGTCGTCGGTTCGAACCCCGCGTTGTGCTACTCCCCTCGAACGACACAGGCACTTCTTCCGCCTAGTTTTCGAGAGTATAAGGATACCTATGACTTCGGTCATATCTATTCTTTAAAAAAAAAATCTTTCTTTTAAGTGCAGAATTTTAAATCCCAAATGCGTGCACTGAGAAGAATACATGGACAATGTATGACATAATATGGAATTAAGTGATGTGATGAATTTGAATCACGCCTGATGTGTGTTGAGTAAGACGAAGAAAAGCATTCTGAGATGGTTTGGTCATGAAGAACGAATGAATGAAGAAAGACTAACAAAATAAATATATAGTGCAACTGTGAGTGGAATACCAAGGAAAGTATGGTTGGATGAAGTGAATGATATTTTGAAATAAGTAAACTTTAGAAAGTCGTAGGAATCGTATGAGAATATGTATGGATGTGGAAGCGGCGATGGATGTATATCGAAATAGGCAAGTCTTGCGCTTTGTCTACCCCGACAGGCGAATTACTTGATGTTATGTATTAAATTGTCGACAATATGCCTTCGACGAGTCGTCCGATTCTTTTGACACATTGCTCGTGGCCAAGGAGACAGTCTGGAGAGGTCTGTGCTTACTGGTGGAAGTACGACGCACACGTGTAAGGACGACGGAAGGACGACGCACAAGAGGAAGAGTCCCAATGCGTTGGGCTGACCAAGTAAGAGATGCAACTGGACTACCCATAACAACTGCTCTTCGAACCGCGGAGTGCATAAATTAACGGAAAAGAGTAGTCAGAGGTTATCATGGGAGTCGCGATGCTGTCATGAGCTACACGACGGGATGGATGGACGTATGTAATGTGTGTCCGTGACAATGCCCGTTGGTATTCTGTCTTACCAACTAAGCTACGGAGTTATCCAGTCTAGATTTCTCTCTTGAACATCAATAACGAAATATTATCGCATGCTCTAAAAATTGAACATATTATTTGATACGTAAATTAAAATGAGATTTTTTTTTATCATTTGTAATTGCCATTGCAATATTTTATTATTTAATCGCCAGGTTCTAGCTTCAAACGTTACCCACTCCAGACTCCAGTCTCTCTGAAAATTATGTTTAATACTGAATGAAACGAATACAGGAAACTTTTCACTTTTGTATTATGCAATTGCATGGCGTGGCGACTTCCCTCTGGCGGACACGATAGGCAAAACGCGTGTGTAATATTGAATTGTCATTTCGTAACAATATTTATTAATTTATTTTCAACATACACACATATTATCTTGCCGTACCCCTCGGGGGTAGGCAGAGGGAACAAATCTCCAAACATTTCTATCCAAGCACACAATATTCGCCTTCTATATTCATACAATATTCTATTATTCGCGCTTCTCTATTATTCGATCTTCTAATATCTATATTTCTCACATTACCTTTTTTTTTTTTTTAATATTTTTACATTCATACATCGCGTTATGCACAATCTTCTCTTATTCATAATTCTCACTTTCCTTTTTTTTATCTGGCACTTATGTATTAAAATATAAATCAATTTGTCTGGTCCATTTGATCCGACAATGTTTTCTTCGGTCTAACTTTTCCACGCACACTTTGCACTTGTGTGTTTTAAAACCTTTCAATTATAAATCATTGTGCCTGGTCCATTTGATCCGACAATATTTCCCTCGGCTCACCTCTTCCACGCAAACTTTGCACTTATATATGTATTTTAAAACCTTTAAAGTGTAAATCATTTTGACATAGTTTCAATGTCTTGAAACGAAAGAATAAACCTCTCTCGCCGCCAAGTATTTTGAATTGACATTAGAAACGCCTCTTTTCGCCGCTTGGAGTTGCTAACGTTTTTTCCTTCATGGCATTTTGAAGTTTCCCGTATTAATATTTCTCTTATATGGTTCTACAATATCTATATATTTTAGATCGGCATACGAACTGCGGACCGACGCGAAGTGACGCGAACGCCCGCAGCGCGCGGTACCCGCCTATCGCCTCATCAACGAGCGGCGTCTTTGACATCCATACCAGTTTGTGAAAGAAATACCACGATGAACCATTTAATGGAAGTATTTGTCCTATGGTAAATAAGGTAATTTAAATGGTTGACCCTGTAAATGGAACTGACCTGTATGCATTATGGAACTTTTAAAAGTCAAAATAGACTGTTTTAAAAAAAAATCTGTGTTCCAACAGTATTCGAACATGTGACTCTCGGGTCGATTGAGATGGATTTATAATATTATTCCTGAACTTCATGAATTCATATCATATCTCAATATATCCGAATTGGTTATATGGATACATTGAACAGTGTGGCCGGGAGACGACATTGATTTCAGCCACGTTCCACGAGCCTTAAAAATGTGTTCTAATTAATATTACATACATACAAACCATCACGCCATTTTCCTGTCGGAGTAGGTTGAAAGAACAGAGCGCAGATTTTCCTGTCTCGACATGCATCCTTCGGCTCTTCTAAATCCATACATTTCATACAACTACGATTTCTCTGACTTTTTCCATTTTCCTCTTTCAAAATATTATTCACTTTATCCCATCATACTTTCCTTGTTCTTCCTCTACCACGCTTTTCACTCACATTTGCACTGTCATTTATTTTGTTTTCTTCATTCATTCGTTCAACACGTCCAACCTATTACAGAGTGTTCTTTCTTATTTTACTTAACACATCAGCCTTAAGTTCATATTCATCCCTTATCACTTTATTCCGTATTATGTCATATATTATCACCCCATATATCCCTCTTAATGCACGCATTATTCCTAAAGCGTTTATTCGACTCTTTTCACTCTTTTTCCACGTCCACGATTCACTGTCATACATCAAAGTTGATACTAGAATACTGTTGTGTACTGTCATCTAAGCAGATTTTGATACTGTCCGGTTCGAGTATGTACGTTTTAGAGCCTCATTGACTTTGTTTCCTATCACTTAACGCCATTCGTTATCCCTCTTAACTCTTCCATGAACAGGAAACACTACTCGGAATTTCTCAACTTGCTGTTCCAATCTTTCGTTATATATGTATTAGAAATATTACGTACTTATTTTATATTTCACAATTTTTGAACGATTAGTTAATTTTTTATATCGCAATCATTAGCAGCTAGCTATCCATGGTCGTGATATGCCAACGAGCTTGATACATAAGATTAACGGGCAAACGACCTTTTTCATACAAAAGACTTAAAAAAAAACAACAAAGAAATTAAATATATAAGACAGACCCATCATAACAACAGAGCTAACACATATACGAGTATAATTTAATTTACTCAATTCATCTCGGCAAGAATTTCTTCACTTTACTCTTGTACTCGTGAGTATTCAAAATCGTATGAAAATCTATACAATGCCTATACTGTTTACTCAATCTGTGCAGTCTTGTTATACATGAAATGTTGTTGTACAGCATCGGTACAAATACTGTAAAATAGGTGGATGGTTGCTGCTCAATACTCGGAGATTCCGGTTTACTTGATGCTTTTTCGGTGAAAAGTAGCAGGGTGAAGAGATTCCTCTTTAGCAGGTAGAAGTTTGTCGTAAATAAAACACAGTAGACGTTCCAGAAACTGAGAATATATTTTGCTCATTTTTCGTTCCTTATGTGCAGCCCATCGCTCATCGTAAGCCCCTTTATTCGCCCGTGTATGCCGTCGCGGCTTACTAGATACCATGTATACCGCGCGCTTTCTTCATGCATGGGCTGTTCGATTATTTATAGTGACTATTGCGAAGGCCACGCATAAGGAACATTTCATTACAATATGTACAGTAATAAATTTTTTTTTCTGTATAATATTTACACAGCAATTACAAACCAAATCATATATTTTAAGTGACGCATACGTCCGATACAGTTGTAATCAACGATTAGTCTATTCTGCATACAAATGGGGAAAGTCCAAACGATGTTTTTGAGGTATCTCTACTTACGTGAGTGCTGTTGCTACCAAGGGCTCTATCCTACAAGGTGTCTTCTAATTATCTTGGGATACTATCTTCTATGCGTGAGGGTGTCTTCTTATATCTTTAAATATATGGTTCTCTATTCGTGACAACTATTCGAGGCATATGAATATCGATCTATTTAGACTGGTAATAAGTAGACAGTACTCTTGCTTTGTTACGCGGACTGTCCCTTTTGAATAGGGTCTCGGATATTGACATCTTTAGCATTTCAGAAAATATATGGTTTATAGTTAAGACGTTAACACTGTGGAGGTTTAAATTCATTAGTAAACCAATTACAATTTAAGAAAATGTTTTTAAAGAGGGCATTTAGTGCTTTCTTAGTAATGGGAGTTAGTTGTTTCGGCTTAACAATTATTTGTTAGTTTGTATTTCTTTTTTAAGTTTTGTATCTCATTGGGTTTAACCTGTAAATGTAAGCTTTACAAAATAAATACATTTATACTAAATATTAAAATAGTATATTTAGGTTTTATCTATGATTGTTTATTCTTTTCTTTTACCTTTTTACGTGTTGAACCCAAATAATGTTTCCGTTGTTCCATATCAAAGTGTTTCGGATGCAATGCGAAATGTCCTTTATGTTTATTTATACCATTCAACATTGAATTAATATTTTTGGTATTGGCAAATTTTTTTAGACCGCATAACAATTTGTTGCGGTTTTACATTGTAATTTCGGCGAATTATTTTTCAATTATTCTTGCGGTTACCTTGACAATTATACTGGTTTAAATGTAACAATGCAGTTCCTCTTTTTGTAAGGTTGGAAGCTTCAGTATTTTAATGTCGTCACATCGTCAGTGTATGGAGTCGAACATCAGAACAAGATTCTTTCGTTGGTTTTTCTCATGTGGTTTCCCCAGGACCTAATTTAGTCTGTATATTGCTCTTCTTGGGGGGTCTTTTTTGTGTGCCGAACTTTGGTTTTCGTAATATTTTCTGCAGCCTGTCTTGGAGGACTGTCTAGTTAGTATTTTTTAAATTTTTGATCTTATGGAAATAAACATAGGTATATTGTGTGTTGATTTTCGTCAACAGTTGTTAACGAAAATCAACACACAATACACCTAGGTAAGCTAATCAAATTTCTATACATACATACCATCACGCCGTCTCCTTATCAGGGTAGGCAGAAATGAGAGAGCGCCAGACTTTCCTATCACGACACACATCCAGATACATAAGCATTCTCATAGAGCACCTACAATTTCTTTGGGTTTTTATTTATTTATTTATTTAACACTTTTATTGCAAATACAATCTGGCGGGTTTATGGCCAGGCGGCAATCTCTTCCAAAAACCAGACAAAAGTAAATTAAGCAAGTTACGTGGTCGCATAAATCATTCAAATGACTATCCATCCCCTCGAAATCCATAAACACATATGTGAGCACATGTCCACGAAGCCCACAAAGACGGACAATCACCCGAACATTATTTTTCATATACAGTGAGATATCATCAATCAAAAGGAAAGGAAGGGAATGGTGGAGAGGAAAGGAAAAGAAAAATCAGGAATTAAATACGTTATATTACTGACAAGAAATTAAGAGTTTTTTTAGTCGCTTCTTAAAGCATGCCAAGGACGGAGCGAGTCTATTGGTTTGTAACTGGTTCCAGAGTCTCACTGCATGGACAGTAAAGGACGACATAAAGAAAGAGGAGGGGTGAACTGGAAAGGCCAATAAACAATCTGTTTGAGCGTAGCGCTAATCCATGATTGGAAATATTGTGAAATTTTTCGGCGAGATAAGAGGGGGTGGTGAGACAGTTAAGGATATTATACAATATATACATTATGTGAATTTGGCGTCTATTTCTAACATTCAACCAGTTCAATGCCTTCTGGTATGAAGTTATATGATCGTACTTACGTAGGTTGAAAATGAATCTTAGACAAACATTTTGACGCTGTAATTTGTCCAGCTGTTCCTCTATAACATCCAAGTAACATACGTCCGCATATTTCAGAATCGGAAAGATCAGAGATTGTACGAGTAAAATTTTGGTTTTAGTTGGTAGGAATCTTTGCAACACTTTAAGGGAATGAAGGCTGAAGAAGATCCTTCGGCTTACCTCATTTATTTGATTTCGCCACGAGAGAGTGTTTTATGTTTCCTTCTTTCATAAGATCGTACGCTTGATCCAACCATACTTTCCTTGGTCTTCCCCTCCCCTACCACGCCTTCTATTTACATTTGCACTGTATATTTGTTGTGTTAGTTTTTCTTTATTTATTCGTTCAGCGTGCCCAAATCATCTCAAGAGTGGTCTCCATCTTGCTCAACATAGCCTAGAGTTCAAACTGATCCCTTATCACTTCATTCCGTATTCTGTCATACATAGTTATCTTGTTTATTCTTCTAAGTGCACGCATTTCTGCAGCACTTGTTCCACGTCTACGAGTATGTCTCACTCCCATACATGAAATATGGTACTAAAATACTGTTGTGAACTATTATCCTAGCAAATTTTGATAATGTCCGGTTCGAGTATATAACATATCGTGGGCTCAATACTATAACTAGGTAACTCTAAATTCTCTATTATGAGAAAATGGCGTTCTTAGTTTCGAGGTCCTTTTGTCTGGTAACTCCTCTTTAACCCTTTCCGGTCCACAAAAATGTTCCATCAGGTCCACAACAGATTTACAGAATTACAGGGTAAAACAATACATCCAGGTTGTTTTTAATAAAAAAAAAAAAAAAAAAAAAAATGTCGAATGACATTCGATATAGGACTCACTGGAATAAAATCGATCTCGAATGACATTCGACATAGGACCGGAAAGGGTTAATGATGAGGTATCGCGCTAATATTTTTTATGAAACTAATAAAGGAGGTTTCAATAGATCGTAACATGTAAGTTATATGCACTTCAGATATCTAATTTATCATTGAGCATTCTTTTGTTACTTAATTATGAAAATGCTAAATAACTCAGTTAAGAAATAATATTTTAAGATACCTAACATATTTATAGCATTGGAAAACCCTTTCGATGAGCAATACACTGATGTAAATAACTCAAAACCGCCAAATTTCGAGTTACCTAGTTTTAGTATTGAGCCCACGATATGTGGATGCATTGAGATACCCATTGTGAAGAGAATGCGCCCAAATACCAAAACAAATGATTTGTGATGTTTGCGATTTCATGTTATATATTGTATACTATAATTAGTGCATAAACCAGCATGGCCATCAATTTGAGCACTAGCGATAGCAAAAAAATTTATACGTCTTTTTTAGTTTGGAGTTTAAATATTCGATATACTAAATAAATGTTGAATTAATAAGCATTTTGGGTAACCCTGTATTAATCCAGAAAATTCTTTCAAGCAACCATTATATAATATTATGTTGATACGTTATATTTTGTTTTATCATATAATTATTTGTGATATGTAAATGACACTTAATTATGGCTTATTTCTCCTATAAATAAAAATATTAACCTATTTATTCTTTTTTGTCTAGGGTCTTTCAAATTGAGCGGTTGTTTTTATTAATTTTTTTTAAATTCTTGAATAAAACACTTGGCTTTGATTTCAAAAAACTTTTTATTGGCCATTGAAGTATAATGTATGACATTTAAACACAAAAAAACAATATCCGCCAAATGTCCACCTCTTGCAGTTCCACAGATGTCCACTCTTTTGTCAAAATTTTCGATGACATTTTGGCATAATTGCGGTTCTAACTCACCAATAACGCGAATAATTTCATCCTTGAGCTCAGGAATTGATCGAGGGTCTTTATTATAAACCTGGCTTTTCACGTAACCCCAGAGAAAATAGTCCCCAACGGTGTCATATCACATGATCTCGGTGGCCAATTAACATCACCGTTTCCGGAGATTACAATACATAAAACAATTCAACAATTTGAACACGTTGTTGTATTGTATACGACTCTATTTTTTATAAATGCCATACATTACACTTCTCAAATGTCACAAGACCCAGACAAGTTCGCGACGCCATCTGTGTTTTATCCAAGAATTAAAAAAAACGCTCAATTTGAAAGATCCTTTATATTATATATCGCCTAACTGCTAACAAAGCGAAACTACAATAAATACGTACTGAGGTCTGAAGACTCATTTTTTATGGTTAGTTTAATTACGCGTCAAGTTTTCGTGACTCCAAAAGACAAGCACAATCCGTCGGTAAATTGCATTTGGAGTTGACCGATATTGTTGGATTTTTGGAGTACAACGGTAACAGACCGGCTATTGTCCGAAGACTACATCACTCCTTCGCTTGGCTATAAATAATTAGTTATGAGCGCGCGAACCGAGACTCGACTATCTACAATATAATATGTACTCTTGGCGAGGCGTTATGGTCGCTGATCTTTACGTCATGGTATCTCTATTCGTAATATTGTTATATACTTGTTACATTTACAACCAACAGCATTACGGCTGAAGTGACCGTCGTTCGTGACCATTTGGAACATTTATTTTTTGTCTGTGAACATTTATTTTTTTCTAAATTAGATCAAAATAAATCTCGAATCCTTTCATTTATATTTGTCAAAAGTGTGAAAGGAAAAGTAATGTGTTATTATATGATATATGGGCGAGCAATGAAGAATTAGAGCAATGTGAGGAAGTCTATTATTTAGGTAGTATGTGGAGGAGGCGCAGGATGTGTGTCGAGATAGGAAAGTCTTGCGCTCTTTCCTCTCTGTCTACCCCGACAGGTAGATGGCGTGATAGTATATATGTATGTAGGTAGTATTTTCTCAGTTGATGGAACAGTTACGAAATATATCGAACGGCGTGTAGCGATAGGAAACAATATCAAGGACATTAAAACTTATATCGTCGAATCAGACAGTATCGAAATTTGCTAAGATAATAGTTGACAACAATATTTTAGTACCGACTTTAATTATGAGAGTGAAACGTGGACGTTGAACAAGACTGAAAAGAGCCGAATAATTGCGTACACTTAGAAGAATAAGTGGGGTGACTATGTATGACAGAATACGGAATTAAGTGATTAGGGATAATTGTTATACATGCGTAGGTTATTCTCGATCAAAGCTTTAATTTGGTTTTCATCAGTGGTAATCGACTTTTCGGAGCGGGCACCATCTTCGAGTGTCCATTACGGATTTTTTAAACCACATCGGATACACGATCGCTACTGTATCGTCGCCATACACTCTGTTTTTCCCTTGCGGTAGTAAAAAAGTATCGACTGATTTTGTTTTATCTTCAAAATGACGCTAAACATCGCTTAAACAATTCGAGTTGACAATGGCCCAAAAATGCGCTAAACTTTTTATCTTTCACCAAAATTCTGCACGTTTAGAATGAAGTTAGCAATGATTTTTTCCTAAAGATACAGACGACCTCCGTGGCCTAGTTGGTAAGACGCTTGTCTTCCAACCCGGAGGTTGAGGGTTCGATTCCCGTTGGAACCCAGATTTTTTTCAATATGGATTCTAGTCTGGTTTTCACATAAGGCCTCTTGAACATCTTTCTGGTTGATTGGACGATATTGCCACACGGCAATAATCCTGCCGGGTTATACGTTATACAATGAAAGTGTAATACAATACAATACGATACCTATCCGAGAAATACGAAACTATTTCCTCGTACAAGTGATTTAATGTAAGTTTATCATATAAGTGACAAGTTACCAGATGTCTTTAACATAACATACGTATCAGCAGACCGTTTCCCTCTTGGGGTGGACAGAGGGGACAGAGTGCCAGACTTTCTCATCTCAATACACATATTTTGCTTATTCTACGTCCATACACATTCGTTCCACGTACTTAAACCATCCCAGAGTGAACTTCATTTTGCTCAACACGTCAGCCTTATGTCCACATTCATTCCTCACTTTATTCTGTAGACAGGATGGACAGAGTATCAGACTTTCTTATCTCGATACATACTAAGCCTCTTCCATATCAATACACATTCGTTCCACGCGCTTAAACCATCCCAGAATGAACTTCATTTTGCTCAACACGTCAGCCTTATGTCCACATTCATTCCTCACTTTGTTCTGTAGACAGGATGGACAGAGTATCAGACTTTCTTATCTCGATACATACTAAGCCTCTTCCATATCAATACACATTCGTTCCACGCACTTAAACCATCCCAGAATGAACTTCATTTTTCTCAACATATCAGCTCCATGTCCACCTTCATCCCTCACTTTATTCCGTAGACAGAATGGTGAGAGAGGACAAAGTGTCAGACTTTCTTATCTCGACACATACTTATTCTCTTCCATGTCCATACACATTCGTTCCACCTGCTAAAACCATCCCAAACTGTTTTTCATCTTCCTCAACACATCAGCCATATGTCCTCATTCGTCCCTCACTTTTTTCCGTATTCTGTCATTCTTTGTCACCCCATGTATTATTTATCTCTTTAACGACCTCTTCAATTCAAACAAATGACATGCGGGCGATGCAAAAAAGGTGGCATTCGCCTAAATTGCCCGCCACAATAGGCTACAAGCGCGACATGAGTAACAAGTGACCACATTAATAATAACACTAATTGTGGTCGCTGACCGTGAATGTTCAATTAGTGCTGCCGGCTAGCGGAGCGCGTGTGCATATTAGCATCATCCCAACAATATTTAATGTACAAACACCACCTTCCGTTGTACCAACTCGTACACTTGATCAGGATATCGTAGCATTGTAATAAAATAACAGTTCCTCATTTCTAATTTATTGTTAATTACTGTATAATGAATGCAAATATTCATGCAGACTAGCGGATCCGTTGATCTTAATACTCGTTATATTATGAAGACGTGCTTTTGAATTTGTAGGTCTGTGTAGTTTTATGATTATATTATATGAGTCGTTCACAAGCCAAGTGAACCAAGTCAATTCTGGTTAGTTTTGAGTAAACTAGGTTCAAACATATTTTAGTATTTCTAATTCTGTAAGGGTATGTCGCAATTCTGTCAAGTGTTATATTGAGTACATTTATTACATTTACTTTGTACAAAAGCATTTTTTGCTAAAAGCTAAAGCTTTTCGCCCACCTTTCATGCAGTCATCTTAAATTCAATATTTTTGAACTTGGTTCACTTGGCTTCTGAACCACTCATATGATAGTTGTACTCGTATATGCAATACATGACTTTTGGACGATTCTTTCTCTGTATGTATCATATCAGATTAATTTAACTCAAGAGTTCCGAAAGTGGTCGATACCCTCTGGGGTCGATTTAATTTTTCTAGGGGTCGATAGTTTCAATAAAAAAAATTGGGGGTCGACGACAACAAAAATAGACCCCCTTATTTTTTTACCCTTCTTATGAACGGCCGATCGTTCATCGTAAGCGCCATTTCCCGCCACTGCATGCGCTCACACCTCGCAAAATATCACAATTTTCGGGAGTTTGCGCAATCAGAGGCCGGCCGGCCAGCGATATAGTCTCGCGACGACCATCCATAAGTCTCATTTCCATTGCGGTCGCGATGCAGCGCGGACCCAAACAAACAAAAAATCAAACAAATATCAAATTATAAACAAATCTATACACGTACAAATATTATACATCCTATTTTAGGGTGACGCATACGTCCGATACAATATCTATGATTCCAATAGGTACCTTATTAAGAATATTTGTCAATATTTGTATTTATTTTTAATTTACATATTTATGTCAAAAATTAAAAAAAAATCTCGTATTTTTTTGCTTTAATTTTCGTCAGCGCATATTTCAATATTAAATGTTGCACAAGATGATGCCATAATCCGTAGTCCTTTTTATATTTTTCAAGTGATTAAAATGAACAGTTTGATATCTAGTGAAATATTTAATATCGAGTACTGTACAAACTTATTAATTTGAGTAGGTAAAGTAAATGAGTAGGGGGTCGACGGTTTTAAAAGTTTTTGGTAAAGGGGTCTGCGACCGAAAAAAGTTTGGGAACTCTTGTATTAACCTTTTCTCTGCCACAAAAAAAAGTGGTGATACCCGTCACGTCGAACATAATTTGCAAAAAATAACTCGATCAATTTTCAATATTTTTCTTAAAATTACATAGAATTAATTATTGGCTTACCAGAGATTGTGAAATATAAGACTTAAAACAGTTTTTATTAATAATAATCCAAATTTAAAATTCGACATTTGTTCAGGGTTGTCACACGCTCATATTTACACTAAACCGATATCCAATAGGTATGCAAAAAATATTTCACTACATAGCAAGAAAGAAAGAAGAAATATGCACGAGTGCCTAGTTTTTGTTTATTATTGTACAAAAAATAGTCCGATTTTGATATAAAATTAAAAAAACTACGCAAAAGCACTCAAATAATAATAATAGTATAACATAGGTTCCCAGCGAAGTAAAAAGAATTACTTAAAATTATCGAAATAAAACTTGAAAATAGAATCAGCATACAATAATAACAAAGATCGCAAACTTTGTAAACAATGAATTGAGAATTTCTGCTACAACTTTAAAAAGGGACAGCCCTGCACGGTGACGTTCACAGTTGTCAAATGGAACTGTCGTTGAAATATGTCGATATTTCGGTGATTTTGTGGTGGGCGTGTTCGGTATGGTATTTGTCCATACATACTTTTGGGTCATAGTGCTATATTGTATTGTTTTATGTTTTCGTTGTTTATAGTGCAACGTAGCAGATACCAAACTGAAATCCTTTTTTTTAAATCTGGATTTCAACGGGAATCGAACTTGCAAATCTAAGATTGGAAGACAAGCATCTTACCAACTAGGCCACGAAGGTCGTCGGTATACTATATGATTCAGGAACTAGCACCGTGCTCGACTACAGCAGTACCGGTATTGAAGAGCGGGTGTAATTAGTGCCAATTAACACACTTTCTCTGCTTCTTCTAATCGCTAGCTGCAGCTTCATGCCGCCACCAGACAAAGCTATTGTTTCGATATCTTCGATCTGCGTCAGGGCCTCACCAGCTTCTGGGCCGCTCCGCCCCGAGGTGCTTCCGTCATAGTTATAATAATCCCAGCACTTCCTATACATTACACTAGAATTTATATTTATTTTTTCTTGTTAAAGTTCCGTCTTCTTTCATCTAAGGTGCATGGCCGCGCTGTAGCGCACTGGACTTCCGTACGGAAGGTTGCCGGTTCGAACCACGCGCTGCGCTACTCCCCTCGATTGACATAAATATGCATTTTTCGACCTAGTATAGCGAAGATAGGGCGATTTATTTTGCCTCCTGAAAACACGTAGCATAATTAATATTTGATGGTACGGACATAGAAATTACAAAGGTTTTGGGGTTAACATTGTGGAACTCCATATTATTATGTTTTACAATAAATTACTACTTCTTACATTAATCCCATCCATTTATGTATTCTACTTATTACATTAGTCCCATTATATACGCATTTTCCTCATATCTCGAAGCTTTCTTCAAGCGTATTGATCCTTCCGCCTGAATAGTCTCCGGATAGAAGGTAGAAATACGTGTAGCGGGGATTAATGTAGTTAGTGGAATAACTTAAAGCTGATGTCGTAAGCAAGACGAAGAAGAGCACGCTGAGATGGTTTGAGCGTGTGGAATGAATGAATGAAAAAAGACTAACAAAACAAATATATATGTTAATGCAAGACGGCATGTGAGAGGAAGACCAAGGCAAGTATGGTTGAATCAAGTGCATGATATTCTGAAAGAAGAAAACGTAGAAAGTCAGAGGAATCGAAGAAAATATATATGAAGGGGTATGGATGTAGAAGAGGCTAAGGATGTTTGGCGAGATAGGAAAGTCTGGAGCTCTGCCCTCTCTGCCTACCTCGACGTGATGGTGTGTATGTTTATTAAATATTCGATTGATACATAAATTTATAAATCGTTATCTATACAGGGTCATTGAAAACTTAAACTTTATTAAAAAGCAAGTCGTCGGGCCATTCTTCAAATTATCAAGTTGAATTAAAACATAGCAACAACATATCAATATAAATCATGCTTATGTTATGAAATATTATTTTACGTTATGTGCGATTATGTTACATTACGCAATGTTACGTTACAAAATCAGTTTGAAAAAATGCCCTAAACAACAACACAATTTCCAACGTACCCAAAGCAGCCCCCATTTTCTAACTGACCAGATCACTCTCGGGGATAAGGCAAGGAAGTTTTATCGATTAGCCGCCCCGCGTCAGTCCGTCTTTACGGGCCACGTGTCTCTCTCTCGTGGACACGTTTTATGCCAATGCCCTGACTGCACGTGGAAGTAATGGGCTCACCTCCTATCCTATCTCTCTTAATTAGTTCAAATTAAATATAATATAATTAAAGCTTTTTTTATAAAGTTAACATAAAAAATAATCGATTTAATTGTAAAGCTATTAAAATTACATTCGTACATATTACAATATATTAATCTTAACAACGAGATTTTGTCATATGTGGGTCGAGGGAACATCGCCAGGATGAGGGAACGAGGCTCGCTCCCGTTTTAAGATTTGTGCCCAATAGTTTCAATACTGCACCCCCGAGTATCCATACTTCATCAGTTTAGTTCGATCTCACCACTACTTACACTGTATGGGGGACAAAATAAGTCCCTGTCCAGCACGATCTACACCAGAATATCGATTTTTTCATGAGCGCGATGTCACGTAGTGACGAAGAAGGAACTGCCCAAAGGGACTCCTTATCCGGTGGCGACACACCTGAGTGAAAAGAATATTAGTGATGTCGGACTTAAGGTCCGACGCCACGGGAGAAGGAAAGTGACTCGCAGCGCAGATTTTTTTTCTATTATAAAGTGGCTTAACGCCTGGAGACCATATTTCATCACCATAATCCATACTTTATCACTGAATATCCACATTTCATCATCCAGTATTAATACTTCATTTTTGATTATCCTGTAGTTCTTCGCCGAGTATCCTACTTTATCGTCAAATATGGGTACTACTCGTATATCATCGAATATACACATTTCATCACCCATTATCCATACTTTATCACTGAGTATCCATACTTTGCCATCAAGTATCCATATTTCATCATACAGTGTCAATACTTAATCTTTGATAATCCATACTTCCTCACCGATTATCTATACTACTCGTACTTCACCGAATACACACATTTCATTACCCATTATCAATACTTCATCCCTGAGTATCTATACTTAATCACCGAGCATCCATCCTTCATTATCAAGTATCAGTTTTTCTTTTTCGAGAATCTAAACTTCATCATCCAGTTTTTTTTTATTATAGTATTTATACTTCCATACTTATCGAGTATACTCGTAAATACTTCCATACTTACTGAGTATCCAAAATACATACGTCAACGATTATCCGTACTTTGTCATCGAGAATCCATATTTCATCATCCAATTTTAATAATTCATTCCCGAGTATCCATACTTCATAATCACCGAACATTCATCTTTCATCACCGAGTAATATGTTTCAACGATATCCATATTTCATAAGGTAAATAAATGTGTTTATCCTAGACATGCTCCATTTTCATTACATTTAAAATGCTTTAAAAATTTATCACAGCGATAACTTGTCAATGAACTGTTTGACATCTGTGAAGTTATTTCTGATTGCATAGGGCAGCGGTCTCCAAAGCGGGCTACGCGTACCTCAGGGGGTAGGCACCGTAGTCGAGGATTTGAAGTGAGTCAGCTGTTGAACACCAACAAACTCACCGGCCACACCGCTGTACTGGATCCGATGGCATATCGGAGCGCATCGGCATGTTTTTTTTATCTTTTTTAAAGAATATGTTCATATATGATCGAAGGTATAGGTATCCTTAAACCCTCGAATACTAGGTGGAAAAATGCATGTGCCATTCGAGGGAAGTAGCATATCGCGTGATTCGAACCTGCAACCTTTCGTATGGAAGTTCAGTGCGCTACCGCGCGGCCATGCACCTCAAACGAAAGGAGACGACACTTCAACAAGAAAAAAATAAATATGAACTCTAGTGCAATGTATAACATAGGAAGTGCTGTGATTATTATAATTATGACGGAAGCATCTTGGGGCGGGGCGGCACAGTAACTCGTGGGGTTCTGACACAGATCGAAGATATCGATTTTTTTTAAAGAATATATACATATGATCGAAGCGTATATATACTCGTATTCTTATACCCTCAAATACTAGGCGGGAAATATGTATGTGTCACATAAAAGGAAAAATAAGTAAATAAAAAACTTATTTTATATTTTTGTGTTCACCACACCCATTCACCATTGTATCACATCTCTCCCCACTTCTCTTCCCCTACCTCATCTCTCTTATATTATATTATTTACACTTGTACATAATATATTTTAACAATTAAGTTTATCTTCACCTGACGATGAAGACGGTGGTCTTCGAAACCGGTTGTGACTCTAAAATAAACCTGTGGTGGACACAAAAATATAATTTTTTTTTTTTTTATTTACTTATTTTTCCTTTTATGTAAAACATGGCACCACAAAGTGAAACTATAGTCTTTTCGAAGATACAATAAATATGTATGTGCCATTCGAGGGGTTCGAACCGGCGACCTTCCGAATGGAAATCCAATGCGTTACCATACACTTTATTAGTCGTCTGTCTTGGCAGTGGAACGATGGTGAACGTTTAAATTGGTAGGATGTTTTGACTGCTATTCGTTTTAATTGGGGGTCCGCACTATTTTTTTTGTGCCTTAGGAGTAGCGATCAAAAAAGTTTGAAGACCATTATATAGGGGAGTGTCCTTTTGCTTTTATCTCTCACTAGTATTCAATTCGGTTACCCTGATGAGTGTAGCATGCTCGGCTTGATGGTGGCATCTGATTCACTTCTATTTTTATATCTCTCCGCTTGATTCTAATCACCGTCGTAACATTCCCGATTTGTCATTTTTACGACTTCCTTGCTATCATATTGGAAGAATGCGTTTTATTTATGTAACTGCTTTTTTCTTTGTCTTCTGCTGTCCTGTTAAGAAGAATGGCATAGGATCGTGACGTTGATAAAGGAAATAGTTTCGATTCATTTGTTCCCTGTATATTACTCATTCAGGTGAATGGATGAGATTTTAGTTAAGGATACAGAATAGTGAAAACGTGCGAGAGGAAACAAGGTAAAACGAGCTGCTAATGTTATACACAACAACCGCGCAATATCAACAGAGGCAAAAGTGATATAAGTAGTAAAAATGACAGTATCGATGTCTAACGGACTTATATTTGTAAAAATGACTCGACTCATTAAACATAATATTCTGGGCTTATTTGTAATATGAAAAAGTTATGAATATTTAGTGAATATAAATTGGCATTTTATTAATGTTAAGTATGTTTAATGTATCATATATGGTATATATCCATGTGTGTGATTTGATGATTCAAGATTGAGTAAAGTTAATGTATATGGACTTCTGTATGCAGATTATATGGTTATGCTTGCTGAAAATGAAGAAAAAAACATAGATTTTTCAATATAAAGTTAGGTTCTATGTTCTTGGCAATGCTATGTGGATGGAGAATGGAACGTTTCCGAAACGTACAGTATTATAAATGCATCCAAATAGACACTACGGTCATTCTGATAAATATTTCGCCAAATAACTCCCACACTGTTTATCTCGACGTGCTCAGTTTTGTAACGATGTACAATGATTGGATGAAAGAATTTTATCAAGAAACAAGCCTTTGGTTTATGAATGGATCTCACAAGTGGGTGGCCAGTACTGCTAGGCTGTTGCAAAACCTTGCGTAACATCAGTATCGATGTCAAATGGAGGTATATTTGTTAATAGGACCCAACCCATAAAACATATTATTTCTGGTTTATTTGAAATATCGGAAAAGTTATGGACATTTAGTGAATACAAATGGGTATTTTATGAATATTAAACATGTTTTTTTATATAAAGATTCATGTGTGTGATTTAAAAAATGATGAGAGATGTAAGAATGAGTGAAGTATGATATATGGACTTCTGTATGCAGATTATATGGTTATAATTGCTGGAAATGAAGGCGAATCAAGTGGTATGATAAGTAAGCTATATGAGAGATATTTAGTAAAAGGTTTGAAAATGAATGGAGCGAAATCAAAGGTAATGGTTATAGAAATAGACGTGGTAAAAAGTGTGTGCAAAAACAGGAGCAGGTAAATGAGTTATGCTATCTGGGCAGTATGATAGACGAGTTAAAGGGACACTGAAATAAGGGTAGTGACAGGGAACAAGGTAAACGGAGCACTTGATGTCATATACTCGTAGAATAACCGCGCAATATCTACGGTAGCAGTTGGTGCCCACATTGATGTATGGAACTGGAATTTGAATTTGGCAGTAGAAGGATATAAGTAAGATTGATGCTGTGGAGATAAGAATAATTTGGCAGAAGAAGCATATGAGTAAGATTGATGCTGTGGAGATAAGAATAATTTGGCAGAAGAAGCATATGAGTAAGATTGATGCTGTGGAGATAAGAATAATTTGGCAGAAGAAGGATATGAGTAAGATTGATGCTGTGGAGATAAGAATAATTTGTGGTGTTTCAATGTTTGAAAGAAGGCGGAATGAAGACATCAGAAATGAATGGATGGATAAAATGAATGTTAAGTAGGATGAAGAAAGGAGCTTGTAAACAGTTTGGACATTGAGTTGGATCGAGTGTATATTTTGAAAGAAAAAATGCACAAAGTCAGAGAAATCGTTGGAGGTGTATTGATGTAGAAGAGGCGAAATATGAGTTTCGTTAAAGGAAAATAAGTGCTCTCTCTCTCCTTGCTCTCTACCCCGATAGGGAGACGGCGTGATATGTATATATGCATTGTTTTCCCTCACATTCTTTGTTAACGCTCTCGTGTTGACAAAGCCTTAAAAATAAATTTAAATAGTTACCTGTATTTCTTTAGAACTTGTGTGTTGTTTTTCCTTTCCCGACCGATTGATTGGTTATGGTTACTTGTTGCCGATCGACTTTGTAAGCGTACAAAACATCCATCGTTCTTTTTTATCAATGGGCTTTTTGGTTACGCTCGAATTGTTACGCCTCTAGAATTCGCAACACCGTCGTGCTATCATAAGAAGAAGAAAAGAAAGGGAAAATTTTGTATAGCGCCATTGAAAGAGCAAACTCTCTTCAAGGGCGGTCTAATTCGGTACTCAAACACGTAATTACTAAACGTATTACTTCTAGCGGCTATAGCAGCGCCCGAGCGAATCATGTACGAGTATAATACTTTATTTGCATATACGAGTACAACTCTGTGAGATTATTGGCAGCGAGAATCGAACCTGCGACCTCCTGGCCGGAAGACAAGTGTCTTATCAACGAGGCAGCGCAGGTCGTCATAACGCCTTGCAGAGCACAAATTGTGACAATTTTTACTATATAGAATATTAAGCCAAATATATATATAACTTTGCTATTTTATACTGACACAGAGACATGATGCGATTCAAAATAGAGAAATTACTATAATACCAAATATTTAAGGAGTTTCAGACAATAATTTAAGATGTGATTGTAGATTAGTGGAGAATTAAATGCGAGTAGGTGGGACACGTTGAACAGGCGGGGACATTAATGTTGTAACTAAGCGTTCCGCCCTGGCCTCTCCGCGGCTCAACCCTCTATCGGTTCACGCTGCTCTTCAGTCATATTTTGATCTCTTCGACTTGTATTCTCCCTTTCATGTTCTTCCTTCATATGCCTTGCTTTCTGACTGACACGCTAATTAGATATATTTTAGTGTGCCTTGTGTTATATGTTATTGGCGTTTGAGGCTTCCATTGGAAATCTGAAAGAAAAAAAACATCAAAGAGTAGTTACAGAGATTTTGTAGTTTTTGCAAATCTTCCAAATGTTTGATTCTTTTTAACCTGATAAAATACGATCATATCATTTTATACCAGAAGGCGCTGAACTGGTTGATCGTGAGAAATAGACGCCAAATTCACATACTATATCTATTGTATACTATTCCTAATTGTCCCGCCGCCCCCTCTTATCTCACCAAAACATTTCAGCGTCTCCGATCATAGATTTTTCAGTTCACCGCTCTTATATTTTACGTCGTTCTTTACTGTCCATGCAGTGAGACTACGCTCGTAGAACCAGTTACAACAAACCAATGTAAGACTCGCTCCGTCCTTGGCATGCTTTATTTAATAAGCAACTGAAAAAACTCTTAATTTCTAGTCAGTAATATAACGTGTTTCATTCCTGATTTTTCCTTTCCTCTTCACCATCCCTTCCTTTTCCTTTGATTGATGATACCTCACTTCTACTCTAATATGTGTATTCCCATTAATTTCATAAATATGAATAATCTTTTGAATATTTTTTGCGACCATGTAACTTTCTTTATTTATTTTTGTCTGGTTGGTTGAAATAGATTGCTGCCTGGCAACAATTCCGCCAGCTTGTATTTGCAATCAAGTGTCATATTAATAATAGCGATAATAATTCTTATTAATTTTATAAATATGGCTTCCTATTTTTATCCTACATATTACAGGTACAGTTCTTTTGGACAGGCTTCGTTAGTGGAACCAAGACTTGGTGGGTATTTTAACCTGGATTTACCAGAAGGCAGCTCTCTTCTTGCTAACAGACAGATCCTAGGCATTTGATGAACTGGTACATCAAATAGTTGACAGTCTCTGTGGTCTAGTTAGTAACACGGTTGACTTCCTCCCGGGGTTTCTTCTTTGGTATGGTTCCCTTTAACATATCTGGATCGATAAATTGGACGAATTGAAGAGAAACACGTGGAGGCAATATTGTCTTTGACTCTAGTGATCGAGGTTGAAGGTTTTGGACCACTGAAGTAGGCGCGAAACACGCAGTCCGTTTATCTTATTCTCTGTCGCTGCCTTTCTTTCAAAGTTTCACTCCCATACATCAAAGTTGATACTTTTGTCCATATTGTGTTACATAAATACATACACACCTTCGCTCTGTCGTTGTAGGCAGAGAGGGCCCCATACTTGACTATCTTTCGTCACACATTTTTCGCCTCTTCTACATTCATACATACATTTTCATACAGTTCCTACTATTTCTCTAACGTTTTACTTTTCCGTCTTTTAAAATATCATACTCTTAATTCAACCCTACTTTTCTTGGCCTTCCTCTATCACGCCTTTCACTCACATTTGTATTGTATATATTTTTTTGTTAGTCTTTCTTCATTCATTCGTTCCACGTTCCCAAACCATCTCAGAGTGTTATTCATCTTGCTCAACACACCGGCCTTAAGTTCACACTCATCCTTAATCACTTCATTTCGTATTGTCATACATTGTCACCCCATGTATTTTTCTTAATGCACACATTATTCCTAACGCGTCTATTCGACTCTTTTCAGTCTTGTTCCACTCCGCGTTTCACTCCCATACATCAAGTTGGTACTAAAATACTGTAGTGGACTATCATCTTGGCATATTTTGTTTTAGTTAAAATATCGTGTTAATATTTTTATGATTTGAAAACATTTCTATCATCGGTTTATTATTAACTCCTTTCAAAAGAATACTTGCCTTTTGTTAACCGGCCGATTTCGAGTAGGCAGGGACATGCTTCCTGTCGCGGTTTGTTCGCCCACGTTTCGCCTCTGTGCTCAGAGGCACCGAACTCGATCGATCGGCGGCGTGACGTGTCAGTTGGACTGACCCCGTGAGAATTTCGCGGTTTACGCATAGTCCGGTCGTAAAATTCTTATTATTATTGCATATGAAGTCACCATTCTGGTCTAGTGGTTTATTTTATTACAATTTCGTTGTATACACATATGTTAGAACGCAACCTGGGATGATCATTCCATTTATTTTTTAATTCTTTTGTATTCATGGTTGTACGTGTTACGTCTGGCGGGTTTATACATATATTTCTTGCAGCCAACCGAAGTATAGGATGATTTGTGCCATCAAATTCAAGTCACAATGCAATTATATGAGCTGATATAATAAAACAATTTATTTTAAATTACATTTCTAAACCATTTAAAGTTTTAGCTGATTAAGCTTCAAAAAATTTTACGATCGATCTATAAGTGTAAAAGTTCCACGAAGAAAGAAGAAACGCAACGTTCATTGGACGCGGCAAAGATGCGGCCTTTAGTACGTGTTTTATCAATAAAATATGAACGATATGCTAAACTCTTCACAGTTAGTCATTGAGGTTTGTTGACACATTTATCTTGTCACTTCTCCTCTATCTGTTTCCGATTATTTATCTGTGTTTACATGACGGAACTGTTCGTTAGGGGTGTGTTCCCTCAGAGGAATACTGACCGTGCAAATACGACAATTATAAAAAAATGGAATCCATAGGTCTTCCTCTTCCACGCCTCTCACTCACATTTGTACTGTATATTTGTTTTGTTAGTCTTTCTTCATTCATCCGTTCTATATGCTCTTCTTCATCTTTCTAACACATCAGCCTTAAGTTAACATTCCTAAGCACTTCATTCCGTATTCTGTCATTCATTGTCATCCATATTTTTTTTTTCGAATAAATCTACTTAAAAGTCTATTCTAGGAAATAAAGGCATTCAAATATGGAAATGAGGAAAACTCGGAAAAACCAACAGTCAAAATGTTTTTTAAGCTAAATTGTTGCATTGAACACTCTTGGTAACTCTGTTACTAAAACAACACATTTATACGAGTACTTACAATTAGAAGTTGACAATGAATGCATTCATACAAGTTATAATCTTGTCATTCGAAATGCATCTACTGATCGACTTGAATTATTGTCATTCGAAATGCAACTTCGATCAACTTGAATTATTGTCATCGAAATGCATCGACTGGTTGATTTAATTTATTGTCAATCGAAATGCATCTACTGATCGACTTAAATTATTGTCTGTATTAAATTATTCAAAACGCATCTACTGATTAACCGAAAAAAAATCACCGCCGTATTTTAAGAGATAAAATACACTGGGCGGTCAAAATAGGCACTAAAAAACAAAAAAATATTTACAGGGCACACGTCCAAATAATAGAGAAGAACGGTTATAGTTCCATTATATAAATGAAAGGGGTCTAAAATGGAGTGCGATAATTATCGTGCTGTCAGTCTAGTAAATATGATAAGTAACAAATAAGAAAGAGCGTTGATTAGGCACATAAGGAATAATATATTTTTTCAAAACAATCTAGATTTATTTATTATAATCATAGGTAATAAAACGAGAATAAAATATCGTAAAACAGCGATACACGCGGCACTGAAAACGCTGCCGAATTATAACTGTGTGGCGTCACAGCAGGGCCACCGAATGCGAAGCTATAGGAGCGCCACATACGGTTGTATCTCGCAAGTCCTCAAATCGGCGATCGACCGTTTCGTTATAACGCGTACTTTGAAATTTAAAAAAAAAATGAAATTGTTAAATCCATTCTTAGCTCGCGGGCCGTACAAAAAGTGCGCGAGGTTTTTTTTTATAAGTAGTAACAAATCATTATTTTTGTTTTTTTTAAGTGTTGGCCAAACCCTGCCTGCAAGATGTTAAGATCTGAACAAAGCCAGGCCGCGTTCTGATGATGGAGTGTTTTCTTCATCAATAAAACGTCTGTTATCGGTTTGTTTATAAAACTGATAGCTCTCCCTTGTTAAATATTACTCAGAGTAAGCGAGCAGTCTTTACTTTAGCTCATATCGTTGTTAGATTACCAAGTTATCAAGAAGTCTTGTTTGTATTTTCTATCTAGTTTTTATGAATGTGCTTGCCTAGATATGCTCGTATATAGTAGACTGTAAATCGATTGGACATACAATATTTATTTATTAACAAAACGACACTTACATATTCTTTACAAATCACAGTACAAACGACAACCTCTGTGGCCTAGTTGGTAAGACGTTTGTTTCACAACCCATAGGTTGTGGGTTCGATTCCCGTTGCAACCCTTAATTAAAAAAAAAGATTTCCAGTCTGGCTTTCACTTAAGGTCTCTTTAACAGCTTTCTGGTTGGCTGGAAGATATTGCCACAAAGCAATGATCCCTTCCAGGTTGTACTGTATACAACGAAAGTGTAATACAATACATACATATTATAATTTGTTTTATCGAACACTGTTTATTCCACTTTTTGTAACGGTATACCCCTACCGGTTTCAAGGCTTTCACCTCATCTTCAGGAGAGCACAAACAAAGTAATGACACCGGTAGGGTTATACCGTTACAAAAAGTGGAATAAACAGTGTTTGATAAAATAAATTACAATGTCTTTAAACCTCCACAACGTTAATGCCTTAACTATAAACAATACATTCATATTATTACTCCATTTCTCTGTCAGGGCAGGCAGAGAGGATACAGTGCCAGGCTTTTATATCCGACACACATCCTTTGAACTCAATTAATTATATTTTTTTCCTTCGTCTCTTCCACATCCATACACCTTATACGACTCCTACATTTGTCACCTTTGGTTCCCGTGATTTGAAGTGTTGAAAGAATGAGGAGAGACGGCAGCCTTGCACGCATATTTAATATTTATTTGTTAGTTTCCTCTCCATTGTCTCTCGATGTTCAGTGTATCATACATATTTTGTTTACTTTTATTAACAATCGGTGTACTTTCTTCAATGCGATTTGCTACCGCTCTTGGGAAAATCGACTTGACACGAGCTTTACTCAGTCGATCGTGGGAGTTCGCATCGAGCTGTTCGGTCTCGACGTGAAGTGCAGTGTGACAGAATATAATGTTTAAATAATAAGTGCCAGTCGATAGTACGTACTCGTATCATACAGTCGCGGGTGCATTTTTCGTATCGCTACTGTAGCAGTTCACTCAAACTCAATCAAATCAGTACTATTTGCTTACCAACGAGTGTCTCGGAATACGACGAGAAATATTTAACTCGTATATAAAAACTCCAGTTATTAAATTGACGATATCGGTAGGACGTTTGATTTCCACTTGACGGTTTAAAGTTTCGTTTCCCGATGGTACCAAAAAAATAAATAAAATACAAAGGTGTGTAAAAAATGTTCGTATGGTGACAATACTTGTACGCACCGAATACGTGTGAGACTGCTGTTGCCTTTTACTTGTGGTAGTGTTGTTAACGCGAGTTCCGTGCGTACTCCGGTGGTTTTTAGCCAGAAGGTTCGATCGCAGGAGTCGAAGACAATATTGTCTTCCGGTCACGCTCTTCAATATGCCCTGACCACCGATTTAAATACATTGAAGGGTATATTCGAAGGATAAGAAAGTTCCTAAATAAAGTAAGTTGGTAGATATTAGAAAAAATATTAATTTAGTGTAATCTGTATCAGAAAATGTCCACGAGGAAAGAAACTGTCAGTTGTTGATAATCTTGTAAGCAATTGATCCATGCTTGTTCTTATAGTTTATTCTTTACATGACATGCAGTGTCACATGTCAGTAGTTGATAATCTTGTAAGCAATTGATCCATGCTTGTTCTTATAGTTTATTATTTACATGATATGCAGTGTCACATGTCAGTAGTTGATAATCTTGTAAGCAATTGATCCATGCTTGTTCTTATAGTTTATTCTTTACATGACATGCAGTGTCACATGTAAGTGGTTGATAATCTTGTAAGCAATTGATCCATGCTTGTTCTTATAGTTTATTCTTTACATGATATGCAGTGTGACATGTCAGTAGTTGATAATCTTGTAAGCAATTGATCCATGCTTGTTCTTATAGTTTATTCTTTACATGACATGCAGTGTCACATGTAAGTGGTTGATAATCTTGTAAGCAATTGATCCATGCTTGTTCTTATAGTTTATTCTTTACATGATATGCAGTGTGACATGTCAGTAGTTGATAATCTTGTAAGCAATTGATCCATGCTTGTTCTTATAGTTTATTCTTTACATGACATGCAGTGTCACATGTAAGGGGTTGATAATCTTGTAAGCAATTGATCCATGCTTGTTCTTATAGTTTATTCTTTACATGATATGCAGTGTGACATGTCAGTAGTTGATAATCTTGTAAGCAATTGATCCATGCTTGTTCTTATAGTTTATTCTTTACATGATATACAGTGTCACATGTCAGTAGTTGATAATCTTGTAAGCAATTGATCCATGCTTGTTCTTATAGTTTATTCTTTACATGACATGCAGTGTCACAAAATATAATATGTATTTCTTTACATGACATGTAGTGCAATGATTATATTATACAATAATAATGTGTATTTCTTTACATTATACGTGTATGTAGTGTGACAGAATAAAATATATATTTCTTAACATGATATGTGTGTGATAAAGTGTAATATGTACTTCTTTACATGACATGTAACGTGATAGAATATAATATTGGGGATAAAATAAAAAAAAATAATCACCCAGATTTTTACACATTTAATAGACCTTCGTATTTTTAGTTGGTTGGAAGAAATTCATATATGGCAATAAATTAGTACAGTCTATTCGTTATTAGGATATTTGTTTCATCCTGTACTATAACCTCCATAGCTTAAGTTATAAAACGCCTGTCTTCCAACATGGACGCCACGGAATCGTATTTTTTAAAAGAGTTTCAATCTGACCTCTTTAACATCTTTCTAGTTGGTTGGAAAAGATTGCCACAAGCCAATAAACTCGCCAAGTTGTACTAAATAACATACAACGATAATGTAATACAATAATACATTGACGTATCGGGTATGCATGCACCTGTTTTAAATGCCAAGACCGAAACAAAAATAGGTATGACCTTATAGAGGGGAAACGATACCATATTTTTCAGTTTCATAATTTTTTTTTAGAAATTTAAATGTCAAATAAATCGAAGTTGTCGTAATTGACACTTTTTTGTGTTCTTCGTGATAAATAACATATACTCAAATAAGTTTTAAAAAGGATTCGACTGTTATAACGTTAGGTTTTTGGCACAAATTAGCTGCCAACGTTTCACTGTCTGAAATTTCAATTTAATAGTTGAGACTCCTTCCAATACACAAATCTTGGCACTTTACATTATTTTTGGATGTGTAAAAATAGTTTCAATATCTGCTAAGATATGACAGTTCACATTATAATCAACTTTGATGTAATATATGTAAGTGAAACGTGGCTGTGGAAAAAAAAACGAAAAGAGCCAAACAAACACAGTTGAAATCTCTCCCAATTAACCAGTAAAGTGTTAAAGAGACCTTAAGTAAAACTCAGAGTGGAACTCTTTAAAAAAAATAGGGTACCAACAGGAATCGAACTCGCAACCTCCGGACAGGCGTTTTACCAGCAAGGCCACGAATGTTATAATTTATTTTGGTGTATATCATATATGCAAAAAGACTTAACACACAAAATTTTTTTTTGGCCTTAAGTGATACCTAGACTAGAACCCTTTTTTAAATAAATTAGGGGTTCTTATGAGGTTTGAACCTGTAATCCCTGGGCTAGGAGATAGGAATATTACCAACTAGGTCACGGTGGTCGTCAAATATATAATACGTCCAAATTGGGAGACAATATGGACGTTCGTTTGCAAAAAGTACCCAACCCACCTTTGCCTGTTTTGAGATAAACATGATATTGTTTTATATGGGGGTGTTTTTTTAAGACGGAATTTAACTATTTATTTATTTTAATTTTTTTTTACACATGACAAGAAATCTATAAATACACAATATGCGAAAAAACAACAGGTAATTTAGTTTGAATACACAATTTAAATGGATCTGGGTTTGTCGCCTTTCATTTTTCGTGTCCCCAGTAAACTAGGCTTTACTGAGAATATTGAAAAATAAAAACTCTTATCAACTCGATAAACAGTGACACTCAATTGTATACGCAACTATCACGTGAATCAAACTCCTCACAATTCATCACCCTAATGTATGAAACACTTTTTGCTAAGTGTTTCGATTTTATTTAAAAGTACACTGCCGTTGATAAATATATAAGCTTAATTTTTAATTTATTGGATCCGTGGAAAATATCGAATTCCGAAAATGTATTTAATAAGGTCATCCCGTGCGTGGGTGCTCTTGATAGTTTTGTTTGGAAAAAAAAAATTAAGTGCTTAGGGATAAAGGTGAACTCGAGGCTTATGTGTTGAGTAAGATAAGGAAGAACAGTCTGAGATAATTTAGGCATGTGGAACGAATGGATAACAAATCAAACATACAGTACAAATGTGAGGGGAAGGCGTTATATAGAGGAAGACCAATAAAAATATAGGTAGATCAAGTAAATGATGATATTTTGAAAGAAAGAAATATGAAAAGTCAGATATATTGTAGGAGTTTTATGAGAAGGTGTATGGATGTTGTAAAGGTGAAAAGGGGTGTCGAGATAAGAAAGTCTTGTGTTCTGTTGCGGCGTAATGGTATATCATAAATATGGAGTAAATAATCGGCTAACTGAAAGGTCAATTTAATAATATCATAAAGATACTTGTGTTTAATGTTTCTTATAAACAAATTATTTGTTTGAATAATAAACAATGTATGTTTAATGTTTGTTTTTATAACATCATTGTAATTTGTTTGTATTACTTTCAAAACCACCGATGCACGACTGTTATTCCAATTATGGCCGTTACTGGAATAACAGTCGATATATTAAAATCAGGTGCTCTGTCCTATCTACCTACCTCGACAGGGAAATGGCGTGTTGATTATAGTATGTAACGAAAAAATTACTTCAAAATATTCGTATATGGATATTGAGTAAAGGAAAGATGTATTGTCTTATTATTGACGCCTTCTTTATCCCACCAGATGCACAACTTTACCTTACGTAGATGGATTCCAGCTTTTGCGCGGGGAGTTCCTTGGCCGTTAGGACTCAATCATTCGTTTCTGTTCTTGGTGTTGATGTATAGGCATCATTTTTGTTGATGTTGTTTACGAGCTTAACGATGACGAGCAAGCAAATAAGTACAAATGGTAACACATTGAATTTTGTTTTTGCTCAAAACGTAACGGTATTCATGCGCCATTTTTATAAATTTGCCCATGCAATACAAATATACGATGGTTGATTGATTACAATTCATCATGGTGCCCAATTTTCGAGTTGATTGACATTTATCATCGTGAATTGAAGCGTTCAAACTGTTTTCATCAAAATCTGAAAACGGCACAAATGGTTCCAACTGCCTCCGATGCCTTAACTCCTCGATTAAACTCACACAAAAGGATATGTCTGAATTGTTCGTTTTTTTTTTGTAATTGACACTCCACTTTCTTTAGCCTAGAATTAACCCATACTTTCTACAATGTCAATAAAATCTTTCCAAAGCTCTGTTGCCTTGGAATCTAAAACGCTACGACCTTATGCATCAATCCAATATATCGTGGTAGAAAAGTCTGTCGCTTAATCGTCTCTGCCTACCTCGATAGGGAAATGGCGTAATGTTGTGCATCAATTTATATATCGTTTGCTATGTTAGTATTGACGAGATCAGATAAATGAATGAGGTAAGCTGAAGGATTTTCTTCAACATTAATTCCTTTAAAGTGTTGCAAAGATTCCTGCCTACTAAAAAAAAAAAAAACTCTTACAGTATCTGCTCTTTCCGATTTTGGACTATGCGGACGTCTGTTATTTGGATATCACTGAGGAACAGCTGAACAAATTACAGCGTCTTCAAAATGTTTGTCGATTTATTTTTAACCTGAGAAAGTACGATCATATCACTTCAAATCAGAAGAAGCTGAACTGGTTGAAAGGGAGAAATAGACGCCAAGTTTATTTACTAATCGCTATTGTATAAAATCCTTAACCGTCTCACCGCCCCCTCTTATTTAGCCGAAAATTTTCAGCGACTTTCCGATCATGTACTTGCGCTACGCTCAAACAGAGATTGGCCTTCCCAGCTCACCACTCTTCTTTTTTACGTCGTCCTTTACTGTCCATGCAGTGATACTCTGGAATCAGTTACAAATCAATGTTACACTCGCTTCGCCCTTGGCATGCTTTAAGAAGCGACTGAAAAAACTCTTTGTTTTCTAGTCAGTAATACTCGTATAACGTGTTTCATTCTTGATTTTTCTTTCCTTTCCACCATCCCTTTATTTTCCTATGATTGGTGAATTCTTAAATATTAGTAATCATTTTAATATTTTTTTTGCGACCATGTAACTTCCTTTCTTTACTTTTGTCTGGTTGGTTGGAAGAGATTGTTAAATAAATAAATATTGACATGAGAGAAATATTGACAGTTACGTCTCTGGCGAATCACGAATTCAGCGAAAAACACACCACCTGCGTCGCATTTCCGACCAATATAAATATGTATTTGATACGAAGCCTGTACTCGTGTTTGTTCAGCTTATTCATATGATTCAACGACCTCGTGAAGCTATCAACGTTTCTTTCGAATTTTTCATAATTTATATCCATTTGCCTGACGGCAGCGCCTTTTTTGTACTCGTAGTACATATTCTATTAATAATCTGAAATTAGGATATGCGTGGAGAGTTTGTTGTCTGTGATCACTTGTTTGTTTAATTTGTTTTTATTTTCGTTGAACATCTCTACTTGTGAACAAGTAGAGATGTTCAACATTTCTTGTTGAACATAATATCTACTTGTTCTTGCCGGAATGAATTGAGTCAATTATTCGAGTTTGCTTTGTTATTGTGTTGGTTTCATCTTATACTGTTTGTTCTATTGTATAACATAGCTAACATGTCAATGTTGAATTTTATTTGTTGTTTTTATTTATTATCGTACTGTTATTAGTACATAATTTGTTGGAATTGTTAAACTATAAAGTATCGTATAATTTGTTGGTCTATTGTTGGAAGTGATGGGTCTTACAACCATTTTAGATAGAAGAAAAATGCATGAGCTCATACCATTATATTGTATTAGATTGTCAAGATCACATGGGATGGTCGTACAAAAGAGAGGTTGACAGCCGCATCCACCAAGAAAAACTCGCTTTTAATAAGAAATCAAAGATTTTAGAATCCAACAACATGGACCTAAAGCTCCGCAAGCAATTGGTCAAAACATATGTGTGGAATATTTTGATGTATTGTTGCGAGACATGGTGAATAGGCGAAAGAGATCGAAAAATATTGGAGGCGTTCGAGATGTGGACCTATAGACGAATCCTAAGGATTTCCTGAAGAGACCACATTACAAATGACGAGGTTTTCAGCAGGATCGAATAAACCAGGCACCTGTCAAACACCATATCGGAAAGGCGTGCAGAATGGATGGTGCATATGCTGCGACATGAAAATCTCCTGCACAATATACTGGAGGGAATGATTGAGGGATCGATTGGCAGAGGGCGTCCTCGCTGAGAGTATCTGGAGCAAATATGCCACGATATGGACTGCACCTCCTATACAGAGCTCAAGAGGATCGCTGAAGACCGAGCGGAGTGGAGGAGGAGATGCAGAGCTTTGCTGTTAACCAGTCCCCAGGATTGAAACTGAAGAAGAAGAAGAAGAAGATTGTCAACTCATATTTCGATAGTCCGGAAGTTACTCAGCTTGTCGTGTTACACGTTCCTTCTAGGCCTTATCGGCAAAATATTTTGTTCCTTAATAACTTCTGCATAAGTTTGCCATTTTATTTATTTTTGTATGTTAGGACCTTTGATTACCGGAGCCTTGACTTGCCTCAAGTTTGTATTTTATGTATGGCAGGTGGTATGCGTGTGCATACGGCTTTTTGATATTTTTTTTATATATGATTCATGTAAATGTTTATAATTTTTGTGAGTACATTCATGCGCACTCAAAATTCTAATTTGAATATTAACATACTATACTCTTGTAACATTTTTTTAATGATCGATAAAACACCGTATATTGTAATAAAAATAAGGCAATCAAAAAGAGCATTGTATGGTCTTTCATATGACGACTATTTGCGGGAGTAAAGTGAAGAAATCTGACGACGACGACCTCTGTGGCCTGGTGGTAAGACGCTTGTCTGCCGATCCGGAGGTTGCGGGTTTGATCCTCGCTGGAATCCAGATTTTTTAAATGGAATTCCAGTCTGGTTTTCACTTAGGGCCCATTTAAACGACGTTCTGGTTGGTTGGAAGAGATTGCCACATGGCAATAAACTCGCCAGGTGAAAAACAAAAAAAATTAAATTGTTCTTGCCGGGATCAATTGAGTAAATTTCGTCGAGATTGCTTTGTTATTTATTGTGTTGGTTTTCGTTTTTTCTATTGTTGAACACAGCTGACATGGCAATGTTGAATTATATTTGTAGTTTTTTACTTATAATTTTTTGTTTAAAAAATGTCATTAGATCGTTGAAATAAAAAAAAATATCCATTTCAACTAGACTATTTACACTTTGATACGTTGACGATCTCAGTTTAGCACATCTCTTAGAATCAGCTCAGTTAAGCATTTCTCTTTAACTGAGCTGAGCCCATGATGATGCAGATGATGCTAAACTGAACCATTAAATACTTCCTGTTCATCAGCTTAGTTTAGCACATCTCAAGTTTTTGACCACATTCATAGTCCAGTTTTTAGATCGCGCGTCTTTTATCATTGTTATTTTATATATTTTTTTGCGGTTTGTAGAATACATCAACACAGCGACTCTCAACATATTTTTATCGCGAAGCCCTTTTCACCATGGTAACAGAACTGATAACAGAACTCATTAATCTATTCTAGTTCCTCTAAGTTAACCCATACATCGCACTAATCATCCGCTGTATAGGATGGTTACAAATTTACTTTTTTTTTCTTTTTAGACGTTTCTTTATCTAATAGATACATTTTTGTCGTTTCAGAATGTCGCCTTGAAGAAACCGCTGAATTGAGCAACATTCTGGACAAGACTAGACAATCGAGCGATATGGTTTACTCATTCCATGAAGCGCCCAATCAGAATTATTCTTTAGATAATACCAATGTCAAGTTAAGTAAGGAATCTCATTCAATCTCATCGTTCGGTTCGCTGGTACATAAGTACACACAAGAAGGCCAGATGATTTACCCGCCACATAAAATCTCTAATCAAAATGGCTGCCACTCTATCTTCATTTATCCCGCCAATTTTTCGCACGAACCTGCAGCCTTCTGAGAGGTTCGAAGGAGATTTCAGTTACTCTTATTCGGAACTTCCGGTTTTCCGTTCTAAATTCGATAATATCAAAGATGCCGGCGAACAGAGACCCAAAAGCACGTGTGGTGTTGTAAATAATGTACCAAAAAGTCCCGTTTGCGAAGAGTTGTATGACAACAGAGACATTTCGAACTACGAGGAAAGGAAATCCATCAGCCTCCCGTACCAAAATGTCGATCGTCACATTTCGCTTCCGAGGCCGAAGTTCAGTGTGGAGCATACGAATACGCAACAGAAAAGTATAAAAATAGAATGTATCGCGAATGAATTTTCAAATAAAACTAATAACAAAAGGGCTCCCAAGTTTAAAATTATACAGGACAAAGGAAAAACTCTAAATTCGTGTAATATAAATACAAACAAATGTGAGGAAACCAGAAAGAGGTTTGAATTTCAGACGACTTGTACAAATTTGCCGCCAAAGAATATTGTTGACAAGGAAAAAAGTGCCGGCTACGATGTTCATATATTGAATGCTCGTTTAAATTCGAAGAGCAAATGCGAGGAAGCGAGGAAAAAGTTCGAATTTAAAACGACCTGCACTAATTTGCCGCCAAAATCGCTTGTCAAGCTAGGGTACAATTCTTGCGGTGGTTCGCCGGCGAAAACGGCGGCGGAACGCGAAAAGGAGAGAAAACTCGACTTTCAATCATCCCGCGTATTCTCTTCGTCAGCCAAAACCGTCGAAAATAATGCTCTGAAAGCTGACATTGCGGCAAAAGACGCCGACAAAAGAAATTTTCCGCCTAAAGGCGCGAAAAAGTTCGATTTCACTAGATCGGAAGATAGGTCGCGATACGTTTCGCATAAACAACCGGAGTCTATAGATTTTATAGACGAAATCAGCGAGTTTTTGAATAAAAGTGACTACGACACTTCCGATTCTAATAGATCTCCCTTTTCACCTCACAGGTCTTTGGATAGTAAAGACAATTCTACTGGGAAAAGTTCCGATTTCGAGAATCTCGATCCTAAGGATTGTTCCGCAGTCGCGTCTTCCGTTCGGCGCCTACGCAATTCGATATTCTCAAGTTTGAAATTGCCGCGAAAAGTGTCTTCCAAGATGGCGACGCAGCAACAGCTGATCGGTTCGCTGGGCAGGGACGCTTCCTCCAGGAACTACACCCTGGGGACTGGTTCGCTGTCTTCGAACAGCAAGAGGAAATCTGCTGTGGAGCTGCTGGCTGAATCCAAAGCATTCTATGTCAAGTCAGAGACTGTTTTGGACAGGAAGCAGGAGCTTCCTTTGAGGGTAAGCCATTTGTTTTTAGATAGATTTTACCCTTTTTCTTTTAATATGTTTGTCAAAACTTTGTTTCAAAAGATATAAATCCTTTTATATTATCACTCTATATGTTCCATCAGGAACACAGATGCCATTAAATGCCTCCTGTTCAAGGCAGCCCAAGGCATTTTAAATTTAATTTAATTTATTAAAACAATCATTTGTGCATTACGGATTTCCTAATTCACACAAAGTGGGAAAAATTATATACATACATACCATCACATCACTTCCCCGCTGGTGTAGGGAGAGAGGACAGAACACCTGACATTATTTATTTATTTCACTTTATTGCAAATACAATCTGGCGGGCTTATGGCCAGGCAGCAATCTCTTCCAGGCAAACACACAAAAGTAAATAAAGAATGTTGCATGGTCGCAAAAAATTTCAAATTATTATTCATATTTATAAAATTTATGGACAAATACATATTAAAGTAATAGTGAGATATCATCAATCAAAGTAAAGGAAAGGATAGTGGAGAGGAAATAAAAATCAAGAATGAAACATGTTATATTACTAACTAGAAATTAAGAGTTGTTTCAGTCGCTTCGTAAAACATGCCAAAGACGGAGCGAATCTAACATTGGTTTGTAACTGGTTCCAGATCCAGTGTAAGTCCATGATCGGAAAGACGCTGACTTTCCTATTTTAACAAATGTCTTGCATATCTAAACACCTTCTCAAACAGCTCCTACGATTTCTCGTGCTTCTTTTCCTTCTTTCAAAATATCCTTCCTTTATTCCAAAGATATTTTCCTTGGTCTTCCTCTACCACGCCTTCCACTCACATTTGGACTGTATATTTGTTTTATTAGTCTTTCATTATTCGTTCGTTCCACATGCTCAAACCATCTCACAGTGCCCTTCATCTTATTCAACACATCAGCCTTAAGTTCACATTCATCCCTAATCACTTCATTCCATATTCTGCCATACATTGCCGCTACAAATATTCTTCTAACTCTACGCATTTCTACAACCTTTATTTGGTCTTTTTCCACATTCGCATAGTTGGAATAATATCACATTTATCAAATAATACTAATTTTATATCTTTAATTTATTTAATACTATAAACTAAATGTTCCATTTTGTAGTGTACTGTATTACACTTTCGATGTGTACATTACAACCTGGTGGGCTTATTGCCATGTTCCAATCTCTTCCAAATCATATTGACATATGGTTATTTGTCAAAAGTAGATCTTCATAAAAGGTAGGATACAAATCATTTACTAAGGCTAAAGCCACACCAAAGTGCTTCGCTAGGTGCTACGTGACTAATAGACTAGGTGACTTCATGCTTGGCCACACCAAATTGCTTCTCAAAAATTCATTGGAAATTTGTGAGCGGTTGAGTCAACAAACGATGCCACTCTCAAAACTAACCAATTTCAGTACAACATACCATCTTTATTTACTTCCTGTGCAACTTCATTCTAAAGTGATTTTATTACAGGTACATTTTTCTATAATTTGCTCGATGGGTTCCACAAAGGCTCCCTTTTATACACAGCTGTTATTAAAACTTTCACCATTTTGTAAAATCACGGTGACACAATAAAATTAACCAACACGTCTGTTCGCTAGGAGATTCACTCGGTGACTAATCGTCATGTAGCGTGGCGCGAAGCGTGCAGTGTGGCCATTGCGATAGTATGCGGTGCGTTGGGTTGCTAGGATATGTCGCCTAATTCGCAGCGTAACTCTAAGCACCAAGTGAGGCTCCTACCTGTGTGGCCGAGGCCTAAATAAACACTAGTGTTCAGTTTAAATTCCCCCTTTATTCCTTCATTCTCTACTCTACCGTGTGTCAACATCTCACATATTTTCCTTGTTATTGTTGATGAAGAATAAATACTCTTGGCTTTGCAGTCAACGAGGCAACGTATTGCGCAGTATATCCTTGATATAAACAGAAGACACATACAGTTTAACTTGGTATTCAACAGATCACTGTTATTTATCTGATTTTGGATTTAACGTGGGCATTTTGCAAAGCCACTTTAGTCAGTCCGCCTCCATTTTGACTCGGTCCCACGAAAGTTATTTTCAATGCTCTTGCCATATTGAAATAGTTATATTGCACAAATAGATTGTTGTGTACATTTACTAAATTGTGGGTGGGACCATAAATAATTGGTAATGTCTCCATTAATTCAACCTTCCTTTTTAAATTTTCATCTTCCTCATGCAATGCCACTAAATTTTCATTTTGGGCACTTTTATTTTGTGTGGAACTTTGTAGTTCCAACATTTGTCGATTCTAATTTCATATTCCAAGTGTCAATATGTCTATTAAAGACTTTAAGACACCATATTTGATGACTTAAATGACCTAGTTGATAAGTTGCCTGTATTTTTATCCGGGCGTTTCGGGTTTGATTCCCATTGCTAAAGTATTTCAGTCTGTTTTTCACTGAAAACTTCTTTGACACCTTTCTAGTTGAGTGGAAGAGATTACAACATGGCAATTAACCCACCAAATTGGTTGTATTATATAAGTGTACAATCTAAAAGTAATGCAATATAATGCCATTAACTGTTTATCTGCATTTTGGGCAATTCGTTCCTGTGTTGAATTTTTGCCTTTTAACATTTGTCGGTGCTAAAATCATATTCTAAGTAATAAAAAAATGGACAATTTATGTAGTGCCATTTACAGAGCCCACACTTCTCAAGGTTGTTCTAACTCGGTATTTGAACCCACTATTATTGACAGCCATTAGATTAAGAACTTCCCCGTATCTGCATATGTTTAGAAAAATATATTTGGTAAGAAAACCACAGAAAACTTACCAAGGGAAGATGAACTACAAAGGAATTGTTGTAGATCTTCCAATATATGATAGTAATGCATTTGGCTTTAAGTGTGGTGTAGTGTTCATATATAATCATTAATTTTGAAGATCTCCCTAAAATGATTGTTTTTAAGACATGGTGGTATCATCTTTAACCCAAAAAGCAGTGATTTGGATGGCATTATCACTTGCACTTTAAGTCAATTTTACACTCGCGAGTCAATCCAAAAAGAGTGTTTAGAAAAGGGAGTAAGATTTGATACATGTCTGAATCATAAATTTAACTGAATGTTTCGAGAAGGGAGTAAAATTTATATTTTATGAATTTAACAGAGTGTTTCGAGAAGAGAGTAAAATTTATATTTTATGAATTTAACAGAGTGTTTCGAGAAGGGAGTAAAATTTATATTTTATGAATTTAACAGAGTGTTTCGAGAAGAGAGTAAAATTTATATTTTATGAATTTAACAGAGTGTTTCGAGAAGGGAGTAAAATTTATAGTTTATGAATTTAACAGAGTGTTTGGAGAAGGGAGTAAAATTTATATTTTATGAATTTAACAGTGTTTCCAGAAGGGAGTAAAATTTATATTTTATGAATTTAACGAAGTGTTTTGAGAAGGAGGTAAAATTAAGATTTCATCAATTTAAAGGAGAGCATAAATATCTTAACAGTCAGAACTTATCCGATGAAGGAGTAAGGTGTCCTACCATCGGACCGAAACTCCGAACAAGCTATCCATCACTTGTAGCATTGGAGGAAGTGAGTAAAATTTTAATATTACAAAATTTATTAAGAGTGTTTCGAGAAGGAAGTAAAATTTCGTTTTTATGAATTTAACGTAGTGTTTTTTAGAAGGGGGTTAAATTTAAATTTCATGAATTGAACAGAGAGCTTTGGAGCAAATGGTTAAGAATTGAGATGTGTGAGAATCATGAATTCAATAAAAAGTGTTTTAGGAAGAGGGAGTAAAATTGAAGAAATGTAAAAATCATGAATTCAATAAATAGTGTTTAGATAAAGGAGTAAGATTTGATGCGTGTAAGAATCATGAAATGAAAGTGGAGTATGATTTAAGACACTCATGAACTTATGTAACAATTTATTAATAAATTTTTGTGATATAATTGATAATTCATATGTATCTTTTGTATTTGTATTCCTGATGTTACTTATATTTTGATTATGGCGCATTTTATATTGCGTATTTGTGCCACGTTTACAAAAATCAAGTGCAGTCTCACAGAAAAATGTCAACATACAATAATACATCAACACATGCTGGAGGTCAAACTGATTTATTGCAAATTGTGTTTGAATTCAGCACAAAGCACTGAACTAACAATATTTTTCAATATTCAATATTGATTTAAACTATTTTTTTCCATTGTACACGTAACAAATAAAATACAGTTGAATAATACGCATACAGTTTTTTGATACTTTGTAATTAAATGCTTGATAAGAGTTTTTAAAAAAAATATTCGTATTACAAATTAATTATCTACTATATAAGCCACTTTACTCAATTTACATTATCTTTTCGTCGAAGTGCTTTCTCCGATGTGAGTTTGGCCACCATCATGACAATCTTAATCTTGTTTACCGTAGCCTGGAACAACTCGGTAGAACTGCACCCAAAATATTTTCACAAGTTTTTATGCCAAGAGGTGTTCCGTCTTCCTTAGCCTCGTTTGCCTTATTCTCTGTTGCTACACTTCTTTCAATATCCTTTTCAACTCATCCATCGTCAACATATCGCTCAGATAACAGAACTTATATACTTGCTCCAAGTAAAGCCACACACTTTATACCACACTTCTTTTTATAACAATAACCTTTATTTATTTATTTTACACATGACAAGAAATATACATCATTTGTGAACAAACAACAGGTAATTTAATTTGGACACATAATTTTAATGGATCTGGGTTTGTTGCTTTTCATTTGTCGTGTCCCCAGTAAACTAGGCTTTTACCTGTATCTCACTGAGGACATATGTTATAGCATGAAAAAATAAATCGATACTTCTTTCCGATTTTTTATTATAAAAACCCCGTTGCACATTCTCATCAACCTGACAAACAGTGACACTCAATTACACATGTATACATCACGCGAAATCAAACTCCTCACATTTCATCACACTCCAGACAGACCAAAAACATTCACCCCACAATGTACCGCACATAATCATAAAAATAAAAAAATAAAAATACAAACACAAAACAATAAAAATCACCACATTCAAGAGCTCACACAAACGTTTTCCACAAGTCATTCCTCTTGCAAGCCCGAGTACTCAAACTCCTGTCGCAATAACAACCACGCTCCGATCGACTGTCTAAATTGTTTTCCTCCCTTTGCCTTTATTGAATTCGGCACCCCATTGTATGTCATTTTGATTTTGCTGCATTCATTTTTAAACCTTTTACTAGACATCTCTCGTATAGTTCACTTAATTGTCGAGTGTTGGATTTTTTATTAAAAAAACTCCAGACATTCGTGAGACTCGTTTGTAATACAGCATTATTTTAACATTTCTAATGCAAATATTATTTTTTCCAGGGTAACAGCGTGTTGAGCAGTTCTACAGGCGCTCATTGTAAGTAAATTATCGCATTAGCTATGTTATTAATTATAATTTATTCATTTTCATTGGATCTACACAACAATTGTGTGATTAAACTGAAAGTTGTAACACTTTTTTTGTTTTACTATTGTTAAGCATTAGTTGTATTTTGTTTTACTATTGTTAAGTGTTAGTTGTATTTTGTTAAACAAATCATTCTAAAGGGTCTTTCAAATTGAGCGGTTTTTTAAATTCTAATTTTTTTAAATTCTTGAATAAAACACACAATTTGCTTTGATTTCTAAAAACTTTTTATTGCTCATTGAATATGACATTTAAACATAAAAAAAACAATATCCGCCAAATGTCCACCTCTTGCAGCTCCACAGATGTCCACTCTTTTGTCAAAATTTTCGATGACATTTTGGCATAATTGCGGTTCTAACTCACTTATAATGCAAATAATTTCGTCCTTCAGCTCAGGAATTGATCGGGGGTCATTCTTATAGACCTGGCTTTTCACGTAACCCCAGAGAAAATAGTCCAACGGTGTCAGATCACACGATCTTGGTGGCCAATTAACATCACCGTTTCCGGAGATTACAATACATAAAATAATTCAACAATTTGAACGCATTGTCGTATTGTATACGACTCCATTTTTATAAATGTCATAGATTACACTTCTCAAATGTCACAAGATCCAGGCAAGTTTGCGACGCCATCTGCGTTTTATCCAAGAATTAAAAAAACCGCTCTATTTGAAAGACCCTTTATAATCATAAATTTAGATCACACCTCCCTAAAAGAGTTATCTTGCTTCCTAAAGCTTGCATGCACCACTCATATCTCAAACATTCAAAAACAGACCATTCCACACTACAGGACCAGCAATGATAAAATCCCTGTCATAATACTTCGTCCTAACAAGGGAAATGTGAACAAGGTCTTGTGTAATTGAAACGCAAAAAAATGTGTAGCAATGAGAATTGAACCCGCAATCCCTTGGTTGAAAGACAGGAGGCATCTTATTAACTAGGCCACAGAGTTTGAAATTAAGTGCATTATCATAAATGAGAGCTATATAGTAGTTAGATGACCAAATTATAGAATAGTACTCCAATATACTTCTTATGATCATTTCACCCTTGAGAACAGTTTGCTCTTTAAACAGCACTATATAAATTCTTCTTTTATTATTGTGTAGAGCACTTGCAATGCAGATGGTCTTCTAAAATTTTTATCAACTCTCAAGACAAATCCCAACATCTTAATTTTTCTATATCTTTTCTTAGATAATTTGGTATTGCGTTGTTTACCGACCAGTCATACAATCAGATCGCTTCCTAACTAGCTCAACCTTATTATCTTACAGAAGATGAACGGAGGACAAGTGACTTTTCAAGTCTACTGAAAACTTTGCTAATTTGGGGATTTGTATCAGGAAGGTCGAAAGATCGTTCCGTAGATGAGATCCCGCTACCTGAAATGTTTTGTTGAAATATTTGGGTTTATCAACTCGACTAGGTTCTGAGTATTCACAGCGCTCGACCTTAACATGAGACGAGATTTGGAGATCTTCCATTTACAACAGTCCTGGGAATATCTAGGAACCTGATTATTAATCGTCTTGAAAACCATAACTTCAACCCTTATATCAAACCCTCTCTTTTATTTTCAACCATCCAAATCTTTTAAATAAATAAATAAATACAGGTTTATCAATATCAACATAGTATGTACATAATACATTTAGATATATTTCAAGAACACATAAATTGCAGAGAATACATTAAAAACAGAAGCTATCAAAAGGTCTGGGCTCATCTAATAACATCCCCTGGCCAAGATACACCCCACCAATATAAGGCGAGCCCAGCCACGGGGACACCAGATGTTTTTCAGCCCACACCCTTGAACATGTAGAATAAGAAGAGAAAAAAAAAACAGATAAAATAAATAGATGACAAAAAAATACATTCAAGAGAGAAGACATTAAAAGGTTCGGGCTCATCCCACAAACATTCCCCCGGCCGAGATACACCCCACCAATGTAGGGCGAGCCCGACCGCAAGGGCATCGGGGACTTCCAGCCCACACCCCCGCATAACTAGAATAAAAGAAAAGAAAAACGTACGGCAGAAAACAAAATAAAAAGTAAACCCACATATACCACCTCAGGTTAACTGTCAGCAAGAACGAAAAAAAGGAAAAGCCTCAAAGGAGTCCAAATTTTATAAAAGTAAAATGACAAATGGGAAATGATGTTCACACATTAAAATGACAAATGGGAAATGATGTTCACACATAAAAATGACAAATGGGAAATGATGTTCACACATTAAAATGACAAATGGGAAATGATGTTCACACATAAAAATGACAAATGGGAAATGATGTTCACACATTAAAATGACAAATGGGAAATGATGTTCACACATAAAAATTACAAATGGGAAATGGTGTTCACACATAAAAATGACAAATGGGAAATGATGTTCACACATAAAAATGACAAATGGGAAATGATGTTCACACATTAAAATGACAAATGGGAAATGATGTTCACACATAAAAATGACAAATGGGAAATGATGTTCACACATTAAAATGACAAATGGGAAATGATGTTCACACATAAAAATGACAAATGGGAAATGATGTTCACACATTAAAATGACAAATGGAAAATGATGTTCACACATAAAAATGACAAATGGGAAATGATGTTCACACATTAAAATGACAAATGGGAAATGATGTTCACACATAAAAATGACAAATGGGAAATGGTGTTCACACATAAAAATGATAAATGGGAAATGATGTTCACACATAAAAAAAAAACCACGACACAATACATTGAAATAGTTAAGCAGCAATATAAGAATGAATGAGAAGATAACGCACAAACATGCACACACTATCCCCGATTCACCACCAGCGAAAAGAGAGAAAAGAAAGAGAAAAGAAAGAGAAAAAAAAGCAGATAAGAGACCTATTAACCACCCAGAAGATAACACTTTAGTAGTATCTTTTCATTATACTGTTTATATGTCTATGGTTGATTGGTATGCCCCATTTATATGACTTTAGTTATCTTGTCCAACATCATGCAATCATGTTATGTACGTTTTCAGATGCAACCCTGTCAGGCCGGCACCGCAGGGCCGGGGGCGAGGCACTGCAGAGCCAGCTCAGGAGACTGCTGGGCTCCACCAGCATGCAGTCTCCAAACGATTCTGCTCATGATCCCAGAGGTATCCACCCTTTTGTGCTACTCATCCATCCTACATTATACATCAGTGTTACGATAGGGAGATCCTCGGCCTGACATTGGAAGGCATGGAGTGTCAGGTTGCATAACGACCTGGATGAAGGCGTTTTATGTCATCCCTGTGTTGCTGAAGGAACATACAGGGTGATGATGATGTCAAGTAAATAGATGTCTTATTCCAGCGCTTTTATGTAATAAAATATTGTCTCAAGAACGTTTTTTTTTCTGAATCCATGAAAGGTAGTTTTAAAACATTATTCATAAAATACAGGTGGAATAATTCCAAACATTATGTTTAAAACCGTAATATCAATAATGAATAACAAGTATACTATTCATTGGATTTTTCACACTGGTAATACTGCCTCTTATTAGGACAGATCTCTAATAATAATAATAAATTAGCAATTTATATAGCGCCGTTAAGAGAGCAAACTTTCCTCAAAGAGAATTCTAGATTACCATGACACAATATTAAAGATATCTATTGGGTGTTAACATAAGTTGTGTCCGTTTTTTTCCAAATGAGGAGAACAAGAGGACACAACAAAAAAAATTACAACAAATTAGTCAATAATGTATTCTCCTTCATTATTTACAACTTCTTGCCAACATTCTACAAGTTTTTCAATGCCTGTGCGATAAAAACCATCCGGTCTTGACTTGAGGAATTCGTCCAATCATGTTCACAACTCGACGTCATTATTGAAGGAAACGCCGCGCAAATTGTTCAAAAGCGACTGGAAAAGGTGGAAATCTGACGGCGCGAGGTCTGGAGAATATGGAGGGTGCAGCGGGACTTCCCAACTAAGCGTTTGATTGGCATTTTTCGTAATATTGGCGATATGAGGGCGGGCGTTATCATGTTGCAGAATAACGCCATATTGCGGATCCGGCCTTTTTTGTTGAATTGCAGTGTTCAGCCGCTGCATTTGCAGAATGTATAGCTCTGCGTTGACTGTCTGATTGCGTTCAAGTATCTCGTAGTGGATGGCGCCTTGCCAATCCCACCAGATGCAAATCATCGTCTTGCGCGGATGCAAACCTTGTTTCGCTCTGAGCGTTGGTTGTTGACCATAACTCACCCATTCTTTCCGTTTCTTCATATTCACATTAAGGCACCATTTTTCATCACCAGTAATGATGCGGTAAAGGAACCTTTGCTTGTGGCCATGCGTAGCTCGATGACACGCGAGCAAACCAGCAGAAATTATCGAACGTTGATTTTTGTTGTTTTCACTCAAAACATGTGGAACCCAAGCGCCGAACTTCGGAACTTTTCCTATTGATTTAAGATGGCGGTATACAGTCATGTGACTATAATTCATCTGCTCAGCCAATTCTACGGTGGTTTGAAGGGGATCTTCATGAATAATATGGTTTAAGCGACCCTCATCGAAGTCCACTGGTCGTCCAGAACGCTCCATGTCTTTCAGGTCGAAAATATCATCTTTGAAACGCAAAAACCATCGACGAGCTGTCCTTTCATTCGTAGCATCTTCACCGTACACTTGGCAAATATCGCGAGCAGCTTTGGCAGCTTTATTCCCTCGATTGAACGCAATGCTCATTTTTAAATTTGGAAAAAGCTGGACACAACTTATGTGAACACCTAATAGATTACTTTTACACAATATTGGTAGAGAAAACACAGACAATATTTGAAGACTGTTTTACGGCAAAAAAAATTATGCAAAATGTGTACTTTTTTTTTAATAATGGTTTATAAATGTACACTTAGGGCGGATGCCTGATAAAAAGCTCTGTGGTATGGTTTGGTAAAGAAGAAAAATGTAATGACTGATTCCAAAGAATTTGTGGTTGTAACAAGTGAATGACATTTTAGAAAGAAGGAATTGTAAAGTTTAAGACATTGAAGGTGTGCGAAAAAGTTATGGACGTGAAGGAAGAGTGTATTACAATTGAAAAATCTGGCACTCTATCTTCTCTGCCTACCCTGACAGGAAAATGTCTTGATTGTATGTATGCATGTTTTTTTGGTCATCTAAATAAATTTACAGTGTAAATGTGAATGGAAGGTGTTATAAAGGTAGGCTTACCATAATTCTGTCCCTAATCCTAGACGCTTTGCGGGAGATGTAAGCAGGCTGTACGAAAAACTGAGAAATGATATAGCAATCTGTTTAACTGCTTATGCTATTGTTTTTATTTACATTATTAGAGTTGTGAATAACTGATGACAAAGATACACAGTTAATTTCATAAATGATCAAAAGAAAACAGTTCCAACAAGTTTGTTTATGTATAGAATGGAACCCATTTTCACCAAAATTAACATTTGTGTTGTCTGCGCGGAATCAAATATTTTATTTCTTGCTGTTGTTTTCATTATTTACTATTTTATCGATGTACAATGTATCTTACAATAATATTTAAATAATACAAGTAAGAAGTGTTACAAAAGGCAAACATTACAAAAATAAAAACAATTTAAAATAACTACTTTAAAAACCAAATTAAAGATCATTCATTCAACACATAAGTACACATATAAAAATTATTACAAAAATTTAACAATATATAGTTATTTATACGATATGGGACCGCCTCAAGATGGGCAGCCCGCACCATACCACACCGAGAGTCATTCTTGACATTCATTTGGAAAAAAAAGTACAGTTGCATATAAACATAACTATAATAAAAATAAAATCAACATTCAGAGTTTAAGCGTGTTCAACAATCAATATCGACCATATCACAAGATTCAAGACAATATCGACCACATTAAGATATAAAAAAATCAAAAGCAAGAGAAAGATAAAAAATAAGTGGAGAATAAAGTTTAATGCTTTGAACAAACAATGCACCCAGCATAAATTTTAACAAGCGACTCAAGGGGTCTCAATAAGAGCGCCGGATTTAAATTTCATGCTATTTTTTTTATAAGGTTGGCAGCTCTAAAAATTTCATATGTGCCACCTGTCAATCTTGTGATTAGTAAATATGAAACGCTACACGAAAAAATAAAGCGTTATTATTTTTAAGTCATTATAAAAATGGGGAAAGTTTAGCTGAAACATTTCGTAAACTTTGTGGAATTTTCGGTTGAAATAATGGTCCAAATGAATCATCAATTCGAAGATTAATTAAAAAAATTAAAGAAACTGGTTCGATTCTGGACGATAAGTCACGCATGCGTCCTCGTTGCGGGCGTTCACTCGAAAACATAACTGCAGTGAGAGAAAGTGTTACTGGAACCCCAGGGGCATCGATTCGTCATCGTTTACAAGAATTTCGCAAACGTTTCAAGAAGCACCTCAAGAAACTTGAAACATTCGCACCTTACAGCGAATTCTCGCGAAAGATCTGGATCTGCATGCCTACAAGATCCAACTGACCCAAGAACTCAAACCAGCAAACTAAATCCAGCGCTTTTATTAGGACATGCTATATAATTAATTAATTAACAATAATATTGCCTCCTCAGGTTTTTTGTCAAAATTCAGTAATTTAATTTGAAATAACGCGTTAAATGGAGCCAATTGACTTTTATCATTAATAAATTATATGTTGGTTGGTAAGTACTTCCGTACAGAAAATTTGGTATCACTGACATTTTAAAGCCCCGGATATAATCCTGGACAGTTATTGAAACCTTGGAATATCAGACCCAATCCCAGACGTAGAAGTCTACATGGAGGGATACTTTTTAAAGTATGGTTAAACCAAGTGAAAGAAATTTATAAAAACAGCAAGAGAAATCTAACAAGCTATTTGTATGTGAATATGGCATAATCGAATATGGCATCATCGAAAAATCTGATCATTTATCTTCTCTATCACTACCCTGACAGGGAAAAGAAGTGATGGTATGTATATTAATGGTTTTTTCTATCATGTTGGTACTAATTAGTCACTATGATCCATGTTGGGTGGACATAATGTAAAATAAATTTAATGGGTGAATAGAAATAAGGTAGATGTCGTCCGTGGCCTAGATGATGTGACAGTCGTCATCCATCCAGGGTTTCAGATTCAATTCTTGATCGTACCTAAAACAAAATTTTAAAAAGGACTAATATGTTAACAATACTACTCCACTGTAGTATTGTCTTATATCCAGGTGGCAATCTCTTACAAATACCCAGTCTAAAATAAATAAAAGAATTTACATAGTCGCAAAATATATTCAAATGATTATTATTCATCTTTCAAAATTAATGAACAATATACAAAGTTTATTAAAAGTGAGATAACGTCAATCAAAAAAAAGGAAGGGATGATGGAGAGAAAAGAAAAATCAGGAATGAGACACTTTTTAAAGCATTTAAAGCGTATATAACATTGGTTTGTAACTGGTTCCAGAGTCTCACTACATGTGTAGAAAAAGATGATGTAAAAAAAGAATAGCGGTGAACTGGGAAAGGCAATAAATAATCTCTGTTTGAGCGTAGCGCAAGTCCATGATGGAAAAGATGCTGAATATTTTCGACGAGATAAGAGGGTGGCGGGACAGTTAAAGACGGTATTCAAAAGTGACAATAAGGACAGTATATAAGGCATTTCTCTTTTAATAAACCAGGATCATTCTGCCTGAAGAGAACCTCGGGATAGGAAATCATCAGAGATCAAAACACGTGTAGTGGAGATTAATGTAATTAGTGGAATAAAAGTAATTGCTTGTTAAATAAAATATAAAAATTGTGGATGTGGAAGAGGCAAAATATGTAAAGATAGGAATGTCTGAAGCTCTGTTCTCTCTGCCTACCTCTGCAGGGAACCGGTGTGATGGTATGTGTATATCCCGCCTGAAGAGAACCTCAAAATAGGAGGTAGAAATAACTGTTAAAGTGTTCTAATATGGAGTTTCACAACGTTAATACTGAAACCTTCAATAAAAAAAAAAAACAATATAGAAGAAAACATCAACATCTGGAAATGTGTATAAAAATATTAGTAGGGAATTTTATGAATTTATTAAATAAATAAGATTGAAAGTGAAATTTAAAAAAAAACAAGAAAAATAAAAGTTATAAAATTAGTCAAAAATAAAAATACGAATCAATAGGAAATAATAAAATAAATGTGAATAGAAAAATAAAAAAAATAAAGTTTGTCAGGTGTGGGGTTCGAACCCACGCTCCCTTTCGAGAACCAGAGCTTAAATCTGGCGCCTTAGACCACTCGGCCAACCTGACTGCTGTGTTCAGTGAGATAGAATCAACTGTTATGCTGGACACTGTGAGATTAGGAATGTGTTGATTAATGTTAATTGTTATATCAATATTTTGATTAATGTTAAATATGTTTAATAACAGAATGTTCTACATTTTTTTAACCCATTGGCAACAAATTATTTTTAAGTACTTAAATTTCCTTTTTTAATAATTATCATCTTTTACTCTTTAATTGTATTTAATATAATCTGGTGGCCTTTTAACTACCATATGTACAGTAGAGCGTAGATTATCTGTAGGACAGTACTCGGCGGTAAATAATACACATCAGGCTTAAGAAAGAGACTGTCAGCCATAATCGGTTAACTTCGGCTTTGTAGAGCGTCATCTCTGTTATTCATACACGTGATCTGTTGAGATTTGTCAGTTGTTGCCAAGCGTTCCACCCCTGGTTGCTCTGTAGTCTCATCCCATGTTGGCATTGATCACCCCCTTAACAATTAACCGTGTCATAAGATTATTTTGTCATGGGTTTATCATTAGGGTTTGTAACATGCCGACAGCCCTTAACGATTAACCCGTGTCATTCGAGGGCGAACAAAAAATAAACAGGGTTCCACATAATTTAGAACTCTATATATGGTTAACATTCATGCCAAGCAAGCGGTCTCAAGGTTCGATTCCTGTCAGATTCGTTTTTTTTTTCTTCACATTTTACAATTTTTGTTTTAATTTTGCTACATTTGGTAGAATAATCTACTTAAAATACAAATGATTTGATAGAAACGCTACTTAGATGTTTTTTCTTGCTGGCAATACAGTGTACATCACAACTTAGTTCACCTAGTATAATTATAGATTTACAGTAATCCCTTCATTTACTTGGTTTCCACTTATGCAAATTCATTTTCTTATATATCTAACATAAAGGAATGGATCTACAATACAAATCTAGGGATGTGCATACATATTTTTAAGCAGGCGTACAGTACCCGGCGGTAAGTAATACACATCGGGCTTAAGAAAGAGACTGTCTGCCATAATTGGCTAACTTTGGCTTTGTTGAGTGTTATCTCTGTCATTCATACATGTGCTCCATCGCGATTTGTCAGTCGTTGTCAAGCGTTCTAGGGTGTGGTCATGTCCATTTCAAAGTATATAGACGACAGAGACGACGCTCTACAAAGCCGAAGTTAGCCGATTATGGCCGACAGTCTCTTTCTTAAGCCCGATGTGTATTAATTACTGCGGGGTACTGTAATTGGGGGACACTCGAGCCCGGGTGTACGGCACCGGTACAAAGAACTATAACATAAATGGATGGCTGCTGCGCAATGCTCGGAGGATTCGGCTCACGTTAAGAGGCGTAGATGGGTGAAAAGGTAGCAGGGTGAAGAGATTCCTCTTAGGCAGGTACTAGATGATCGCAAGTAAAACACAGTAGGCAGAGTGAACTGAGAAGGTGATTTATCTGGTTTTTTCACTTCTTATGTATGGTCAATCGCTCATCGCAAGCGCCCGTTTTCGCCTCTGCCTGCCGTCACAACTCGCGAAATGTCACAATTTTCGGAAGTTGCGCTTGCAGAGGCCGGCCGGCTTGCGATATAGTCTCGCGGTGACCGTGCATAAGATACATTTCCGTTGCGGCCGCGATACGACACGGACCCCAACAAACATATATTTTACATACAAAATACCAAACAAATATCAAAATATAACTAAATATCTACACACATTAAACAATTTTAGAAACTAATCCTAATATGTTTTATGATGACGCATACGTCCGATACACCGGGTAATTGTTAAACGCGGTTAATCCAAATTAAGTTTTCATTTTAAGAGTTGAAATGCTACAAGTAGATTTATTTTGTCATGCAAGTGAGTGCATTAATCAGCTTTCTCAATGTTTGATAGATATAACCGCTAAACGCCGGTATCATACTGCGGCAATTGCATTGGGAAGTCCCAGATGCATATATTTTCATGTCAGTGTGGTTGCAGGAAAACACCGCCAATTTACTGGCATAAGTCAATTGGTATAATGTTAACTATAGATTTTATAAAAGTTTAGGTCATTGCTTAGTAATTTAAAAAACGTGAATGTTCGTTAAAAATTTTACAACAAATATTACTGAAAAAAAATTTGACTACAGAGGACCACGGTTAGTCTAACTCATGGATAATTGAGCCTCGAATAATCGGTGCTCTGCTGTATCTTTCGGTGCTCTGCTGTATCTTTCGGTGCTCTGCTGTATCTTTCAACCAAACTGAAGTATCTTCCAACCAACCAGTTGACTGTAAACAGGTCCAATTGTAAAATCTTACTGGGATCTTCACTAACCTATTTTTCTTTTATTATTATTATTATTCTTTATGTTGAGCACTCTGAGATGGTTTGGATGTATAGAATGAATAAATGAAGAAAGACCAAAAAAACAAAAACGAGTATAAAGTAGAAATGTGAGTGGAAGGCGTGTGAGAGGAAGGGTAAGGAAAGTATCGTTTAGATCGTTAGAAAGGATGTGGACTGAAAAAAATCTGATGTCATCGTGGCCGGGCTTGTCACATATTGGTGGGGTGTATCTTGGCCAGGGGAATGTTATGAGATGAGCTCAGACCTTTTGATAGCTTCTTTTTTAAATGTGTTTTCTGCTATTTATCTTGAGGTATACAATTTTGTAATGTATTTATATATGTGTATGCACATATTATATTGCTATCAATAAACCTATATTTATTCATTTATCAAGTGAATATTTTGAAAGAAAGCAACCTATAATGAAAAAAAATCATAGGAGTTATATGATAAGTTGTATAGATGTAGATGAAGGGAAGAATGCGTGTCGACATTGGAAAGTCTGGTGCTCTATCCTCTCTGCCTACTCCTACACGGAAAAAAGTGATGGTATATATATGTATTATTATTATACACATTTCATTATGCTGATTCCCTGTTAGATTGGCAGAAAAAACCAATGTCAGACTATTCTTTCAAGACAAAACGTTTGCCTTCTCATCCATACATCTACTCACACAACTTCTTTGGTTTCTGACTTAAAACATCTTTCGAAATTTCATACAATTAACCGAATCACACTTTCCTCTCAGTCTTTCATCACTCATTCTTTTCACAATCTCAAACAACCCCTCAAAGTGCTCTTCATTTTGCTTATTACATCAGTCACTAATTCACATTTATCCTTAATTGTTTACACTTAACCTTCTTTCAAACTATCACTCACTTGATTCAACAATACTTTCCTTGATTCAACAATACTCTACTTCACCTTTCACTTACATTTTCACTGTATATTTTTGTAATTTGTTTTATCAAACACTGTTTATTCCACTTTTTGTAACAGTATAACCCTACCGGTTTCAAGGATTTCGCCTCATCATCAGGGGAGCACAAACAAGACAACAAGAGTCTTGTTTGTGCTACCCTGAAGATGAGGTGAAAGCCTTGAAACCGGTAGGGTTATACCATTACAAAAAGTGGAATAAACAATGTTCGATATAACAAATTACAATGTTTTTAAACCTTCCACAATGAGTGGAAGGCGTGATTATAAATAATATACTGTATATTTTTTTTGTTAGTCTTTCTTTATTCATTCGTTCTACATGCTCAAACCATCACAAAGTTCTTTACTTAGTACAACAGCCTTATGTTTACATTCATCCCGAATCACATATTCCATGATACATAAATAAAGACCATAAAATAATATTAGGTACCATGAAAGAGGGGTATATTTATTTATGATACTTTTATTTTTTATAACACCTGTTACCATACATGATTTATAAAAAAACATTTCTACTAATAAAATATTGGTTATCAATGGGTTAAAAACATATGGTATATTTCTGAAATCAAACACATTCAGTATTAATTATAATGTTGATTTAGTTATTTCACACTGTCTAGCATTAGAGTGAATTTTCTCTCACTGCACACAGCAGTCAGGTTGGCCGAGTGGTCTAAGGCGCCAGATTTAAGCTCTGGTTCTCGAAAGGGAGCGTGGGTTCGAACCCCACACCTGACAATTTTTTTTATTGTTTAAGAATGTTACAATAAATCTTAATCTTTTTTAAAATAGAAAGATAGAGAAATAAATTATAATAATAATGGGTCTTGGAAATGAATTTTTTTATTGATTTTTATAGTACACTAAAATCTGGTGCTAATGCTAATGTTTATCTGATTAGAATATGTCAACAGAAACAAAGCTGACTGTCCATAATGGAATCTAGCTCCTAACATTAGGATATGCTATTGAAGCTTGCATGTGATAAAAAAGTGATGAAAGTGAAATAAATACTGTAGAAATAAGAGTGTCGCGTTGAATGTGTGAAAAAACAATGCAGAGCAGAATAAGAAATGAAGACATCAGGAAAGAGTGTGGATGAAACTTTTGAGGTGGTCACCTATTATCTCGGGATGACCCTTACTGAGAAGAAAAATCACTGTGCGACTTGTGCGTAGACCCTTACTGAAAGGAATAATCACTGTGCGTGCCACTTGTGGGTTGACCCTTACTGAGAAGAATAATCGCTGTGCGACCTGTGGGTTGACCCTTACTGAGAAGAATAATCTCTGTGCCACCTGTGGGTTGACCCTTACTGAGAAGAATAATCACTGTGCCACTTGTGGGTTGACCCTTACTGAGAAGAATAATCACTGTCTACTTGTGGATTGACAAATTTATAATGCAAGCATATGATAAGTGGGAAAATTATGGTTGGACCAAGTGAATGAAATTTTGAAAGAAGGAAAGTAGTGAGAGAAACTAAAGGAGTTGTAGGGATGTGGAGGAGACAAAAGAGCTGTCATGATAAGAAAATTTGGCATTCTGTCTACCTTAACAGAGAAATGACTTGACGCTATGAATGTACTATCAGAAATTTTATCTGAAAACTCCAGCAAGTCAATGTTTAAATATTTTTCTTTAATTTCCAGGTCACAACCAGTATTATACAGAGAAACGGACATCAAGAGATTGCTGCGAGTGGGAGATACCATCTCATCCATCTTCCGCATCTAGATCTCATTACAACTCAGGAACATTTTCTGGAAACTCTTCATCGGGTACTTCTGGATCCAAAGGACAAGTCAAATCGGATCCTGAACACTCGAGAACATCCAATGCTGGACCATTCACATCAAAGGGTCTCAACAGACCCTCAAGTTCCGGAGACAATAGAATATTCTTTCCAGATTCGTTTGTGGTTCCGAAACCTTCGAGATCTGATCCAGCTAACGTTTTTTCAAACAGTTTCTCAATTGGCAGTCCTTTTTCGAGTCCGGAAAAAATTGATGCTCGGAAAATACTTTCGGTTGTCGATGCTTATGATGATTGCGATATGAGAATGATGGATCCTAAACTGTGGAGTTATGACGGCCCCGATTTGATAGAAGACTTTAGTACTATAAGTCCTCCAGCTGAGTATGCTATAACGGAGAGATCAAACTATAGATATGTGAGATCTAACTCCCATTCCCATACGATGAAGGCATCTCAAGACAGTTCATACGCCATAAATATCAACAGCCACAAATCGTTACCTGATTTACATAAGCAAGCTGAACAGTTCACAGAAGATGGAAGGTAATTATCAATTTAATATATTAACATTTTCAATGCAATTAGGTCAACTGGATATAAAGCCAGAAGTAGAGAGCTCTCACTTGTCCTAAGCCATAATCTAACATTATTTAAGAAATATTTTTCATACTCAGCCAGCAAATTTGGAATAGACAACCCTTGACCTTGAAAGAGCAGGTGAATTCACTTTGAGGGAATTCACATCCACCTTCAAGAATGCTCCCACATTCTAAATGGGGTGTAATTTTGTTTTGTCAAAATTTGGACTCTTATTTGCTTTTCTCTCTTTACGCTGGCAGTGAATTTGTGTACATATTTATTCTGTTTATAATTGTATTAACTGTTTATTTATTAAAGTTTGCATGTATAAGGGTGTTGGCTGAAAAATATTTGACATCTTCGTAGTTTGGCTCGTCCTCCTATTGGTGGGGGGGTATGTTGGCTGGGAGAATGTTATGAGATAAGCCCAGACCTTTTGATATGGTCTCTATCTAATGTCTAATCTTTTCTTCTGACTTAACATAAATATGTCATTTCAGGATGTATAATATATTTCAGAGAGCCCATTATTCCAGAGGATTAACTTATTGGGAAATTAAAAAAAAGTGTGTACTGTAAAATTTTGGAAGAAATGTATTTTCTTGTTCAAAGAAGACATATAGTTTTTTTTATGCTAGTGGATATAAGAAGAAAAAAGAACTAAATTTTCGTCTTTTTATATATTTTTTCAAGTTGTTGGATTTTTGGTGTTTCTGTAATACACACATTTTTAGGTGAATCTAGAAATAAAAAATATAGTTTTATATCAAATTAAATGTTTATTTCTCAAAAACATATTTTAAATATTCAATTATCATCATCTGGGCTACCATCTAACTTACGGCCACACGTCGGCCAATTGAAAATTTCTGTATAAAATGCCGAAATTTGTTCCTCACCTTTCAAGTTTTTTGATGTCTTGCATTTTTTTAATATTGATTGGTATACAACCATCCGCGTATGCTTTCCTTATGGGAAAACTAATAGAATCTCTGTTACCATTACGTAGCCTAAAGGAGTTTTCCTGAAATCCATCAATGAACTCCTTTGCGATGACAAGACCTTCATGTTCGTACGAATGGATGAAGTGCCGAAACTGGGATATTTTAAAGCTGACCTTTTGTTCTCTCGAAATGTTTCTGCCAAGGGATTAGTTTGAGAGCATTGTCTTCTTATAATACGTAGACCACCAATTTTTTAAATTGAATATTTGATTTGTATTAGGCAAAACTACTGTAAAACGCTTTAATGTTTTTTCTGAAGACAGTATTAGCTCAGCATACTGCTTGGGGATATAAACTCTATCGTTTTTTTTTAATTTTGCGTTTGAACACAGAGAAGTCCCTATCGCAGGATAAAAAAGAATGTCCTCTTGTAAGATAATATTGCTCGACTGTTATAAATCTCTTTGTTGAAACTAATGCTGAGAAAACCCTTGTAATACGAGTAGTGTGATTTCTTTTTTAGGCAGCGCACGCATCAGAAAAAATGTGAAAATTTTCCATTTTTTGGAATTCCGGATCACTGTTGAGATACTCTAGTATAAATGAAACCACTTGGTTGGGTCCTTTGGTTCCTACACCCTCATGATATACATAGAATGTAGCCTTGTCATCTTTAAGATTATGAATACACAGGACATTAATAGTCAGTTGTACCACGTAGAAAGTTTCTTGGACTGGAATCAGAGGTAGTTGCAAGTTTTGCATGTAATCGATGCAAATACCACCAGTTTTTGTATGTAATCGATGCAAATACCACCAGTTTTTGTATGTAATCGATGCAAATACCACCAGTTTTGCATGTAATCTATGCAAATACCACCAGTTTTGCATGTAATCAATGCAAATACCACCAGTTTTGCATGTAATCGATGCAAATACCACCTGTTTTTTTATCGGATTTGCACTTTTTCGAAATTGATTTCAGTTTGGCATAAAATTTGTTGGCTCTTCTCACATGAACAGTCTTTTCAGCAGCTGCCAGTCAGTTGAAAAACAATGTATTCTATGGCTGCGTTCATACTGTATAGCAGAAACACCAAACTTCCCGGAGTTTTGGGGTTTTTGCAATAAATGTTTTTTTGGATATATATTTGGTCTATTCAATTGAAGAATTTTTGATGTTTGTCTTCACTATAAGACGTGTCTACCCCCAAACAATGAAAATCCTTAGAAAAGTGAAATTCGAAAAAAATGTGAGTTTTGGGGTTTCTGAAATACGTGATTCATATATATTTACATACTATACGAGTAGTATTGTCAATAAACCTATTATATATTTTATTTAACTTTAAGAAATCCAGAATACTGATATCTCATGTTATACGCGATCCTGCTTTTTGCAATTTTGCTGTAATGCGATTTAAATAAAATTAAGGAAAAAAGTCTATGTGATTTTCACAGTCACCCGCAGTCGCAGTAATGAAGCTGCATGCACAATATAAATGATTCACAACTATTTAAGATATGTAATGTATAGATTCACAATAGATAATTATATAATTCTCCATAATATGAGCAACTCCCTCAAAACAAACAAGTACTGACTTATTTCTTGAATCTTCGAAATGACTTAAGTTTCACTTTGTGGTGCCATGTTTTATGTAAAAAATGAAACTTGTTTTATATTTTTTTGTTCACCGCTAGTTTATTTTGAGTTTACTACCGGTTTCGAAGACCTCCGTCTTCATCGTCAGGTTAAGATAAACTGTTAACTTCATCGTCAGGTTAAGATAAATAGTTTATCTTAACCTGACGATGAAGACGGAGGTCTTCGAAACCGGTAGTTAACTCAAAATAAACCTGTGGTGAACACAAAAATATAAAATAAGTGTTTTATTTATTTTATTTCATTTTTTACAAGTACTGATTTCTCTATCGGTGAGGTATTTAGGAAACTATACAATGGGCTTAAATAGTTATATTATGGTTTTGTAAAATTTGTAGAATAATAAATAAACCCTAATTAACCCCCCTACTGTAAAGGTTATCTAAAGAAATGTGTGTTTCAAAAAGGCTGTCGGGGGCAAGTGGCAACGCAGGCAACTATCTGGGTGTGGCCAACGATACAGGAGCTCCCCTGCGCCCTCCCTGTGACCCCAACATGAGGTCCAGCGAGGCACTCTCCTCATACTCCAAAGCTACAAGGTATCACTAGAAATCAGCTAATATTTATTCTTTAACCTGCAAGCTCGCTACAAATAGCGGCTTCATTGTACGAGTTAAATCTCATAATACATCTTCTTTTGTTCCTCATACTTCTTACCTTTACTGGGAAAATTTATCCAATTGTCTTGTTCCATTCTTTCCTCATTGTATCTCCTCCTCACTTTACATTTGTTGTGTTAGGCTTTCAAAACTCATTCTTAGGATTCCTTTCTTAATTACAGTAGACTCTCGATTATATGTAGTCACATTAACCGAACAGTAAAAATATTCATTTTATTTTTTTAAATTTAAATAACCGCAACCCGGTTTATGGCACCCCAGTTAATCGAGAGTTTACTGTATATTCATAACACCCATCTTTAACAAAAAGTTTTCTTTTATACGATTATTCTCAACCATATCATGTGTTTGTTTGTTTCATTATTAGGATATTCACTAGGATACATATTCCGTATGATTCGAAATGTGCTCAGTGAAAATATTCTTAAAAGTATATACTTCGCCTTATGTCAGTCAGCACTTTCTTACGGTATATCAGTTTGGGGGGGATGCACCTTAACCCAAAAACACATATTACAGGTTTCCCAAAAATTGATTGTGAAAATAATCAATAAACTTCCTGCTCGGTATCCCACGGCGGAGCTTTTTAGAGAGTATCAGGTCCTGAACATAGCCAATTTACATCTCAAATCCATTCTCTGGCACTACCATCGAGAGGAGGGGAAGATGCAAACTCAGCAGACACACATGACACGCATGGCAACTAATGAAATGTTCACCATCCCTAGAGTTAAAACCTCTTTTGCCCAAAGGCAATATGCTTATTTGGCTCCCATTACATACAATGGCGTGCCGACTTCAATAAAAGTAAAGGTAGGAAAACCATTTAGACAGTCGATCGGAGCGTGGTTGTTATTGCGACAGGATTTTGAGTACTTGGGCTTTCAGGATGAATGACGAGTAGAAAGGATTTATGTGAGCTCGTGAGTGTGGGTCTCTTCTTGTTGTTTTAATTTTGGATGTTTTTGTATTTGTGTTTCTGTGTGTTTTTCTTTTTTTCTTCTTTTTTTTTTGTTTTGAATTTGTTTTGATTTTTATTCTTATGATTGTGTGCAGTATATTGTGGGATGAATATTTTTGGTCTTTCTGGAGTGATAATGTGTGAGGAGTTGAGTTTCGCAAGATGTTTCCAGTTGTAGTTGAGTGTCACTGTTTGTCAGGTTGATGAGAGCGTGCAACGGGGTTTTTTTGTGTTATCAAAAATCGGAAAGAAGTATCGATTTATTTTTTCATGCTAAATATCCTCAGTGAGATACAGGCAAAAGCCTAGTTTACTGGGGATATGACAAATGAAAGGCAACAAACCCAGATTCATTAAAATTATATGTCCAAATCAAATTACCTGTTGTTTTTTCTCAAATTGTGTATATTTCTTGTCATGTGTAATAATAAATAAATAAATAAATTAATATATGAAATGCTTGTTTAATTAATATATGAAGTGTTCGTTTAATTAATATATGGAATGTTCGTTTCATTAATATATGGAATGTTTGTTTCACTAATATATGAAATGTTTGTTTCGTCAATAAATGAAATGTTCGTTTCATTAATATATGAAATGTTTGTTTCATCAATAAATGAAAGTTTGTTTCATTAATGTATGAAATATTTGTTTCATTGATATATGAAATGTGTATTTAATTAATATATGAAATGTTTGTTTCATTAATGTATGAAATAATGAAATTTTACTTATTCAGAAAATTTTCCTACAAATTTTTTTATTGATTTATTTCATCCACTGTCAATTCAATTGAAGCTGTCAAGATTATAAATTGTATGGAAAACAGCATCATGTTTAGCGGGCTTTAGTTTATGTATGGATCAAATATATTTTAATTTCATCTGCATAGGTGATCCAGGGACTTTTCATTGGTTTGTAACTGTGAAATGCATGAAGTTTTGTGTTTTTTTTAAATCGTAAATAACAAGGTGATGTTTGCAGTGGGCGTTCGAACCGATCGTCAGTGTTCTCGAGCAAAGGTAGTGACGGGCACTCCCGCCGCTCTATCTCGTGTCACAACAGTGACCCGAGTGCGGGCCGGGGCTCAGCCGATGACACGTACTATTACAACAGGTATAAGCTTATCAACTGGTTACTATGAATATGGATCCAAAATAAAAGACTGATATCTCGGATGCAGACATCTAAAACGTGTCATCAGGAACAGATCATAATTTTGTCATGTAGCTCATGACTCCCATGGTAGCCCTTGACAACTCTTCTCCATCCATCCCAGCACTCCACAGTTCAAGAGCAGTTGTTAAGGGAAGTCCTCTTGCGTCTCTTACTTATTTAGTCTAATATGTTGGGGCTCTTCCTTTCGTGTGTTGTCCTTTCACGCTTCTAGTGACTACAAGCCTATCCAAACTGTGTCCAAAGAATCGGAGGACCATCGTAGGCACATTGTCGACAATCTCAGTTCTCTCAGTTCTTTGAGAATGGAGGCAATTAATTCAAGAACACCGGGATGCCATAAAACATATCTATTCACTATCCTACTTTAAGCCGAGACTACAATGTCCCTGTAGGCATATAATTGGAGGAGGTCTGATTTGACGAGTCTCTTATGGGCGTTAAAACAGTGCAGCTCTTCATCATCCACCGAATGGTATCCTTAATATGTGACTCAACCACTTTCAGCGCCTCACCCTTGTGGTTATTATAGGTTACTGCTGTGTCCGAAGATGAATTGTCTCATTTTCCATCATCATTCCATCATCCTCCTAAAACAGTGATGTGCAACCTAAGGGTCGCGTAACAGGGTGCGGGGGTCGTCAAAATATATTAAGTACTTAAATAAACATCGATAACCATGAACTCGGAAATGCGAAAAACGAATAATCCAGAAAAGCTGCTAAAATATTACTTACCTTAATTTACCTCTACTTATTTTTCAAAACTGCATTTTCGGGTCAACTGTAATAAAAAGCAAGTATCGTTCCAGATTGAATGTAGAAGCAGATACTTATATACCCTTAGGTAGGCATTTCATTGATTGAGCAAAATATGGAATTAGTTATTGAAGAATATTCAATCTCTAATTTCTCACTAATGTAGTAATGAACTCTTTTATGTTACTCTTATCTGAATAAATAAATTAAGACAGTTGTATCCCTATTTTTTATTTACGTGAAGTTCACATAAGGATTATACTGCGAAAAGGGGGTCGAAGGGGAAAAAAGGTTGCACACCACTGTTTTAATATAACTGTTCTCAAAATGGAAAATAAACAGGTCAAGATTCAAAGGGTATAAACACAAAAAAAATCCAGCAAGAAAAAGACAAAAAATAACAAGGAACTAATAATATAATATGAATTCATAATATAACAAGGAACTAATAACATAATATGAATTCATAATATAATAAGGAACTAATAACATAATATGAAAAAAAATAACATAATATGAACTCAGAATCACTTGTCACTGTGAATTGACAAATGCTTTATGAATTCCACCAATGATACTGTATTTTCGGAATATTGCTAATACCTAAAGAAAATGTAGCATGGTCCCTGTGACGTTTCACAAATTTGTCCCAATACAACCTTGTAACGACGTTCAGTAATTTTAATTATTTTATCAACTTTAATATAAGCCTCGATTCTAATAAATAGCAAGTTATTTAGGTAAATACATTACATAAAACTAACAATAATGACAAATTAATACATCTTGTTACAAATTAGCAAAAATATGTCAGTTTGTTAAAATCAAATAATATTTGACGACGTTCATCAAAGGTCGCTACATTAGTCTGCATTGGCTAGGGATGGGGTATACGATAATTGGATTATGGATTTTTTTTATACATAAAATTAAATGTTCGTAATTAGTATTACTTCATAGTGGATCTTGGCCTATTTAAAGATATATACAAATCATACAATACATTAGAAAGTCAGTATAGTGAAAATTAGTAATTAAAATATCAGTTTAAAGAAAAACAATTTTTCGATTTATGAAAAAACTATTCGATTTGTAAAAAAAAAACGATTTTACTCCTTCCCTTTGAGACATGACATTTCAAACGTCACAGGGACAATGCTACATTTTCTTGAGTATAACACTGTTACTTGGAGACCATGCAATTGACTTCTCACTAATGAGTGAAATAGCTTATTTAACTTCAGATGACTGTACAAATCCTTCACAATTTAAGCCTCTAAATCGATACCTCTCCATCTCGGATTATCTTGGCCCTTTGGTTCCCATCCTACCCTTTATACATGTTATATAGCAGACGTGGGGAAATGGTGCTGTCTAGACAGGCATGGACTGAGCCATCATGACGATTGGTCATGCGAATTATTCCAGTAAAAGTCCATTAATTCGAAATTCAAGGGACCAAATTCCACAAAAAAATTCAAATTACGAATTGCACAATCACTTAAAAAAACAATGTGAATTTGCGCTGTCCTTTTTGACATACGACCATTGTTTATAATTATATCGTGGCCACTTTTTTTAGTCTAGATGCGTTGGTTCACACAGTTGAGTATAAATCCTCGTAGACGCGGTATTCAAAATTACTGATCTGATTTTTGCAGAGGGCTGTCTTTAATTAAGGAATGCATTATGTTAGAGCACATTCTTATGGAAAATATTTATATAAACTGATAGAAAACAGATAGTAATTTTTTTTCTGCGTAAGTTTGCTGTGTTCCTTTTGACCACCTTTTAAAATGAACCAAAGCAGAACACAAGTAAACATGGGCGTCGCACATTGGTCACGACATTTGAACACATGTATACACGAGGAACGTAATGAATTGGTTAAAATAAAAAAGCAAAGCAAATTAAACAGCACTTTGGATACAAACTGGCTTAATGTCACAGCACTCAATACACTTTTAGGGAGTTTATTTCAATATTTATTTATTTTACATATCAAGGAAAGATATAAAAATAACGTAGCAGGAGTTAAAAGACATACACTTCAATAATCATAAAAACATATTTCCCTTCCACTGTCAACCAGCTTATCACATGTGTCACTTAACTCTTTAAGTGCCGGAAGTTATTAGTATAGCCATACCCAGCAAGCCGGGATTTTTTCAACAAAAATAAAACCTAAAAAATTTATATTTTTTGTATACAGATTTAAAGGATATTATGAAAACTTACTAAATATATACACCGTGGGGCGTTTGAGCTGCCGTTTACTCAGAAAAACACAGTTTAAATATTCACAAAATGTCAGGGCTGTCACAACTTGACACAGAAAACACGTTTACTTATAAATATAGTGGAACATAATATGCTTTGTAAACTAAAATCAACAAATTATCTGTATGATGTATAAAAAAGCACAAAAGGTAAATAAACTATAAAATAAAACCGTAAAAAGTCTATATAAACGTCGTATTATGCCGCAAAACTACCGCCAATAACCAAAGAATACATGAAAACACACTTTGTAAATAAATACTTAACAAAAATAACGCACAAAAGTTAAAAATCAACCATTGAACAAAACTACAAACGAAGTCATTATAAATTACGTCGCAAAAAACTGTAGTCGGTATCCCTGTATCAGAGACACGTATTGACTGTCAGTGAAAGCTTTTAGAAAGATGACTGTAACTTTGATAATATCTGTAAATTGTAATATTTAAATATTTCTTGACCATCCCAATAGATGTCACTATGTGTTACAATTTATAAATAATTACAATTGGATTTGATATTAGCTTGCGACAAGTTCAAAGGAGAGCGCGTTTACGTGTTCATTTTGTATGGCCGGCCTGGCGAGCACTGAATCGGAGAGCGCGTCAACTCGCTCATGGCAGTGAACCGGTTAAATGTTATCATCACTAAAAAGGACACAAAAAATATACGTGAGATTAGCATTTTAATAGTTCAAGGATATTTAAAAAAAAACAAAAATAGCAATATACCACAAACAATAACCAAACTCAAATTGGTATATGGTGTACAAATACTAAGAATTCTGCATTTTAATACAACAATCTATGGACCAAAGGAAAATAAGATCCTCACCATTCTTTATTTCTCAAAGTACATCCATATTTTTGAAGATTCAGCAATGCCTCAAGAAAAGAGCCATTCCTTCACTGTATATTTGAGCTTTAAAATAGTAAATGACTTCTACTCATCTGGCAGTGCGTTATTTATATCCTAGGTGCTAAAAATATTACGCTTTTGACCAATAGTAGTGTTCATCCTTTTAACACTAAGTATATTCTTTCTACGATTGTTCCTGGTCTGATACGTGTGGTCAATCATCCTATGAGCTCCGTAGCTTTTGTCAATCATGAGAACCATTATCATTATTTACATATTCCATAACCAGTTAGCAAAACAACATTTACTTTGATTATTGTAGAATTTAGTTTTGGAAATCTGGAACTGATGTCCTCTCAAATGTGTATTTCGATTAAAAGAAGATTGTGGAAGGAGTTCTTTAATTATAATGACTGCTTGAGAACTAAAAGAAGATTGTGGAAGGAGTTCTTTAATTATAATGACTGCTTGAGAACTAAAAGAAGATTGTGGAAGGAGTTCTTTAATTATAATGACTGCTTGAGAACTAAAAGAAGATTGTGGAAGGAGTTCTTTAATTATAATGACTGCTTGAGAACTAATAATACTTAATCAAGTGTCCATAATTTCGTATTTGTTACAGAGTCGGCAACAATAATCGCTGTCATCTTAGAATTTTTGTCGCTTTTGAATGAATATTTATTAAGGATATTATTTATTAGATTTATAAAGGATAAAATTCAGTAGCCATTTTTTGAGACAAATTTTGATATTAAAATTTTTCTTATATCTTTTTCTTTTACCAACAGATCGGGATCAAGCTATGCACGTGACTCTGGTGGTTCAAGCGGGCACTGCTCGGGAGGTGTTAGTGGAGTGGGGGGCGGAGGTCCACCCTCATTGCGTGCTCCGCCTCGTCCCTCACCTTCTTCCTCCTCTGTGGGCCAGCAGCGTAGGGACAGCGGATCCTCCACGCAACACTCTTCAGCTAGATCTCATCACAGGTAATAATATCTTTCACTTAATCTCATAATCATAATAGTTCCGTTTAGACAGTACTCTCATCGAGGGTGATCGACTTCGGGATGTGAACAATAATAAAAATATTATAACAAAAAACAAAATGAGTGTAAGGATAGAAAAGTAGTTGATGCGGCCATTAGATTAAGTACTTTCTGGTATCTATATGAATGGTTGAAGTTAAATAGGCACTAAGTACCAAAAAAAAACAAAAAAAAAATAAGTATACAGTTTCATTCTATATGATATATAGAATTAAACTGCATACTTAGTTTTTTTTTGTTTTTTTTTTTGGTACTTAGTGCCTATTTAACTTCAACCATTCATATATATATATGTTTAGAAAAACATATTTTTGAAGACAAACTACAAAGAAATCTTTGTAGATCTTTTGATATGTGATAGTAACACATTTGGCATAAGGTGAAGTGTGGTGTATGTGTGTCGTTGCTGGGCTTCGTAGTCGAGGATGTTTTCCTACTCAGCCATTCTCGCTTTCCTGTTCTCTTCATGTCCATTTTTCGGTACCATACAGAAAGACGTGGAAAATCAATGTCCTTACAAGTTTTCCTTTGTTAGACCTAGTAATGTTCCTGTTTCTCCACATGTTCTTCACTTTATCCATAGTTGACCGTGTGTTGGCACTTCTTTTTATTTCTGTGTCTCATCCAACATTATTGGATATCAAAGAGCCAAGATATATCTAAGGCTGTCCAGAACCACTCAATTACGGATGTGTGCTATTTCCACTGTATTTTCGTTTTGGTAGTCAACAATCAGCATTTTTATCTTATCGCCGTTAATGTTGAGTCCCATGTCGCTGATAACTCTTTCCATTACGGCAAGAAGTTCTTACAAGTTATTTGGGTTATTTGCTAAAAGGGTTGTATCATCGGGTTGTATCAAGGATTAATAAACAGATAACAAAAAAATAATAAATAGAACTTTTATTTAAATAACAATATTTCGTTAAACATTTCGCCTAGTTACTGGATTTTTCAGACCAACCCCAATGGAAAAGGCTTACATACTTGTTGGGATATCTTCATCAGATATCCGCCGCAATATTGCATGCAGAAGGGAGAAACAAATAACTCAGTGATCCCAAATACCTTATGTATGGCTAAATTTCAAAACAGCTAAGACTGAGGTATTGTAGGAGTTTTATGACTACCCACAACCCCCTCGAAGGCTCTCTGAATAATGAGTGTGTTGATTCTTGGAGAGCTAGAACTGAAAGCCTGTGATGGATGTAGCCATCGGAGTGCCTCTCGGTGGGACACCACTTACCATAGATCTTATGGAGATCTTTCAATCACCTACGCATACGCATGAGTAGTTCGAAAGAAAATCTTCTCAAATGCAGGATTGACACAGAGGATCCACCACTATGCGTGTGTGGTGACACTCAATCACTATTGTACCTGATGACTTTTCCACTGTGCCATGTTAGATGCGCGGAAAATGACCTGATGAAGCCCCAACCATCACAGTTGCATCTTTCTAAGCTGATGCAATATTGATCTGATATTATCAATACAATTGTAATGAAATGGAATTTCGCTATTTAATTCCAGATACTCTTCGTACTATGACAGCTACGCAGAAATGGCCCCAGACGCGTCCCACCTGGAGTTCCACGTGAGTGCCCCGCCGCAGTTCCAGGACGGGGCCACCACCCAGTTCCCAGATACTACGGCGCTGGTGCAGCCGCCACTCTACTCGGAGGGGCTGGCCAACCCCACGGTGCACCATCACCCCCATCAGCAAGAGTTGGCTGTAAATGCCACCGTGCAGATATGTACCAACTTTGTCGGGAGTGGACCGCGTAGTATGCACGGAGCCACTGTGAGTAATCATTGTATTTTAATATACGAGTTTTTAGTGTTTTTTTCTCAAACTTTTCGAGATATCTAAATATGTCGAAGTTTTAATGTGCGTTTTTTTCTTTTGTGTATTAGAGTGAATTGATTGTGCGTATGCATATTTTTGTTGTTGTTCTCCGTGATTATTTTTTTCTATCTTTTTGTACGTTGCCTTTGGGCCTTTGATTGCCGGAGCCTTGACCTATCTCAAGTTTGTATTTAATGTCAGATAGGTGGTATTCATGTGCGTACTGCTTTTCGATATCTTTTTTTATATATGATTCATGTAAATGTTTATAATAAATGTAACAAGTTGTAAATATATTCACTTAAAATTCTAATTTGAGTATTACTTTACCTTTTTTAATGGTGGATGAAAGACTGTAGATTGTAATAAAATAAAATAATCTTGAATTCTTCATTTCAATACCATTTTTACTTTTCCTTTCACCATTTTCAATCGCTATAATTTTGAATTTTGTAGCATTCATTCTCAGTTCTTTTTTTTTCCAATTCTACATACAGTTCACGCATCATTCTTACGCTGTAATTTGAATAGATTCAATTATGTTGACTTCACGTAATATTAATTTTTTTAATGTAATAATCCACAACCTAATGCTAAGATAGTCCTAAACAGTATTCTAGTACCAACTTTGATGTATGGAAGTGAAATGGAAACATAGAAAAAGACTGAAAGGAACTGAAAAAATGCATGGAGTGACAATGTATGACAGAACACGGCATGAAGTGATAAGGGACGAATGTGAACTTAAGATTGATGTGTTAAGTCAGATGAAGAAGAGGATGCTGAGAGATGGTTTGAACATGTGGAATGAATGAATGAAAAAAGACTAACGAAACAGATATATAGTGCAAATGTGAGTGGAAGGCGTGTGCGAGGAAGACCAAGAAAAGTATGGTTTGATCAAATTGGTGATATTCTGAAAAAAGGAAACATAGAAAATCAGAGAAATCGTAGAAGCAGTATGAGAATATGTACGGATGTGGAAGAGGCGAAAGATGTGTCGAGATAGGGAAGTCTGGCGCTCTGTTCTATCTGCCTACCCCGACAATTAGATGATGTGATGGTATGTATGTAAGTATATCTTCTATAAAGTAATTTATGGGTCTACACTATTTTACCATATGAGAGAGACTTCATCACATCCATTTTTGTAGTGCCGGTGATAGTGTTTAGCATATATTAAGTTTTTAATGATTTTTATGTACAGGTGACCCGTGTAGCAACAGGAATGGATGAAGGCCGAGGTCAGACCCTGGTGGGTATTCACTTCCAGGCCAGCATCCCCCCGGTGCAGTTCCAGGACGGGCAGCCCCCAGGTTATCCCGCCTCCTACGGCTCACTCGGCATGTATGGGTGAGTCATTTATACATTGCACCTGTAGCAGACAGGTCTGAAGGAAGGTGGCTATCCATATTCACTATATCCTGGCCAATATGCTCCTGGTACAGTACAGCTTCATGACAGACAACAAGCACAATATTTTGGCTGAGTTTTTAGGGGAAGATATAATAAGTAAGAGTGTCACAACCATCACACGGTCAGGTTACAGCTAAAATTTGATACCTTTATTCTCCATAGTATGTCAACTTGGGCAGATAGAAGACATGTTGTTTCATTATATTCTGAAATGTTAAGAATTGAATATTGCTCGATTATCAAGTTTCTTTGAAAAGACGAATATTTTGGATGCTATCTACTTCGTTTCGTTGCTGTTAACAGAAAAAATCTTTTGAAAATATGAACAAAATTTTGAAAGAAGGGTAAAAAACAGAAGGAACTGTAAATGTGGAAGAGGCGAAGAAAGTGTGTCGTGATAGGAAAGTTTGGAGCTCAGTCCTCTCTGCCTATCCCGACAGATCATAGTGAAACTAAACAAGCATGTGAGGGATGTTCAAACCTATGTTCCATTAAGTTTAGGTCAGTGGTCCTTAACCTTTTTGTGCTGGGAAACTTGATTTTAAGCCTTTCTCCTAAATGGATGATAATTGGTAGAGACATTTTTCATGTAGCTCTTTGTAAAGTTATTGATGGTTTTAATTATTTTTTTATTTCTAGGCACAGAGACACTCCATCTAGAGACAGTAGACACATGATGCCTCATCGCCCTTCTTCTTCCTACAATCAGGTAAAGCTATTTCTAATCCCTTAAATCATATGTTCCCAAACTGGGCAATATCGCCCACTTGTGGGCGATGAAGGAATCTTGGTGGGCAATACTGGCTTTGGGAGAATTTGGTGGACGATGTGAGGAGTCAAATGGGCAATAACAGATTGTTGAAAAAAATAATGTTGTGTAAAAATGTTTTGAGCATTTTATATTATATGTAAAACAAATATTTTTTGCATGAAATATAATGCATTTTAGGGTATTTTAAAATAGCCGCTCTAACCCTTTTTCCAGGTATGGGTACTTAGATAAGTAATCCACAGTGACAAAAAATGGTACAAAACTAATTTCTGCTAGTCATTAACCGACCAACTGTCAAAAGAAATATTTCTTTTCATGTTATTTGTAAAAATGCACATGTTACATGAATATATTGGTGAATATAAAAAAAATACGCTTACTATTTACTATTATCTTAAATAGAGATACAGTTTTCCAAAGGTGGGCGATGAAAAATATTGATGTTGAAAAATGGGCATCGAGTCAAAGAAGTTTGGGAATCTATGCCTTAAATCAAAGACCTGTAATGCTTTCAGGTTTATGTGCCATATTATGCATTTGGCTCTAATAATGTAATAATATGGCCGCAACTGTTGAACACATTCACTGGGAATAAACTTGACATAAATACATGGCATGCTGAGAAATTTCGCAAAGACTCAAACATTATCAACAGAACACGTCTGGCATGTCCAGTTGATAATATGTTTGTGTCTAGGATACGCATCATGTGTTGTATGGATAACTGTTTAACACATTCACTATAAATAAAATTTTATATAAATACATGGCGTGCTGAGAAATTTTGCAGACTCAAACATATTATCAACTGAACACGCCTGGCGTGTCCTATTTATAATATATTTGTATCTCTAAGGTGCACCGATACGTGAGGCATGTCCTCACCACTGAGCGTGTTAAGAACGTGAACGCAATTTTCATCACACCTCCTTACCTTGGCCAAACACTTGAAACCAAGTTTTCTATTCTTGTCTTAATCTTCCCACAGTTGAAAATTCATGTTACAGGTCTTCATGTATCTTTTATAGACATAGGTCTTCATGTATCTTTTATAGACATCCTAGTAACGTAGGTACTGTCCCCTATGGGATCTTTTGGTGTTGCATATTTCACCATATAGAATGCTGACTGACCATTGGCCATTAAATGTAGATGCTTTAAGGAGTACTACAGCTGATAACGTGACTCACTTAACAAATGAAGAAATGGGTTAGTTCCGGAAGAAAACACAACTCCATGTTGTATCAAATGCGCCATAATTCATCTTGTTGCACTGGCTCATAGATTCTCTGCGGAATCCTTTTAAAGATATTCAGGGATCTCACGTCGACCTTTGTATGTGTTCTAAACACTCAAACCTGTAAGTGAGTGCGGATCTAAAGTATGTCTTATAATATTTAAAAAACATAAACAAAATATTGTAATGCAGTCTCTCCAGCAGGTGAGTTTGCCTCGCTATGGCAGACCTGACCGAGGAGAAGAGGTGGTGTGCCCCCCGCAAGAGGACAACACGGCCAGCCCTCCGGGGCTGGGGAACTTCCGACGTCAGCGCTGCCTCCGTTACAAGCAGCGCCGACCTGTACTGCGTTCCAAGTCTGATATCTCCGACAGGTATGTTTCCTTTAATTATTACAGAATATTATCATCCACCATACAGAATAATACAGTAAGGGATATGTTTAGCTATTATCTTTTTTAATATTAATTGCTTCATTGATTATTAAGGAAATAATGGCAAGTGTTGCTAAAAAATTTTCTTTCAGTTTAGATTAAGGTTCCATTAGATTAACTATGAATGAAATTTTAATGCGAGTGATTTTTTAATTCCTTAGATATTGGCGTCCAGAAAATAAAGCTTCCAACGCATTGATGGACAAGCCGTCAAACAACACTCCACCCTCAAGCACGGACAACGAATCTCCCGATCGTATAACCCGTTCGCAACTGGACAAGTTTTTCGATCAACTCGGCATGAACGACGAGACGTACGAGCAGATAATCCTAATCTCTCTCAAGAAACCGAGAACCAAGATAGACCAACAGAACAATTCAGTGTCTACACAAAAGAAATCATCGCCTAATCCCGATTTACAGTGTGTCAATGTTAATGCCAACTGCGGCAGCCCGAAAGTTTACGTTGCAAAAGACGATGACGGGGGTTCGAGTGATAGTCCGATTTTCTCGGATATAAGTGTCGCCGATTCTAATCTCATAGCAAATAACGGAGATTACACCATTCAGGGAACAGGACCGAAAGATCCGAGACTTTACAGGTCGTGTGAACCGCCGAGTATCGTCGAGAGAAATGCGCGAATCATCAAATGGCTTTGTAACTGTCGAAAGCTTCAGTCTGCACCTTTGAATTGACGTTAATTTGTTAATTAAGTGTTGCACTTTGTGATCTTTTTATACAATACTTTTGAACATTTGTTTTGATTCAGTCTTCTTTAAGTCGCTGCTTCGTAATCATATTAAAAATACCATAGATAAATTTAGATTGTAATAAAATGTAGCAATGTGCTTTGTCTATATATATTATGAGTCCACTTGCTACTGTAGCTATACACGGAACAGTGGATAATTTTTAATCATTTGATTATTATTTCATGTTCCGAATTAATAAAAATTATTTGATTATCCTTTTGGCCGTATTTTCACTTAACTGCAGTCATACCATGCAAACTCCACAACAATCAAGCAATGGTTAAACATTTGCAGGCAGGTAACCTGGCAATCTGACAACACACTGTTAATTTTTTTTATATATGAACCCTGTAATTTTTTTTATATGCCCAGTCATCCGATGGTAGCTCTTGTGTTATGTCGTGGTATGATCATGACGAAGTGGGAATACAGCCTTTAAGAGTTGATATTTACGGTATAAATTTTTTTTATAAATCCAAAGACTATAATTTGATACCGAAACAAAAAAAGTGTATACAGAATCATACTTGTATTTGCAAACTTTTTTACTAGGTTTAATGTACCCAATAATTTGATATGGTATTTTCAACGATTCTTAGGTTTTTAAAATATTTAAATGATGACTTAAGATCAGTTGAAATACAGTTAAGTCCCGACTATCCGACCTAAACGGGATTGCGGAAAAATCGGATAACCGAAAAGGATGAATAATCCAGAACTGTTGGAAACAAGTTGTTAAAGAGAAAACCTTGTAGTTCTATTACTTTAAAACATATGCCCATTAAACAGAAATATATTTTCACATAGTATGTATCTTACTTTGAAAATAATAATGAAGACTGGCAGTTTTATAGAAGGGCCGATTACCGATTTTAAGAACATACTTCATTGCTAAGTTTTCACGGTTAGCAATGAAGTATGTTCTTAAAATCGGTATTACATATTTTTTTACATTTTGACTATAGTCAGATAATCTAAAATGTCAAATAGTCAAAACGCTGGATATTCATACAATAGGCTATCCCTCGGGATTGAGTATGATTATCAGCTATCTTGTAGACGAAAGATGCCTGTGTGTGTATTGGTGTATTGTGTGCGTGCTGTTGCACTCCAGCAAACACATTATTGACAGATCAAACCCAAAGTTCTGATGGTAACGAGATAAAACTTTCTCTTGATATTATCGGCATGTTGAATTTTTTGAAGCCATTTTTATTCAGCGGTTTTTATTGTGTTGATTATATATTAATAGCACAATATACATTACAAAAAAAAACATAAATTCACCTGTAAAATGATCTAAGAGTAAAACCAGTCCAGTATTGAATTAGTCAGGAATCGAACTTAGGGTGCCCGCTTGCTTAGTGTGAATGCTAACCGTTAGACCACCTCCATCAAGAAAGGTCAGATAATCGTGACTCTACTGTATTTATTTTACATTGTGTGAAACACCCATATATTTTGATGTATTTATTTATTCTTTACAATTAAATTGAAAATATTGTTAATGTAGCAGAGACTTATCCAAGTTTTGGATTGAACCAAGTGTTAGTTCAACAGTACATTTTAATTTTGTTAGGTGTTAAAAAATTGCATTTTAAAAAATATGTATAAAATTGTATAGAAATTGTCTTCAAATTCATACAATATCTTTAATACACAGCTTGGAATTTATATTTCTTAGCCAAAAATAGATAATGTGGAATTTCCAAGCTAGCTTTATTTTTGACTTCTTTGAACTATTATTTAAAAAAAAAAATTTTAATTAGAAAAAAATATATTGTCATTTCATTGCTGTATTAAAAAAAATATCTATGTCATGGTGAAGACTTATTGAGAACTTATTAAAATCCAATTTTGGGTAAAGAACCATTCTAAAAAAAATATATAAATATTTTTCAAAACTATAATTCAATTATTTGACTAAATCTTTGTGTATCTTCATAATAAAACTGATTAATATAATTACACTCTAGTTATTTTAAGAATGAATTTATTGTTAAGTTTGGATGCAGAGTAGGAGAATCTTGCTAACCCAGCTTTCTGCCATACTTTTCTATTTAATAAATATGATAGAGGACTGTTTTATTGTAAAAACATCTCACCTCAAGATCGCTCATTTAGTAATTTATGAATATATACCACTATGCCATTCCCCTATTGGGGTAGGCTGAGAGGACAACATACTTTCTTCATCTCCTCCACAAACTTACATATTCTCATACAGCCCCTTCTGTACCTCTTACTCCTGAAATTTCCTTTTAAAATTTCATTCACTCGGTCGGATTTTTCCACGACTGTCATTTACGCTTGCATTATAAATTTGTTTAGTCAGTTTTTCATTACTCATCTGTTCAACATGCCCAAACCACATCAACATGCTCTCTTTTACCCTACTTAATATATCAGTTTTTAACTCATATTTATCTTTAGTAATTACATTTCTTATTCTGTTATACATCAACACGCCACATATTCATCTTAGAGCATGCATTTACTCAGCTTCTTTCATTAATTTTCTTAGTTTCACTCTCATACATGAGTGTTGGCACTAATACCCTGATGATGCTTCACAACAGTATATCAATTTATAAAATACATTATAAACAATATGACATAATAAATAACGAACCAATTATTTGTCTCGTTTCTTTGTGGAGAATATTGTAGCTCAACAAATTTTGTTTCAGATCAAAAGTTTAGAATTATGTACTAAAAAAGGGGGTATTAAGTAAAATATTACTGCACAAAACAGGGCTTATAGATTTTTCTTAACTGTCTTCCGAACTACGTAAACATTCCATTCTTATAATAACTCAAGTGTACATATTTATATTAGTTCAACAAAGGTATCGAAATAGTCTTGTACTGTCATTAAAATCATAATCTTTTCTTTTTTGTATGTATAAAAAAAATACAGTGTCGTCCGGATTTTATATTTTCCAAGGGAAAATTTTTAAATGGCGGGTAATTAGGAATAATAAGAGGGATCAGCAATTTATATGAAATAATCTGATAATGCTATATTTTATTGAAAACACACTAATGTTTCGACAACGTTTGTATTTAATGTAAAAAATAATATTTCGAAAAACGAAAAACTTTATTACCAAAGTTCACTCGATAAAAATTTATTTTCTCAAATGTCAAAAATTAGCCACCATGCCAAAAAAATTTACGTGATTAATGTAAAATATGTCTTTATTCGTTAATTATTATTAACAAAACTTTATTCGTAAATCATTATTATCATTAGATAATTAACCCGTCATCCACTGTTTCGCAGTTATTTTTTTGTTCCGAGTTATAAAACAGTGCTTTTTTATAAAATACTCACGGGGTTAACTGTTAACTACTCCTTTAAACACATTTTTTTTTCAATTTCCCAAATAAAAGATTATTAAACACAACAATCCTGCTCGACACATCAACTGACAGTTAAATGCCAAAACTATAAAATCTTCACTCAACTATTATTTATTCATCGTTACATCAGAACGTGGATAAAAATAAATTATTTAATAGAATTATTATTATTATTTTTTGAACAGAAATCAAAATATTCCAACATCTGTCATTTCATATGTTTTGTTTCATTTTCACTTCACGGTTACAGTATGTTTTTTTTTCCATTTTCGGCTTCATGGCATATATCAAGTTTAACCGTCATATTTTCACGAAAAAAAACCGCAAAGGAAACACAACTGGGTTTGTGTGTAGGAGCTTGTTTGGACAGTTTTTAAGCTGGTTCAATGTCACACTCGACACTGTTGGACAGTTTGTTCGAAGATTATACAACTCGGTTAGGATATTTCTTTGGATTATTGTGGAATTTAATTTCACATACAATCATAATGACTGTTCAGGATCTTATAATGCTCAATCAAGTCCCCACAATTTCGTTTAAGTTGCAGAGTAGCAACTTCAATAAACGCAGTCTATTTTCGTAAGAAGTCCGATTAGTCTAACTTGGAGTATTTGTTGTTTTATCTTTCAACTCTTTCAAGAAGTTAATGTGTGGTTAAATAAAAATAAAATTTTGCGACTAATTCATATAAACTCGTATGAAAACGAACCGGGTCCAAATATTTATAATGCGTATTGCGGGAAATTCGAAATCCGGGTTACACTGTAAATTTATTCAAGTCTGTGAGAATTTTAAAAATTACGTGTAAAATAGTTTTTTCGAGTAGTGTAGAAGTATTTAAAGTATATTTGTAATCAAATGTGGTTGCGATTTTAATTTGAATTTAGCGATGTTTGCCAAACTGAGGCAGATCTCTAATGAAAGTGTGTTCAAAACATGTCTTAGTCATTAGTTAAATCAGATTGGACTTAATATAAGCTAAAATTTTGCACGAAATATGTTCATCAAAGACATAAAATGCGCTTCGTACAATTCACACGTAAACATAAGTTATTTCTTCGATCATAAATGATCATGGATTCAAATTATTTTAAATACAGAAATGAATTATACTAATGCTTTGTTTACACGTTACGAGTGGTCCGTTGAGTATGATCAACATTACACCATGTCCCTATTGAGGTGGGCAGAAAGAACAGATCTCCACTCCGTTATATCCTGGCACTAATCTTTTTACATAAAGAAGACCTACGTAACCTAGATGGTAAAACGTCTGTCTTCTGACCTGGAACTGAGGATTCTAGTTTGGTTTTACTTCAGACCTCTTAAACACCTTTCTCGTTGGTTAGAAGAGATGGCCATATGACAATACGCCTGCCAGGTTGTACTGTATTCAATGATAGAGTAATCCATTCTTTCACTTGCCACATTCTTAGTATTAGTTCTTTCCTATTATAAAAGCTTTCATTCTTTCCTCTTTAAGAAAATTCATTCGGTCAATTTATATAGTGCTATTTAGATAGCAAATTATTCTTAATTAATTGTGTCTTAAAATTATTTACAAATATTTGTAGAAAATTTAAAAAAAATATAATTTAATTAAAAAGGTTCTTATCGTATCAAGGGCTCTAAATTATTTCTGTCCAGAATTCTACCACCTGCATAGCACTGGGCGTTCTACGAATCAAGTCCTCGGTGCAAGACATGGGCTCATCGAACCCTGCAGTAAGTGCTGTACGGACTACTTTTCACCACAGATACAGTAGAGGCTTTTAAATGGTTAAGAAATAATTTCTTGAGTGTAAGAAGGTGTGGCCATTAATTAGATTGGATACTTTAATCATATCTTTACGTGTATAAAAACGTAATTGGTTACAAAACATGTTGAAACATACCGAGCAATGATACTAGGAAGAATGTCTCTATAGATCTTCTGATACTAAATGGTCGCCTATCCACTCGGCAGATAACTTGTTTATATAGTTTTATGTGTTGGACCTGACATGGACTGAATTTAGTATTTGCCCAAATACTCGCCACGTGTACACAAGGTATAAATGATAAATCAAATTGGAATATGTGTAAAATAATATATCTCACTCACCATAAATCTTTTTGATTCCATCTTGATTTGTGTAAAATAATGAATCTCACTAATCAAAAATCTTATTGATTCCATCTCAATTGTGTACAATAATAAATCTTATACTTCGGAAATTCTAGTATGGGTCCTTTGACAGTTTACAAATTTGCCCCAATACAACCTTGTAACGACGTTCAGTAATTTTAATTATTTTATCAACTTTAATACGAGCCTCGATTCTAATAAATAGCAAGTTATTTAGGTCAATACATTACATAAAACTAACAATAATGACAAATTAATACATCTTCTTACAAATTAGCAAAAATGTGGCAGTTTGTTAAAATCAAATAATATTTGATGACATTTGTCAAAAGTCACTACGTTAGGCTGCATTGCCTAGAGATGGGGTATTCGATAATTGGAGTTTCGATTTTTTTATACCTAAAATGAAATGTTCGTAATTAGTATTAATTCATTGTGGATCTTGGCCTATTTAAAGATAGACACAAATCATACAATACATTAGAAAGTCAGTATAATGAAAATTAGGAATTAAAATGTCAGTTTAGAGAAAAACAATTTTTGATTCATAAAAGAAATTATTCGATTTGTAAAAAAAAAGGTTTAACCCCATCCCTTTGAGACATGATGTTTAAAACGCCACACGACCCATTCTAGTTTTTTTTAACTATAAAAACTGAAAATCTCAATGATTCAATTTGAATTTTATATACGCTTACCATTTAAATTTTAAATTTACTATTTAAATTTTTTTACGTACAATAATAAATTGTGCTGACTGAAAATCACATACATTCAACATAATTTTGTGTTCATTCATAAATCATTAAATAAGAAACACATTTTCAATATGTGTTTAATTATAAATCTTTCTAATCTTAATAAATCTTATTGATTTAATATGAATTAATGTATATACTGAATATCATATACATTCAATTTAAAATTTTGTAGGATACACTGAAAATCTTTAGTCATAAATCGTACGCACAGAAAAATAAATTTGTTCACTCTGAATTTGTACAAGTCACAGTGGAAGTAGATTGTATAGTCAATGTTAACTATTACTAGTAAATCTACACTCACTGTAATAATCAGTGAATTTGTAAGAAACAGTTTGAAAATAAAAGTGAATTCGTAAAGGTGTACATACACTAATAATAGGTTATGTTTCTGACTATTTGCTTTCACTGTAATGCATATAAAATTGTAATAAATCTTACCAACTGAAAATCAAAATTTATGTCGAAACGTAAATCAATCAGTCTTACGGAAAACACATCAATCTAAATTTGTGTCCAGTCTACAAATTATTTGTAAATTTTGTCGTATAAAAATTTCTTATCGAATGACATATTGTTTCAATCTGATTATGACTAATTATCGAGTTTTAAGGAAATCTATTTAAATTCAATTGTACTAGTTATCAATTCATACAAATGTAGTCGTAACAGTTTTAAATAATATTTACGTATAAATTTAAATAACTTTTGGTGGTTTCTGTACAACAATTAGTATTGTAAATGATATGAATGTGTTAAACGTTACGTGTAGAGAAATGTTTTTCGATTGTTAGAAAATCATATAAATAATGTGTTATATTTAATATATTCAAGTGAAAATCATCACGTTTGGATGAGAGATACGTCAAATGCTTGGTTTGAATAGATGCTGAATATTAAGTATGAAAATTAACTGATGTACGGAATATTCAAATTTTGAATATTGAAGTTTTGAATATTCAGTAAAGGTATACACTAATACCTTTACTGAATATTTTTCAAATCTCTATAAACAATATTGAGATGTACAATTGATCACCGAGTATTAAATTAATTTATGTACAATATATGCCATACAGGTAGCTCTCGTTTTACAAGATTAACGGAATGCCTGTATTGGATGTCAAAATTTACATTTATTGCTACCAAATAAATGTATGTTATATAAAAAATCTCTGAATACGATATCAGAATTTACATATGAGGGTTTGCTATCACCGAATATTCAACAATTCTATTCATAGTAAATATCTAAATGTACGTTTACGCTAACTAAATATTAGGCATATATAATAAATCTCTTAAAACGATATCAGAATTTACATTTGAGAGTTTTGCTACTATTGAATATTCAGCAAATCCATATGTATTTGATATTAAAATGTACCGAACGATATCGTAATATTTGAAGATTTTAGTCACAAATCTTTGTTTATTCAATATTTGAATGTACGTTTACTGTTACCAAATATTCAGCATATAATATCGCAATTTACATTTGACAGTTTTGCTAATGCTAAATATTCAGCAAATCTATTTGTATTCTAAATCAAAATGTATGTTACCGAATGATATCGGAATATTTGAAGGTTATGCAGTCACAAATCTTATATATATTTAACATCTGAATGTACGTTTACTGTTACCAAATATTCACTATACAATATCGGAATTTATATTTGAGAGTTTGCTAATACGGAATATTCAGTAAATATATATGTATTCGATATCAAAATGTTTGTTAACTGTTACCGAACGATATCGGAATATTTGAGTGTTTTGCAGTCGGACTGTTTTTGTGAAATAGAAGATTAAAATTAAAGAAGATTTCTTTGAAGGATATAACATTTGATATTAGATAATATATTCTGTGTTAGGATTTAAAAGGATATCTTCATCGGTCTTGGTATGTTTTGTAGAGGAAGACAAATAAAAAAAATTATAGCTGAAGGAATTTCAAATTAAATAATTAAAAAAAAGAAAGATTTCTATATTTTTAGCGATTAAAATATGTTTAGCCTTTTTGTATATGAGAAATGATTTTTTTTTGACCGGGTAATAGAATTTTTTTCAATTAGTTTATTTTGTTACTGCTCCTTGAGTTAAATATAAATAGATGACTTGTATAGTATCCTCATCACCATCGCATCATGTACCTATTGGGGTAGGGAGAGAGAAGAGACAAACGATCAAATGTTTATCTGTTTTTGAGGATTAGGGATAGTCAAATGTTTTTCAACTTATATGACCATTTTGGATAACAAATCACAACACATTACAATAGTATTGTAATTTATTTTTATCAAACACTGTTTATTCCACTTTTTTTGTGACGGCATTTAGTCTTGTTTGTGCTCCCCTGAAGATGAGGTGAAAGCCTTGAAACCGGTAGGGTTATACCGTCACAAAAAAAAGTGGAATAAACAGTGTTTGATAAAAATAAATTACAATGTCTTTAAACCTCCACAACATTAATGCCTTAACTATAAACAACACATTACAATAGTGTGATGGATTTTAGTTAAACTCTTTTGGATATTCTACCATTTAATGTATTTTTTCCTAAGTTTTATAAACCATTATTACCATCATGCCATGCCCCTATTTGGGTAGGCAGAAATAACAGATCTCTACGCATCTTTTATTTCTGCCTGGTCTATACACCTCGTTATGCAAATTGTCCTTTTCTAATGGCTTTTCACTCTCTCCTCTCAGAATTTGATTCAATTAGTTATGCCACATTTTTTAGGTCTTCCCAAACTTTTCGCACTTTCTATTGTGTTACTGAATAACACTTTCATTATGTATTACTACCTGGAGGGTTTATTGCCAAGTGGTAATCTCTTTCAACCAACTTGAAAGATGTTAAGAAGCCTCAATTTAAAGCCAGACTGGGACTCTTTTTTAAAATATGTGATTACCAAACAACATATATCGTGCCCCGCTCAAACAGGGCATTCTCTGCAAATTCTCTTCTTATCAACAAAAGCTACCTCTATGGGCTTGTTTGTAAAATGTCTATTTCCCGACCCGAGGGTAGTGGGTCCAATTCCCGTTGGAACCCAGATAATTTTTAACTCCACTCTCGTTTTCACTTACAGTCTCTTTAACATCTTTCTGATTAGTTGAAAGAGATTGCTACATGGAAATAAACTGTAAATAACAAAAGTGCAATACAATACAATGAAAATTTAATTATTCTTTTATTGAATGTACGAGTATTATTTTCTCATATACAAAAATAGGTGAAAAGTGTTAAGAAATGATACTAAATTGTGAATGCATGTTATACAATATTACCGGGTAGACCATGTGATGGTGATACTACATTGTTTTAATTATAGTAATTATTATAACAATACATAATATAACATAACATAAATATCTATATTATTATTATTATACATAATTCTTAATATACATTGTTGAATTACTGCATTATATTTGTGTCAACATAGATGAATAAATTTGTGATGATTCTCACTTCTCACTGTAAAGCAGCGGTTGGTCAACATTACTAGCAAACAAAAATATATATTTCATAATAATAATAAAAGGACAATTTATATTGCTCCGTTTAGAGAGCAGACTCTCCTCAAGGGCGGCATAACACGGGATTCAAACCCACTCTTATTGACGTATTAAAAATAAAACAAGTTGGTTGTAAGGATAGGAAGGGAGTGGCTGCGGCCGTTAGATTAGGAACTTCCCCGCATCCGCATATGTTTAGAAAAATATATTTGTTAAGAAAACCACTGATAACTTACCAAGGGAAGACGAACTACAAAGAAATCTTTGGAGATCTACCGGTATGTGATAGTAATACATTTGGCTTTAGGTGGAGTGTAGTGTATGTGTGTAGTGTTTATATTCAACCTTAAATTTAGATAAGACTACCCAAAAATGGTTTTTTTGAAGTGCTTCCCAAAGTGGCACATGCCACCCATCTCTCCAACACTTTGAGGCATACAAAATGTTAACTTAAATTATATGAATTCTAGTTTTTTTTATTAATAATTAATTAAATTATCTGGTTTAGGTTCTGTATGATATTTTACAACAGTAAAAATGTGGATTTAATTGAAATAAAACAAAACATTAATCAAAAATAAATATTACGAAATAATAATATAACTGTTGTAGAAAATAAATACATTTAAATATTCATTACAAGTCGGTAATGCAACTAGGCCCTCTGTGACTGTAGCTCTCCGAGACGCCTAAAGTAGGGAGAGATGGAGGGCTGAGCGGACAGCCTTCAGTCATAAGGAATCAACTGATAAAAATCCACTCCAACACCCTTTTCATTCAATTAGGAACACTCTTACATACCTTTTCTGGTTGGTTAAAAAATATTTAACCTTTCTTTGGGTCAATAGACTACACACACTTCCAATGTAACATGGTACCAATATGTGCTACATGTACATGGTACCATAAGCACTTATCTCGTAACAAACTGGGTTCATTACGCCAGAATAGGAGGTATACATGTAGCGGGGATTAATGTAATTAGTGGAATAACAAAGTATTTTTTTTATGAAATATTCTAATATAGAGTTCCACACAGTTAAAGCGGATACTTTGATACATAAATTATTTAGTATTTCACACCGTTTAACCTTTCCCTTCCTGTGCTAAAAAAATCGGCGCATTCCAGTCCTGTGTATTCAGTACAAATCAATACACATGTAAAAATCAGCAATTTAAAATCGTAAAAATAAGAATATTCATAGCCAATCGCTTAAATTAATTAAATTTGAAGTCAAAAGTGATAATAATTGAAATTTAATTGCTGAAAACATGAAAAAAAACATCTGCCGACGTTCACAAAACCGACGAAGCGATCACCTCGAACAAAAGCCCGCTAGCTACTGAGCGAGAGAAGCGAGCGAACTGAGATTCTATTTCTTGCGTTCCCATATACCGAAGTAGAGTGAGAGTGAGACGTAAATAGCTTAGCTTCCTCACCCATAGCGGTTTTTTTAGAATGAATATACCTACATCACACACTGGCATACGTTTGATTGTATTATTTCTTACAAAATCAATCAATATTTCGTCATTTTTGCTGGTCCAAATTAAATTACGTTTGCGTTGCATCCGCCAGACGGCAGAAATGAGAACCCACAACTGTCAGTTGGAAACGTCAAATGATATTATCCACATATTTTGTTTCAACTGGGCTTTTCTATAGTATTTGTTCTTCACATTATATAAAGCTTCATTATTTCTTACAAAATCAATCAATATTTCGTCATTTTCGCTGGTCCAAATTACGTTTGCACTCATTTTTTATTTTAAAACGGTGTCCCCTACACGGGAAAAATCGTTCCACGACTGTTTGCTCCGCTATCACAGCCGTCACGCAAATGGCAGCATTGCTATTTGACATTACACTCACAACCAACACACTCTAGGAAACCAACGCCATTGGTTTGCATAGACAATGTTTTGTTACGTGCGCTATATAACGACACAACCAACGGTCTCTAGGAAACCACGCCATATGGTTTGCATAGACAATGTTTTGTTACGTGCGCTATATAACGACACCACTTTCTTAGGAAACCAAAGCTTTAGAGATAAATCATTAGATGATATTTAAAAGGATTTGTATTATCAGTATCAAGTAAATCTCGGTTCACCGACCGCTGCCGTAGTCTAATATTACTGTATTAACATGTCGATATTACTATATAAACTAGTTTGTAAGAAACCTCGATCTTTTCCACACATGAGTCGTGTGTTGAAACGGCTCATAGTCTTAATTTCGAGTCGTACTTGACTCAATTATTTTGATTGGTCTCAAATTTAACTTTATATACTTTTTCTCGTTATTCTTACTATCATCGTGTAATCTCTTTCAAATTATATTAATTCCTAATTTACCTTACTTTGTTTACATAGTATTTTCTATTTGAAATATATTTTTGATTTATTTTAAATTTTGGAACATAATGCAATTTTTTGTGCAAAAGCAAAACTGAATATAATAGCTGTCGTATTATTCAATTGTTGGTCTATTGTGATAATAAATATATTTAAAAACTTCTTCCTACTTTTTTGATATTTTATTGCATTCAAAATACATTTAAAATGCATTTTTGAGGGTTCTTGTAATTTTTTTTGATGTAATAAAACAATTGTTTTATTTTGTTATCCATAATACATAATTTAAAATGTTCGTAGTTTTAATAGAAAGGTGAACTCTCATTTACAAGTATATAACAATGCTAAAAACTCTCCATTTTGTAGATATAGACAATCACTTCACTAGGCAAGGCCTGTGACGAAGTGGTCTCAAACTGTCAGCTTCAGAACACTCTGTTACGGATAAGATTCTTTGCTTCTCCTAATTTTAAAATACATTTAACCAATATTCATATTTTTTTGATCTCATCAGTGTTTGGATCATCGCAATCAGGTCTTTCTTATTATTTTATTCTTTATATATGTCACTTTTTCAATTACACGGCTTTGCAGTTAAATTTTGAGTTTGTGAGACATTGATTCTACCCACATTATAATAAACAAGCACGGAATAGTTAACGGCTAGGATTCTTCTAATCAGTGATTCTCGAATGTTCCAAAAAGACTGATTACGTGACACAATTGAACACGATAAACATAGATGTACATTTGCTATTTTTTAACAATCAAAAGGATGTGAAATGGTGTGTATAGTCAATAAGAAGTTTTACATGATATTAATTAAAAAGGACGGAAAATACCAGTCGGTTACAAGATATAATGTGTTAATCTGAAAATAATGGCCAAATAAGTTTCATCGAACAGGCAACATTCACATTTCATATTCTCAAAATATTCAATGATACGAAATATTCAATGATAATTTTACATTAAAATTTTACAAATATCTTTTTTATCCACTAGGCCAACAATATATCTCATTGCTTTCAGTATTATGTTTTAATATATTTTTTTGAGTTATACCCTTATTATTGGGTAATTCGTATTGATAAAATTAATATTATTAACACTGATATATCATTGCTTTTTAAATAGATTATTTCTCAAGATTATTTATGATTTTAATAATTGAAAAAATTGAGTTTATAAATATAGCCTTCTATCTCAAGTCAATCACTAAAATATATATTCATTTTTTGTTTGATTTTTGTGTTTATTACTATTTCTATTGTAGATTATCTTACAAAAATATTTCTAGGAATAATTTGGTTTCTGTGTATTAATTTTTTCTTAGTTCATTATTGAATGAAACAAAACCTTAGTACAAAATTAGCAATATCCCAGTGAAGGGATTGAGAGCAAAATTTGCTTTGTACCATTACAACTATCTAATTACTAATTACTCGGGCATAAATAATTGAATTTAAAAAATATAAAAAAGCCAATAATTATGAATCCTCAAAAAAATTATTTGATGATTCAGAACTATTGACTTTGAACTAATAACGTTGTAGAAAATTAGCACTTACAATCTAATAAAGGGGATTACAATAAAATAAGCAATATATAATTTGTCAGATCAATAATTATAATTATCCAATTACTATTTATTTGATCATAAATAATTAAATTAAAACTTATAAAATAACCAATATTTCTGAATCCTAAAATCAGTTTGATTTGATGATTCAGAACTATTGGCCATTTAGCTTTGAACTAACAACGTTGTACAAAATTAGCACTTACAATCTAATAAAGGGGATTACAATAAAATTAGCAATATATCTTTTGTCAGATCAATAATTATATTTAATTATCAAATTACTATTTACTTGGAAATAAATAATTTAATTAAAACATATAAAATAGCCAATATTTCTGAATTCTAAAATCAGTTTGATTTGATGATTCAGAACTATTGACCATTTAACCCAAACACACTCAGCTAAATTTTTGTAGAAAAGTAGCATTTAACAATTTATTAAAAGGGTGAACAATAAAATTAACAATATACCGTGTATCAGAATCTAGGATTGTTATTTATAATTACGGCAATACGTTGTATAGTAAGGTTTTTGATTTTAAAGGTTGTATGAATCAACATCGATTATACGAATGTGTATAATATATATAATCATTTTGATTTGATGGTTCAGAACTACTGTCAGCTTTAGCCAAACACTCTCAGCTTAAAAATAACTTTGAATTTATAAGAAAACATATATCTTTGAATCATAAACATTTTGTGACTTCCCTAATTTTGATCGAAAGTCTTCAAAACGATTAGATTAACATTCGGGTGTTATCTAATAAAGAATTATTTTCTTATTTTTCTCAGTTCTGCCTTTATTGATTGGATAGTAAAAAATGTATTCTTTTGAAATTTGACTGAAACCAATATATTAAAAAAATCGCAAATGGGCTTCATTATAATATGATTTTAAGTGTTGCTATCTAAAACTTCTTATTTTTTACTCCTCTTAGCAGTGTTGCCCGTATATTTTTTATTTAATTTTTATTATCACTAAAAATCATCTGTTATAATTGTAGATTATCTGTAGAAGTATTTTATATTTTTCCTATCGTTAAGTGATGCGCAGATTATTTCTTTGATTTATTTCTCCTTATTCTAAAGACTGATTTAAGTATCTGTGAATTTAAATATCCTTTATGAATATTTCTTTGTGATAGATTGAGCAACTGTTTTATTGAATCATGCACCCAAATTCGTAGTCCAGGCTAAATACTAAATACTAATTTCTTACCTTTAAATTTTGTGATTTGTATTCAGGGGCTAATTTCGAATGCTCCAGACATTAAAATAAGGTAATCAAACCACATTATTTTTTTTGTTTAAGGATGCTATGACAAATTTATGTGTAATTTAACTTTATATACTGATTTCTTCATTAAAAATATAGTGAATATTTAGTATTTAGTGTTGAATTCGGACTATAGTCTATTGATTTGTTTGTCTCACTATTTGGTACATATTTTGCTTGGAGTATTTTTGACAGTTCATTATAAAAACTGAAACTCAAGTGCTTGTCTGCTATCTAAAAATTACCTGTGCTGCAGAATATACAGTTATAATATACATATATACCATCGAGGGCAAAGGGTGATATCATCATTGTGAAAATTTGAATAGAAGGACAAATGACATACAATTCACTTTAAAAATCTGAATAAACATTTTGTCTAAAATTAAACAGGATTTTTTCCAGTGCAATTTTTTTAAAGCTGTTGTCCCAAGATCGCTCCGAAAATTTATGTTAGATTGAGTTACTATACTAAGTGCCGGTTTAAAAAGCTCTCAAAGTAAAATCAGTCTGGAGTCCATCAGGAATCAAATTCAGCATACGTAGATTGTAATCAGCATGTTTTTCACTTGAGTCACAATACTGAAAAAATGATATCTAAAATAAAAAAAAAAAAGATTTAATAAAGTATTATTTCGTAATATTGAGTACTCCAATAATTTATGTAAGAACCTGGGCAACAATAATAAATTCAAATGAAAAAAGGCCTCAAAGTAAAACCACTAAGTGTACCGTCTGTGATCTAAATATTATTTGATATTTAAGAATGTTTATATTAATTTACACAATTTTACAGTGTTTTGTGCCTCCTGTCATATTCACACATTGTTATTAATACTATAATTATAGAAAGGTATCAATTATGCTGCTAATATCTATGTCAAGTTTAACATTATTATATGTCCATGAAGAAAAAGCAATGTAAACAAAACAGCACACAGAGTTTATGTGTAGGAATTTGTCCATACTGTTTTTAAACTGAATCCAATGTCAAAATTTTAACTATATTAATGTGCAGTTTGTTCCGAGATTCCATAACTTAGCTAGCAAAACAATGTTTCCTTCGATAAATGCAGAATTTAGGTGATTTTTAACTGATGTCGTCTAAAATGTGTGTTTTGATTAAAATAAAATTGTCAACAGAGTTCTAAACAATCATAATGACTAACTCAAGATCTTATAACATTCAATCAAGTCTCTACAATTTCGTCCTTGTTGCAGAGTAGGTAACTTCAATAAACATTGATGGTTTAGCTCTTTTGCCTAGAATATATCGACTTATGATCAATAATATTAAAAAAAATACATACTTCAAGTAAAAATGTGCCAAACAGTCCCGAAAAGTGATATACTTGGATCATAAAAAATCCATTGTGATCCAGTGAGACGATAATTACTTTGTATGCTTCAGCACACACTCATGCCAGATCAAAGCTTAATGTTTCTATTAAACAAAAATATTCGTGCTGTTTTCGGTAGAGTTTGCTGCAGCGACTTGTATCTTTTTGTGAATGCAAAGCTAAAGTTTTTATGTGTATCATTTATCACAGATTTGCATCAATCAATCGGTACGCTTTGATTTGATATATACTTTTGTATCGTGATTTTAAACCCTTTTAAAATGTCAGTAAATCTAGATTAATTCGACCATGTTTGCTTTATGATTTTTAACTTGGTTCAAAATCTAGAAGCATGCCGTAAGATATGTATCACTTTTGGAGAAGACGTGATAAAATAACATACTGCACAGTAGTGCGTTAAATTTTTTTTTATTGATGAATTACTTACAGATTCACTCCGTTCTGGACGACTCTGTAAGTCATAAGATATAAGTTGTTGCAGCAAACTCGACCGCAAAACCGTACAAACTTTTTTGGTTACTTAACCGTTTTACTGCTGAGCCTTTTTTCACATATGCGAAAATTGCGGAAGAATTTTAGAGAAAAAATAATCTTTCAATAAGTGTACACAAAATTGTGTACATTTTCATCAAATATAGAGGGATTTTCGTAATTCTTTCGGTTGTGTGTAGGGAACATATCAAACTACTCAAATAAAAGATAATTTTAACTATAACTGTATTTATTTATCTTTTAAAAATATAAAAAACCAAAGAAGAATATAAAAAAAATTGCACGAAAGTATCGGTATCAATACCGTCCAAAGAAATAGAATCATCTTCGGAAGCTTCACTTTCACTACAAATACGCATTCTTCCATTTGTTAACATTCTGATTTCATCCTCACTGTCACTAAAAGAAGTTCCGCAAGTGTTTTCATCATCGCTACTTGACCAATTAATTCGACATCGTATGAGGGAAATAAACAATTTTTACTGATAAAAAAATACAAAAATTAATGATATTTTCACCGCGATATACTTTTTAAAAGTTTATTTATTATTATTATTGAGGAATTAAAAATGATTTGCGTGCGTGCGCACCGCGACACGTCTACACAGGTCGATATCTAAAATCAAACTGAGCAATAGTCGATATCCCGACGGTACGCAGTTTTCGCGCAGTACTAAAGCGTCGATATATCGACGGCCCACAGTAAAACGGTTAATATTAAGATGCTGGGAAAATGTAAGTGTTGTTTTTTAGTTATGTAATTATTTTTATTATAAATTTAATCAAAGACTGCCGCTATATCTCAATCATCAAGATTATGATTCTTTAAGAATAATCTGAATTTTAATTGTGATTTAATTTAAAACGACACCCGTCTCTCGATTTACGTGGTAGATAAGTCACGTCATGGTAGATAAGAAAATCTATATAAATTTACTCAAGAAACTTCTATAAAATTGAAAGATATGCCCTAGAATACCGAAAACTGCTTACGTTGAAGCACAGAACTCATAAATGTCAAAATAAAAACAAGGTTTTTTTCACTTATTCTTGTTTTAGTATGTAATTAATTATCATTTCCAAAGAACAAGGTAAAAATTCTTAATCTGCACTGCGAGTCATTTTCCTTTCCCCCTGATGTCGGACCGTAAATCTGTCATTACCAGTATTCTTTTCACATTCAGGTGAGTTGCCACCAGAGGAGTCCCTTTGGGTAGTTCATTTTTCATCATTATGTGACATTGCGCTCATAATAAAAATATACAAGATTTCGATCTAGTGTAGATCGCTCTGGATGGAGACTTATTTTATCCCCCATAACAGCGTGACACGAGGTGGGATCTAACAACAGTCTGCCTCTCCACTGACCTGACCTTTGGTGCCGAACTTGCTGATTGAGGCTATCACACAGTCAAAATCTGTAATTTACTTATACAATATTTTAATGATATGGAAATCGATTAACGGGACGGGAAACTGCGTAAATTGAGGGATAGGTGTGTATGTGGATATTATTAATTTCCTATCTAAATTATGTTTAAAATAACACAAAGACTTCAATTCTACAGTATAATAATTTTAAGCGGTTATAAAAGCTCAAAGAAAGCATTTGTTATACTGATTTTTTTTTAAATTAATATAAACTGCTTTTAAGTTTTGAAAAAAATCATCACTTTTGCGTATTTCAATATTAAAAATAAAGCTTACTTGTATGTTACCTACTAGTTTTTACACATAATTAAAAAATTCGGTCATATGTGAAAAAAATCCATTTTGTTCATCATCAGTGTTCTCGTATATACTGGACAACAAAAATTCAATGTTTTTTTTGTTTATTTTTTTAAATAAAACTTTTATTTCTTGTTTGTTTTCAAATTGTTGATTAATTGTTTTCAATTACATAAGCAATATTAATCAAATAAATAGTGGTACAATAAACCCTCGCTTATCCGAAGTAATACGACAAGATGTCATCCAGATTAATTAATAATACTGATAAATGCATCATTAGGTAGCTCTGAAAGATCTCAACCTAATAAAAAGTACTTCTAAAAATAAATAAAGTGAATATATTGATCGATTTCAAGACTTTATTTTGGAACTATAAAGTACAATAATTTGTTTATTCAAGCAGGTTTGTATAAATTGTCAGGTTTTGTCTGAACAAATCTGTTTAGTTTTTTAATAAGGATCTCCCTAAACAATATTATTTTGTAAGTGAAATGATATTTTCTTATTTCGATGCAGATTATCTAACATCTGAATTTACTATAACCAGATTTGCGAGGGCTTACTGTATTATCATGAACCTCCTTAAAAAATTTATGAATAAATGATGCTAGGACCAGAAACAGATTACAAGTAAAGGGGAAAATAATTAAAATAAAGGGATGCTTTTTCAACAATTTGAAGAATTTTGGGCTTTCTACTCGTGTAGTGTTTTTTTTAATATTTGTAGTGTATATGCTAGTTAGCTATTTAATTATGTTTCCTATGCCTAAACTGTATTATTTATATTATAGTTAATAATTAATTATTTTATATGATGTATTTTTGGATAAGTTAATATTTAACGCTTTTTTTAAATATAATTATGCTTGCCAAACATTATAGTCTAGGAAGATATTACGTTTAACTTTTTTTGTGAATATTTACTAAAAATTTTAAAGTAGGATTGTTATTTTTCAATACTTAGCAACTATGTTTCATTCAATTTTTAGTTTTGATTTATTTTATTAGAAATAAAATTATAATCCAAATTTTTTTTTTTAATATTTATGCTGGCATTTATAAGTATTTGAATATATTTTATTATATCAAAAATTATTGGTTTCGAAAATTGTATTTATTTGTTATGGAATTTATAGATAATAATTTTATAATGTACTCGTAAATAAGTTATTCCTAATTCAATTTATTGTAATGGTTTATTTTAAGGATTTTGGACGATAAACCCTTTTTTAACAAATTGGGGTACCTATAGGAATCGAACTTGCAATCCTCATGTTGGGTGACTAGGATTTTATCAATTAGGCCATGGAGGTGGTCTTCGTTATATTTATTTGCTGAAGCTCACTATGCTTCTCGCAAGGTAAATTTTTGTGGTTATTGTATGATATTGAAGCGTGGAAACTCACTGAACAATGATTAAAAAGCTTTTATCTTGAAGTCACTAGCTTAAATGAAAAAAGTAAATAAATCATTTGGTGTTAATCAGTTTAAAATAAATCTACAGAAAAGGCACCTCCTGTAAAAACTTTGGGAACCACACTTGTCGGTTCCAAAAAAAAAACAATTTTTGTATGACAAAATTGATTTGCTAAATTAAGTCTCACCCTTATGACTGAAGAATAATTTTGGATAGCAATTCTGTCTTCTATCATTTGTTTTTGTTTACTTTGATATTGAACACAGGTTCTAAAATTTTATTATATTTATGGTTCCATAACAAATTGATTTTAAAATTAATCAAATTTATCAACATTTTATATTTATATACTAATTATATAATTTATAAAACCCAGGTTGCCAATTGTAATATTTATTAAATATTAGGTCCAAATTATTATGTTTTTATTGTATTGGAAATACTAAAATGATATAGAAAAAGTTTTGAATGTTCCCAAATATTTTGCGTATGTTTGAAAATGTGTTATCTCACGCGAGTGTTGTTATGTTTGGTTAATGATTTATTTTGATTGTTTATTGAATGTTTGTGTTGTTTTATTGTTTCCATTGTTTTAATCCTTAATTTTTTGTAATCTTTTTCAAATATATTAATATTTACAAATTATTTTGTTGTGTTTTATTATAAAAATACCAATAATGCGTACCTTCAAATAAATGCATACCAAATTTTTCAAAAGAGATTATTGATGGCAATCATCACATAAAAATTGCAAGTAACTGTGATTACCAGGAAACTGGAATAGAATCATATAAGGACTGTACAGCACGTTACTTTTATGTTCTGCAGAAGTTTAACTTGCATAATGCACTATTTTATATAAACGTCGTATTATGCCGCAAAACTACCGCTAATAACCAAAGAATACATGAAAAAACACTGTAAATAAATATTTTGAAAAATTAACAAAAATAACGCACAAAAGTTAAAAATCAACCATTGAAGAAAACTACAAACAAAGTCATTATAAATCATCGCAATTACGTCGTAAAAAAATAGTCGGTAACCCTGTATCAGAGACACGTATTGACTGTCAGTGAAAGCTTTTAGAAAGATGACTGTAACTTTGATAATATCGGTAAATTGTAATATTTAAATATTTCTTGACCATCCCAATAGATGTCACTATGTGCTACAATTTATAAATTATTACAATTGGATTTGATATTAGCTTGCGACAAGCCCAAAGGAGAGCGCGTTTACATGGTTCATTTTGTATGGCCGGCCTGGCGAGCATTGAATCGGAGAGCGCGTCAACACGCTCATGGCAGTGAACCGGTTAAATGTTTTTGCTTTTCGATTGTCTTTGTCTTTAAGTATATGTGTAATTTCAGGATATACTCGTATATAGTACATATATTATATTACTAATAATAAACCTATATATTTATTTAATTAAATACAATCTAAAAGTGTATAATTGTTGGTAATATTTGTGTTTAAATACAGTATAACCCTGAAATTACATCACTGCTATTTGTGTTTTTTTTTTAAGGGGCTCTATGTATTGAATTTTTCAACATTTGGTAAAATTAATTTTTATGAAAGTATTTTCCATAATTTATGTCAAAATTGTCACTTGCCATGAAAGCAAATAATTGTACAATTTTTACAATTTAAGCTGTATTTAACATATCACATTTTGATATTTTTATAAATTGTACACGTATGTTACTCTCTTGTATACGGTACCATCTGGTCAGCTTATTGCTTTATAGCAATTACTTCCAACAAACCAGAAATTATAAAAAGCCTTATGTGAAAAATCAGACTGTCACACGAACAGAATTAAATAATGTCCACAAGAAAAGATTGATGAACATAATCTTGGTAATACCCGCTAGACACGACTGATGAACACGACCTCAATAATGCTCGCTAGCCACGATTGACAAAAATATCGAACACGAACTAAGTAATTCTTGCTAGACATGATCGATGAACATTTAGAATATGACCTCTGTAATGCTCGCAGGACGAAAATATCAAACATGATCAATATTGCTAGTAATTTCAACGTTTGCCCACACTGAAACTACTCTATGTTGTACATATTCTGCTCCAGATCTCCCAGAATTCCTCTGTCCGCAGAGCTTGTTTTAGCTCTTTGTGAGAAACATGACGGAAGAAATGAAAAATCCATCAATTACATAATCGTAATAGTCTCTTAGATATGTTAAGTTCTACTAGTATACAGATTTTTACTCAGTCCATGAAATACTTAGCAATCGTATTCAACAACACATCTCGAAAGAGGATATCCTTGATCTTTCTCTGTTCTTTATTGTCTGGTCAACACTACATCTCGAAAGTAACATACAAGTATATTTAATTTTTGTAATTTGTTTTATCAAACACTGTTTATTCCACTTTTTGTAACAGTATAACCCTACCAGTTTCAAGACTTTCGGAAATAAATTGAACAGATTAGAGGCCCCAGAAATTTCTAAGTCTGCATCGAGGTGAACATCTGGCAAACACATATATCCCAAGAATCTCTCCGCTGCTCGCCGAGGCTGTCCCATGCCTCCCCCAACCCCCAGTACCCAACCCGAATGTTTACCGTTAAAAGCGTGTATCTCGGTACCAGTTTGAACAGAATTCAGTCTTGTTTGTGTTCCCCTGATGATGAGGTGAAAGCCTTGAAACCGATAGGGTTATACCATTACAAAAAGTGAAATAAATAGTGTTTGATAAAACAAATGACAATATATTTAATTATACATGTCTGACAAAGATACGTGTTAACCGGTCTGTCTGGTAAATTCTCTAGTGTTTTCCATAGCATTATATAGAGTAAAAACATGGACAGTGAGAAAGACGGAAATAAATATGATAGATATCTTCGAGATATGGTGTTGGAGACAAATGTTTTGTATCTCATGGACCGCAAGATATCATCCGATAATTAGATATTACCGAAAGACTTTTCGACAACATGTAGGAAAATAATTCAAACATACTTTGGGCATGATGTCATAAGGAATAACGAGAGTCTGGAGGAAAAGGAAGTCCGATTAAATAGATAGATCAAATAAAAAAGATAACAGGACCCTCTTTGAATAATGCATTCAACATGGCACAGCACCCGGAAAGATGGAGACAAATGATTCACCAAGTTCTAGATATAGCAGAGGAATAAGATGCTCAGCATACTGCGCACGCTTTAGAAGACAAGAGTATTAAAACCACACACCTACATTATATTTCCATATACACATTTAAAATCGCAATATTATGGATTCATTGTACATTATACACAAATAGACTCAAAAATATCTACCCACATGAATAATGATACACATTTACTATGTGTCTGTCACTGAAATCTTATCACTTTCTCAGGGACAGTGTTACGAGAAGGTCCAAAAGTGATTTATGTTTTTATTTTATTTATATCCAGTCCTCGAATTGTTACATATGATTTTCTTAAATAATTTATAATTTATTAAATACATGGGTGAGAACATATTTTTTTAATATTACAAATATTAAATACATGGGTGAGAACATATTTCTTTAATATTACAAATATTAAATACATGGATGAGAACATATTTCTTTAATATTACAAATATTAAATACATGGGTGAGAACATATTTCTTTAATATTACAAATATCAAATACATGGGTGAGAACATATTTCTTTTATATTACAAATAGTTATGTTATAAGTGAAATTTCAAATGCATATAATTGATTCAATTCATAATTGCTATTAATTCGAAGGTTTCGTTTTTAATTTTGTGGAACCATTATTATATTTAAATATAAGTTAGTATATAATCACACTAATTACATTAATCTTTGCGACATGTGTTCCTACCTCCTATCTCAAGGATCTCTCCTGACTGAATACAGATTCGAGATAGAAACATGTGGAAAAATAAATAAATTTATATTTCTTAATATAATTCTTTAATGTAATTTTTTTTAATGAATTCTCTTTCTTCATGTCATTAAATTACAGGCATCCTTCGTTATGTGTGATTCCACTTTAAGAGATTTAGTTATAAACCCGATTTAAATAAAATTATGAAAAGCCGATTATAATGATTACGCAAAATAAGTCTTTTGATTTAAAATAATCAATTTTAGGTTATTTTTTTGTTAGGAATCACTCAGATTAAAATAAATTCACTTGACTCGTTTTCCCTTAGAATCAGGGGTGCAAGTGCTTATGTGCAATGTGAATATAACCTCTTGAATTTGTCTCCCTTAACTATCCGCTCATTGATTCGATGATTTTCATGATAAATTTTTATCTGCTACAATGCATACAAAAGTGAATTTCTCCTTGATTGTTGCGCTTTTATGTAATCTATTGTATTATACAGAGGTCTTATTGTTATTTCGGAATATTGTAAGTAAAAATATTTTTCGATACTCTTTGATTACAATTAATATTACTCATACTGAAAAAAATATGTGTTCTATCATCCCATTTTCCTGTCAGGGTAGGCAAAGGACAGAGCGTCAGACTTTCCTATGTCGAAATACATACTAAGCCTCTTTTACATCCATTCACCTTCTTATACAACATACAACAACACCGATTTCTCTGCCTTTCTACGTTTCCTTTTGTTCAGAATATTATTTACTTGATACAACCATACTTTTCTTAATATTCTTCTCACAAACCTTCCACTCACATTAGCACTATATATCTGTTTTGTTAGTCTTTCTTCATTCATTCATAACACATGCCTAAACCATCTCTACATGTTCTTCTTCATCTTACTTAACACATCACCCTGAAGCTCTTATCACTTCATTTCATATTCTGTCACATTGTCATTCCACATATTATTCTCAATTCACGCATTTCTACAGCATTTATTCGGCTCCCTTTAGTATTTTTCCACGTCCACATTTCACTCCAATACATCAAAGTTGGTACCGAAATACTATTATGAACTATCATCATTGCAGATTTTAATATTTATGAATATGTTACTGATACAACTAGAAAAGGACTACATGTATAAATGAATAATATTTTTTAATCAGTAGACTATTTCTATCTAAGGGTGGCATTTTTTTGCACACAGGAGACTGTACCCCTGCCTAGAACCAATGAATAGTGTAAAGTGAGGGGTGCCTATTACTATTTTTAATATTTACATAATTTAATGCAAATTTAGTTTATGTTAAAATTAGTGTTATAGATTAAACTAACTGTAGGTAGATATATATATTTTTAATATTCAGTATTGATAACATTTTTGTATAATTCTCTTAATATAACAAAATAGTAAAAAATATGCAATAATTTTTTTATCTGATGTACGTTTTTGATTATCGTTTCAATTTACGAGTAAAAAAATATAAAAAAAGTTACGAATATTTTCAAAATTAAAAATCGACTATTAAAATTTCTGGGTATATCTAAAATAAATGTTTAGCTTCATACTTCATTGTTTGTTCATTGTTTCTCAATTTGTGGTTTGCGGTGAAAAGGACACGTTTTTTGAGAAAAACGAACACATTTATTTAAAAAAATTACTTTCCAAGAACCAAGTGATTGTTTTAAAATGCATAAGTTTTTTGCAGGGGTTCGCAAAATATGAATTTAATTTTATCTTTTAGGGGGTTGCAAGGCTTAAAAGGTTCAAACAATACTCTAGTTATTATAAGAATGGATTTATTGCCTGGTTTTGAGGCAGAGTAGACGAAACCTGTCAACTCAACTTTTTGCTATAGTTTTCTATTTAATAAATATAATATACTTTATTTTTTAAACAAATCAAGATCGCTTTTTTATCAATGTATATATGTGCGTATATTTCAGTTGTAAAAATACATATCGATAAAAACTAATATACTAATATATGTACCATCACGCTATTTCCCTATTAGGGTAGGCAGAGAGTATAGACTGCCAATTAACCCTATCACAACATACTTCCTTCTAATTAAGCTCATTCTATTTCTCTTATTCTTAACCTTTCTTCCTTTCAAAATTTTATTCACTTAGTCCAACCATACTGTTTTTAGACGGCATGTATAATGACTCCCATTTATGCTTGCAGTATGAATTTGTTAAGTCAGTCTTTTGTCGCCTATCCGTTCTACAAGTACAAATCATTTAGCAAATTGGTTTTGACTGACATCTATTCTAAATAAATACATTTCTTATCCTATCATACATCAAAACACCACAGATTCTTCACAGTGCATGCAATTCCACTACATTTACTCTGCTCTTTTCATAAATTTTCCAAATCCACATTTTAGTCCTACAAATAAATGATGGTAATAATACGCTTTTATGAACCTTCATCTTAGTTGATCTCAACATTGCTTGATTCGAATATATGTCTTTTAGTGCCCCATTGACTTTGTTTCTTATAACGACTTGCTATTCAATATCTCGTTTCATTATATTTATCCAAATAACCTGTCAGTCATATTTAGTAAGCTCCTTCCCACAGATATGGTTGAGAAATATTTACATCTTTAGTCCTAAATACAGTGGAACCCTCTACCATATTTGTACTCAATTCGTTCCAGGAGGCTCTTTGAAATACGATTTTTACGAATGCTGAATCAATTTTCTAGTTGGACTTCAAAAGTTGGATTAGAATGTTCTTCTTATTTAATACAATCAGCCTTAAGTTCACATTCCTCTCTATTAACTTCATTCCGTAATCTGTCATACATCATCTTCCATGCATTCTTCTAAGTGTATGCATTTCTACAACATTTATTTATCTCTTTTTAGTATTTTTTCCATATCCATGTTTCACTCCCATACATCAAAGTTGGTATTAAAATATTGTTCTCTATCATCTTAGTAGATTTTAATTCTGTTTAGTTCAAGTTATAACACCCTATTGACTTTACTTCCTATCGCTATACGCTGTTTGTTATCCTGTATAGCTCTTCCATTATCTGAAATAATACTACTTAATAGAAGAAATCCTTAAATTACTTGGTGAGTTACACAAACACCTTAAACACCTTGCATATAGTCAACACAGCTAAGACTGAGGCTTTATAGCCACCGCACAGAAGTTGTATAACCCCCCTTAACCTCCTTCAAGGCTCTCCGGAATATGAATGTGTCAATCGCGGAAGAACTAGAATTGAAAACTTACCGACAAGATATAGCCACCACAGTGCGTGCCAGTGGTACAGTAGTTTGACTTGTTTTAATAACCATTTATGGCATGGAAATATAACTCTTATTGCCAGGTTCATATATTTCTCCTATTACGGAGAGTTAATTTATTTTCGTTGAATGGTGTTGAGCCCTCTCGGCGGGAAAAACAATCTTTCCATGGCAACTTAAAAATTCTTGCCCATCATCACAACAGATAACTTTTTCTTTCTTCAACAATAACATCATTCAGTGCGAAGACATAGATGATGCCTCTGCAAAAACATAAATCAACCACCCAATACGGAAAAAAATAATTTCAAAGCTCCAGTGAAAACGTCATCCTGTTCCATCGAAAGGCATCCTGTCACTCTCAGGAGCAGTATGACTTTAATTGACTTCAACTCAACTCTTAATTGCTTATACACTCATTTGGGTAGATTAAAAGGAATCTCTTTAGATGGAGAATTGGCGTAGAGGATCCACCGATATCCAATTAATGTCACACCTCATGGTTTGCTCAGTGTGCTCCGTTAGCTGCTTTGAAGATCTGCTGAAAGGAAGCTCCAATAGCGTCGTGATTGCATCTGGTTGTGGCTGATAGGATATAGATCTAGTGTTGTCAAAATGATTGGAGTGGAATTCTAATATGTATTATTATAAAAAAGAATGGGGATAGATTATTTGAATATTAAATTACTATTATTTTTTTTGCAGGAAAGGAAAACACAAATGCAAAATGATTTTATGGTATATATTACCGTTTTTCATATGCTTTCAAGTGGTATTGAGCTTTAACGTTAAACCTATAGGAACTCGGTGTATGCACCCAAACAGTTTCCAATGCAATTCAGGTCATTGCATTGACTTCAGTCTGCAGTGCAATGGAAAAGTCGATTGTGCTGATAATTCTGATGAAGTTAACTGCGGTGAGTGCATTGCATCTTTTTAAATTTATTTTCAATCATATTCATAAATTTATCAATGATTACAGCTTTTTCTTTATGGACCTCCATATTAGAATATTTATAATAAATTAAATTATTATTCCATATAAACATTGTTAATACAGCATTGGTTCAATTATGGAGTTCAATCGAGTTGGTACAGTATGGAGTTCAATCGAGATCTCACTGCTGAAAAACTTAAATTATTTTAAACAATGCCTTATGATCAAATAAGATTATCAATTGATCTTTATGAATTGATGTGATGGTTTATTTTGTATTATTTTTTTCAATTTGGGATATGACACCAGTTGGACCTAAGCATTGCTCACGTAACAAAATGAGATCATTCTGCCTGAAGAGAGCCTTAACACTTTGAGACCCGATCAAAATCTTGTCAACATTCCCCAGTGTCCAGCTTGTTTTTGAGGAATTCCGATTTTTTTGGAGGATTAACTAAAATTGCTATGTCTAAGAAAATTTTAAGAATATTGTAATGAAACTTTGTACATACGTTTAAAATACTTTAGTTATTTCATTATGATAATTCTGTAAATATTTTCCTTTGTGAAGAGTTACATCACATTTCTTACTTACTTACGTGCTTAGGACATACTTGACAAGTTCTGCAGGGTTTTTCTTTTTTATCAGTTGATGGAATGTGTATTAACACATGTTCTTTGACAGCCCATTTGGACAATCCTGTAAATTCCTTATTATATTTGAACCCAACAACTACAGTTGGTCGCTAGATTCATTTGTCAAAATGTTCAAGATCTGACACTTCAGTGCACATTGATAACATGACATCAGAATCTTCATCATATATCATATGCATATTATCATGATCTAAGTATGAAATCAGGAGACTATCTTTTAGAAGCTGAATTATTTACAAAAAATATTTGATAGATGTCAGTAATACGTATCGTAGATTAACAAATTCATTCGTTATTAAATATTGATGAATTTATATCATGTGGGGTAGATCAAAATACAATATCAGCAGATCACTGTTCATGCATGACAAGTCAGGCATTTTGAATTTCAAACTGATGTTGTTCAAAAATATTCACACTGTGTTTTTTTCATATAATGCGTATGTGTACTGCAATTATCATAAATGTATATGCAAATTAAAATATTATATAATTAAAATATATTTAGTGTAAATGAAAACATATTTAGTGTAAGGGATGAACACTTTTGTACAAAGGCGTCTTATTTTTTTAGCTTCTAAAGTATACAACACTTTTCCAGCAGAGCGGAAGTCACTATTTTAAAGCTCAAATACACACTGAAAGAATGGCTCCAATTTCAGGGCATTGCTGAATCTGAGAGAATATTGTTATTGCTCGACTTTCGCACATAATTGGTTCCTAAAAATGTGTGCAAATGTTGAATGTTCGAAAGTAGAGGGATGTAATAAAAAACATCAAAAAACTATTTTAAAATATTTATTTATCAATAATATGTTAAAAATACTCATAATTAAGTTAACGAGGCATGTTTAAGTGCTTTCAGGTGTTTTTTTTATAAACTTGTCAAGAGTTAGTTGAATACCACCCTTTTTTTTTCTTTTCAATATTTTTAATATTTTTAATTATCAGTCCTGATGATTTTATCAGCTTCTTCTTCCTCACTTTCATTGTGTATTTCATTTTATTCTTGTTGCTCAATTAAGTATTCATTTGACAGAGGTACTGAGTGAGATTTCATCAAATCATTAACATCTTCGTTGTTGACGTCCAAGTTTAGTTCATTCATTAGGCTAACTATTTCATCTGTGATAGTTTCCGGAGTTTCTTCAGAATTTATAAAATAACTCATCAGTTGTGGGCATAATTGTTTCCAGGAACCTTTCATAGTTGACTCTTTTATTTCAGTCCATGAGTCTCCAATATTGTTTATTGCATTCCATATATTATAGTAGTTCCATAAAAGTGGGAGTGAATTCATGGAACCGAACAATTTTTGTATTATCGACAAAAATCTTTTAAAAATTGAATTTAAAAAAATTTTGAAATAGCGAATTGTGCGAAAGTAGAATGTGCGAAAGTCTAGGGCCGCCTGTATAGTGGTGAGGATCTATCTGAGAGAGTATTCTCTGTGTTACATACTGATGGTGGGTTGGTGGAAATGATTTACTCTAGAATACACAGACACATTTATTTACATTGAATCATTTATTTATAAAGAGTCTAGGCCCTGTTGGAACTGTGCAGTCATGGACTAGATTTATTTATTTGAAAAAATTTTGTTGTCAGCAAACAATAAACGCATCAAGTGACTTATGGAATTGTGTATATTGTCAATTAACAAAAGGAAAAGCAGGAAACCTAAAATATATTCTTGTGGTATACCATATCTTGCGATAAATTTCAGTGAAAACTTGTCCTACACTATTACGTATTAGAATCATTCTTTTGGATCAGATTATTGCTAAAGCCAAGGTTATGCATTTTCTGGAGGATTATACCAACCTAACAGTACTTGTCGTGTAGCAAAAGGTTCGAATAGAAATATAGCATCAGAAACAAACTGGTATTTGTTAGATAAATAGTTTGTAAAGAGTTGTTGAAACTGCTATAAGTCAAAAAACTCAGATATGAACTCAAAGAAATTCAGATATGGTGATATGTTTTGATCGAAAATATTTTGTACATAATTTAAATAAAAAAATTTATTTCAGGATCGTGTGAAAGTCCTTTTTGGTGGAGATGCCATGACGGTGTGTGCATTGCTGCTGCACTAAAATGCAACAAGCAAGCAGATTGCTCAGATGAATCTGATGAGTTCAATTGTCCATGTAAGTAATTTTTTATTTTATTTTGTATAAAGGCTCGCTTTATACTGTCCATGTAAGTAACTTTTGATTTCATTTTGTATAAAGGCTCGCTTCATACTGCCCATGTAAGTAACTTTTGATTTCATTTTGTATAAAGGCTCGCTTTATACTGTCCATGTAAGTAATTTTTTATTTCATTTTGTATAAAGGCTCGCTTTATGCTGTCCGTGTAAGTAACTTTTGATTTTATTTTCTATAAAGGCTCGCTTTATACTGTCCATGTAAGTAACTTTTGATTTCATTTTGTATAAAGGCTCGCTTTATACTGTCCATGTAAGTAACTTTTGATTTCATTTTATATAAAGGCTCGCTTTATACTGTCCATGTAAGTAATTTTTTATTTCATTTTGTATAAAGGCTCGCTTTATGCTGTCCATGTAAGTAACTTTTGATTTTATTTTCTATAAAGGCTCGCTTTATACTGTCCATGTAAGTAACTTTTGATTTCATTTTGTATAAAGGCTCGCTTTATACTGTCCATGTAAGTAACTTTTGATTTTATTTTGTATAAAGGCTCGCTTTATACTGCATTCTAATGATGGATTTTGATAGAAAAACACGTCTTATGTCACGATTTTCGAAAAAATTAATGCATTCTTTGGTCATAACCAGGTGATACGACAACGCCCGTAGTTCTTATCAGATTTCATTCAAACTTGAAAAATTGATTTTGGCTAAGCTCATTAGGCAGCCTTATCCACTATCTTGTTTTAAAAAGATGGCTGTTCAAAAATTTAAAAAGAGTCTGTCCTAGAGATTTTTTTTCTGAAATATTTTTTATGCATATTACAGAGTTACTCAATATTAACATTTAAGTAAATATTGGTCCTGGAGAAAAAAAAAGAAAAAAGCATTCTGGAACGTTCTTTAAATTATTGATTTTAATTTTTTAAATTTTATTATTTGTTTAGTGCTGTCACCCAATCATTATGATGACCTTAGCATTACACAGTTGATAAATACATACATACCATCACACAATTTCCCTGTCGGATTAGGCAGAGAAGACAGAACATCATACTTTCCTGTCTCGACACACATCTTTAGTCTATTCTACAACCATACACTTTTTCATACAACTTCTATAATTTCCCTGACTTTCTACGTTTCTTTCTTTCAGAATATCCTTCACTTGATCCAACCATACTTTCATTGGTCTTTTTCTCACACGCTTTCTACTCACATTCGTACTACTATCTGTTTTGTTCTTTTTCATCCAACTCAACACATTATTCTTAAATTCACATGCATCTCGAATCAATTTATTCTGTCATAAATTGTCACTCGATGTATTCATCTCAAAGCATGCATTTTTATAACATTTATTCCGTTCGTCTCAGTCTTTTTCCACATCCACGTTTTCCTCCCATACAACAAAAATAAACTTTAAGTTAAATAATACAGTATGATTATGTTTATATGCTTTAATTTTTATTACAATAATATCTGAATAAACTTGTAATTTATTTTAGACTCCAATCCAGATCACCCACTCTTTCAAAATTGCACAAATGATCAGTTTAAATGCAGCGATGGCCTGTGCATTCCCTACACCTGGAGGTGCAATGGGGAACCAGACTGTCAAGATGGAGGCGATGAGCATAACTGCTTATCCGAAGTAAGTCTTTTTAACACATGATCACCTACAAAAGATATGGCAAACCCATGACACACGTGTCCCTTTTAGGTGATATGTGGAGAATTTTCGGTGACACACGAGCAAAGTTCAAATTTTGTTTGAAAAATGTATTTAAGTTGATTACACTGAGTTCCATTCCCTAAGCAAACAATAAGACATTCATTAAATAAACTAGTGAATTACTTATTGTTTGCACATTTTAACTAGTTCATTTTACTGAGTGACCGAAAAAAGATTTGTCCCTTTTAGTGAAGTTCTCTTTCTCATCTCTAGTACAATACGCGGTGCTGGTACCTTTTGTCTTAAGCACGCTCGTTACTTTATATGAGAAAAGTTTTGGCCAAACAGACAGCGAGTGATAAACAGAAAAATTTACATACTTGGTAGAGGGGGTGTCTTGTGTCCTAGTGTCCTTGTTGTGTTTTGTATTGTCGGTGTCCCCGAGCAGATTATCCGATTGACTTAAAATATGTAATTATTTTTTGATATACTCTTATCCAAATGTGTGTGAGTAAAAGTTTGTATATCTTGGCACTATGGTAACAAACAACAATAATATGTCCACCGAAATCAAACGAAGAATAGTGGCAGCAAACCGGTGCTACTATGGCCTACTGAAGCACATGAAATCTCGTCACCTTACAAGAAAAACCAAAGTCCTTCTTTATAAGACCCTCATCCGACCTGTTCTCACATATGGCTCGGAATGTTGGACAATCAGTAAGGTCGATGAAAAGGCTCTAGAAACGTTTGAAAGAAAGGTGTTGCGCAAAATCTATGGCCCAATCTGTGACAGCGGAGAATGGCGTATTAGGTACAATCACGAGCTCTATGATCTGTACAAGGATCCTACTGTTGTGAGGGAGATTAGAGTTGGAAAACTGAGGTGAGCCGGACATCTTCAGAGGATGGGCGAGGGCGAGATCCCAAGGCGAATCATGGATTGTGCGCCCGGGGGGCGGAGAGCAGTGGGAAGGCCGAAACTCCGATGGCTGGATGGAATGGTGAGGGATGCAAACAACATCGGTATCCGGAACTGGCGTAACGCTGCACAGGACCGTCAGTCATGGGGGCGAGCTCTGCGGGAGGCCAAGACCCGACCTGGGCTGTAGAGCCATGGATGGATGGATGGTGTGAGTAAAAAAAATGAGTATTGAACCAAGAGGAAGAGGATAATTGTATCAGGAAGAATAGTTTCGTTAATTTGGTATAATTGAAAAAATAATAGAACATTTTTCTTATTTGTAACGAAAGTGTCGTGGCACGTACCTTCAATGTGAGACATTATTTTGAAACGAAAAATAAGAATCTATTGTTGTTATCAGAAGAAGAAAAATTAGAAAATTTAATTTCAATAAATTATTGTTATTTATCTGATACAATTTTAATTTTTGTAATATTTATCTGACACGTGAAGATTTTTTAAAGAATTGGGCATATTCCTTTGACACACTTGAAGAAATAAATTCGCCATCTTTGACCTATATCATACACTGTTTATGTATATTGTTTTGGTTTGTATCACAATATTTCCTTTGTAAAGAAAGTGTGATTATATCACTTATACCAGAAGGCACTGAACTGTTTGAAAGTGACAAATAGACACTAAATGCACATACTATCTCTATTGTATAATATCCTTAACTTTCCCGCCGCCCCCTCTTATTTCGCCGAAACTTTTCAGCATCTTTCTAATCATAGACTTGCACTGTGCTTAGACAGATATGGTTTATTGACCTTCCCAGTTCACCGCTCTTTTTTTTACATCGTCATTTACTGTCTATGCTGTGAGACTGTGGAACCAATTACAAACCAATGTTAGACTCCCTCTGACTTTGGCATGCTTTAAGAAGCAACTGAAAAAACTCTTAATTTCTAGTCAGTAATATAATGTGTTTCATATGTAATTTTCTTTCCTCTCCACTCTCCTTTCCTTTTCCTTTGATTGATGATATCTCACATTTACTTAAATATGTTTAGCCCATAAATTTCATAAATTTGAATAATTTTTTTAATAGTTTTAGCGACTATGTAACTTGCTTTATTTAATCTTGTCTGCATGACTGGAAGAGATTGCCACCTGACTATACATTCACCAGATTGTATTTAAAATGAAGTGTTAAACAAATAAATAATAAAAAAACATAAAGAACTGAAGAAACGAGTTATTTTGTTCTAACTTCTAAATTATGTAAAAAAAACTCTTAAACAATTTGGGTAAACATGACTGAAAAATGTGCTGAACTATTATAGTACCTTTCATAATAATATACGAGGACTATTCACTATATTCAGCATATTTAGAATGAGATTAAGAGCAAAAATGTTGTTCTAACTACATTTATCCAAGAAATATGCAATTGCTTTCTGGACAACCCAATACAAGTACAACATTACTATTATATATTTGACCATAAAAAAAATGTTTCTTTATACATTAGTATTGAATTTATTTTTTAATAAATACAATATAGCGTTTCACATCTGTATAAATAAAGGTTCTTATTTTTTCAAACAAAATTACAGTCATTGTAAACAATAATTCAGTTTATGTTAATAAAATCAAGGATTTGTGGAATTTTATTCTCAAATATTACTATTCCTCAGAAATTTCACTGTCCTGGCTTTTTGTGTGATTCCGGAGACTGCATCATCAGCCCTTGGAGATGCGACGGCAATGATGACTGTGATGATGGAAGCGATGAAAAAAACTGCGGTAAGCTTTTATCTTCATTGTAATCTTTTATAATAAACAAGTCTCTGGATCCTCAACAAGAAACATTGTCATGACATTCATAAATTATTATACTCTTTTATAATTATTAATGTCACAATATCATTTCTGGTCGGTAATCTTCTTATAATAATATTATAATTTATAAATATGACAACATCCCTTCTGGTTGATAATCTTTTTATTATTATCATTTATTCATGTTGAGACATCCTTTCTGGTTAATAATCTTATTATTATAATCATTTATAGATGTTGATAATCTTTTTGTTATAATAATTTATTATTGTCACTATGTCCTTTCTGGTTGATAATCTTATTGTTATAATAATTTATTATTGTCACTATGTCCTTTCTGGTTGATAATCTTATTGTTATAATAATTTATTATTGTCACTATGTCCTTTCTGGTTGATAATCTTATTGTTATAATAATTTATTAATGGCACGATATATTTTCTGGTTGATTACTTTCTGATTGTAATTCGTTTCTGATTGATAATCCTATTCTTATAATAATTTATTAATATCATGATATCTTCTGGTTGAGGGTCTAAAGTCTTAACGATAACTGGTATATAGAAGAATGATGGAGGACAACTTGGTTAGAAGAGTCTGGTTTTCACATCTTTCTGGTAGATTGGAAGAGATTGCCACATGGCAATAAGCCTATTAGGTTGTACTGTGTATGGCCAAAATATAATAAACTCAATGTGTTTCCAGATGAGCCCAGATCCCTCGATAGCTTATCTCTTTCAAATGTATTTTTTAACATATTGTATTGTATTACACTTTTTTTAATACCGAACAACTTGGTGAGCTTCTTGCCATTTGGCAATCTCTTCCAACCAACCAGAAATATTTTGATGAGACCTTGAGTGAGAACCAGACTGGAATCCTTTTTAAAAAAATCTGAATTCCAACTGGAATCGAACCTGCAAACGTACGGGCTGGGAGACAACCGTCTTACCAACTAGGGCATGGAGATACTCGTATGTGCGTAATTACAGAATATATATGGTATTTACATACCACATTTCTGTCAATAAATTATTATCATTTTTAAGATCCTCAGCAATGAGAGAAATTACTTGATAAGAAAATTTTATTGATAACAATTTAAAAATTCTAATTTTATTATTTTCTTACGTAAGTCAACTGGCATTATAAATAATAGGTTAAAACCGCTTTTCAGAGCCTTCCCATCAGGACTGCACCCTAGCCAAAGGACACTATCTCTGCAAGGATGAGTCCCTTTGCATATCCATCGATCAGTTGTGTAACACGAACAAAGATTGCAAAGATGGTTCAGATGAAGGAGAGAATTGCACCAATAGTAAGTTTAATGTATTGTAATAAAAATAATAAAAACACTAATGATTTATAACACACCCAAATTTAGGAGGGCAATGTAACACAAGTCATATATAAATTTTTTATTCACAAGTACAGTAGAGCGATAATTATCCGGGGCTTAATCATCCGGGAATTGGATTAACCTGGTCCTCTGAAATATTTTATTTATAGTGTTTCTGAAAAATAAATGAACCTACATCCAATCTACCTGTTTGGCAAATTTTCATCAAGATATAAAAAGCTTTAGTTACTTTTTTTAATAAGTTTATGCATGTAGTTACTGCTAACTAAAAAAACTAAATTTTAAATAAAGCTATATGATTTATTTACATGAATTACGCTGTATACAATGAAAGTTTAGTAAAATATTACCATATATGGATATATCTGAAAAATCCTATAAACCAATATTGTATCATGTGTTGTAAAAATCCTATAAACCAATATTGTATCATATGTTGTAAAAATCCTAAAAACTAATACGAGTATTGCATCATATGTTGTAAAAATCCTATAAACTAATATTGTATCATGTATTGTAAAAATCCTATAAACTATGATAATATTTATCATATGTTGTAAAAATCCTATAAACTAATATTGTATCATATATTGTAAAAACCCTATAAACTAATACTGTATCATATAATGTAAAAATCCTTTAAACTATGATAATTTTATATCATATGTTGTAAAAATCCTTTAAACTAATATTGTATCAGGGCTGTAAAACATCTGATGTCCTCTGCTGGACTCGCCCTATATTGGTGGGGTGTATCTCGTCCGGGAGATGTTATGAGATAAGCTTAGATATTTTGATAGCTTCTCTTTTAAATGTATTTTTGCTATTTATCTTGAGATATATGGGCGGTCCTCGACTTTTGAACCTAATTGGTTCCTGAAATGTGTAAGAAAGTTGAAATGTATAAAAGTAGAGCAATGTAAAAAAATTATAAAAGTATTCTTAAAATATTAATTTTTTAATGAGGTTTATTAGCATATAAATAAATAACACTTTATTGATTAGTATCTGGTGTTTTCTTTATAAATTTACAAGAGATTGTTGAATTGTACTTTTCTTTTCTTTTCTTGATAAAGAGTTCTGTAACACACTGTATCTTTTTCTATTGCCCTCTGCGTACATGTGATATACACTCTCCATTGGGATCACATTCTTCAATAATGGTCAAAATTTTGTCAAGATGCACGGAGGGTTCATTCATATTCTTGATTGTCAAAGTCTTAACAATGAGTTCAGTATCAGGTTCCCCTACATTTTGTATTTCATCCATCTCTTGTAGTTTAATCAAGTCTTCTTTTGACAAAGGTGAGAGAGTGAGATAGCATTAACTCATCAATATCTTCAATGTTAACATCTAAGTTTAATTCATTCATTATATTGGCTATTGAAAATTTTCACCAAAACAGATATGTACATAAACTGACAACACACGTCCTAACATAAACTGACAAGTCACAACTTATGAACACACGTCCTAACTCAAGATTGAACTTGTGACTACGTAAATGGGCGTGACTAATGACGCAGAGGAAGGGAGGGACTAATGACTAATGGTAGATAAGGAGGAAAGTCTTTACATGGAAGTACGTGCGTTTTTGCGATACATATCCATAAAAATCTAACTTTTAAATACTGTACGAAAATATAGAAATAGTGAATTATACGAAATTAGAATGTACAAAAGTCAAGGACCACCTGTATGTGCAATTTTGGAATATATTTATATATATATGTACATACTATGTTGCTATCAATAAACCTATATTTATTTATTTATAAATATATAGCAAGCTTTACAATTTTGATTGGACACCTTTCAGACAACAATCATTGTTCGAACATGGATTGCCACCAGTGCGTGATGACTCCGCAAGGTCCCTATTGCCAATGTTCTCCAGGCTACGCTCTCAACAACAACTCAGTGAAGTGTGAGGATATAGATGAGTGTGCCGATCTGACCCACCGATGCTCGCAGGACTGCCTTAACACACCCGGAAGCTATCAATGCAAGTGTAAACTGGGATACAAACTTCTCAAAGACAATAGGACTTGTCAGGTTCAGGGTAAGTAATTTTTTTAATTCTACAAAATGTATACGTTATCCACTAAAATATTTATGGATGACATGTTCTTCTTTATCGTGTGCTCAATGTTGAGATCTTTTTTTATGTTTGAAATTTTTTATGTGTACCACCTGCCTCTATCCTTTCCAGCCCTGGGTCATTCAATGCAATACTTAAAGATTTTTTATGTGTACCACCTGCCCCTATCCTTTCCAACCCTGGGTCATTCAATGCAATACTTAAAGAAGATTATATTGTTAACTTCTTTTAATCCGATACTTTACTGTTGCTCGTTTTCTCTCAACTGTTCCCATGATCACCATCTTCTCCAGACTTTCATTATTCTTTCTGAAAACATGTCTAAATTTTTGAAACTCTTTGGATGCTCTTTAATTCTTGAATGATAAAGACATTGGTGGACCTTGCGGTCTATAGGATACAGAGCATCTGCCTTCAGCACCACATCTTAACCTATCTAGTACACATTGCTTCTAAAATCTTTAATATTAGGTCCTTACATATGAAATTGGCGTTTTGCCGTACTGGCAACTTTGATCTCAAATATCTTCTCTTTGGTTAGGAATTCCAAATTAAAATTTATACAGCTATTTACTCAAGTATTTGTGTTTCGAAAATTATAATTCATTTGTTTTTTCCTCAATTGTTTTTTTCTTTGCGTCACTCAGTTTACAAAATGGAAAACTTGAAATATCGCGTTATTTACGAGTACGAGTTCCACCGTGGCACCAGTGCTGCAGAAACGGCTCGAAGGATTAATGATGTGTATGGCGACGGTGCCGCAAAAGAAAACACAGTGCGTTTTTGGTTCCAACGTTTTCGTTCTGGAAATTTCGACCTGCAGAAAAAGCCCCGTGGACGGCCGGAGACCAAAGTTGATAATGAAGAATTGAAGGCTATTGTGGAAGCGGATCCATCGCAAACCACGTCCGAGTTAGCTGCAGGCTGCGGTGTTAGTGATAAAACTGTTTTAATCCACTTGAAGCAAATTGGGAAGGTGAAAAAGCTTGAAAGGTGGGTACCTCACGAATTGAGTGAAGCAAATCAACAAACGCGCGTTGACTGCTGCGTTGCATTACTCAACCGGCACAATAATGAAGGGATTTTGAATCGAATCATTACCTGTGATGAAAAGTGGATCCTGTATGATAATCGGAAGCGCTCATCGCAATGGCTGAACCCTGCCGAACCAGCCAAACCATGCCCCAAGCGAAAATTGACTCCAAAAAAGTTACTTGTGAGCGTTTGGTGGACTAGTGCTGGTGTCGTTCACTACAGCTTTCTTAAATCTGGCCAGACGATTACGGCAGATGTCTATTGTCAGCAACTGCAAACCATGATGGAAAAGCTAGCTGCTAAACAACCGAGGCTGGTTAATCGCTCTAGGCCACTGCTGCTTCATGATAACGCTAGACCACACACTGCACAACAGACGGCTACCAAATTAGAAGAGCTTCAATTGGAATGTCTAAGACATCCACCGTACTCTCCGGACCTTGCCCCAACAGATTACTATTTTTTTCGAAATTTGGATAACTTCTTGCAAGGGAAAAATTCAACTCCGATGGGGCAGTCCAAACCGACTTCAAAGATTTTATTGATTCCCGTCCGAATGGTTTTTTTAGTAAAGGGATCGATGAACTACCTATGAGATGGCAAAAGTGCATAGATAGCAATGGTACATACTTTGATTAAATAAATATATTATATTAAAAAAAATCAACTTTATGTTCCTCCCAAACAAAACGCCAATTTCATATGTAAGGACCTAATATCTCTATAAATATAATAAATACTGGGTTCAGATTTTAGGTATTCCTCCGTAATATATTTACGCATTGAATGAAATAAATAATATTGATAATAATTAGCACTTATCGGCCACATCAGAGATATTTTGTGAAAATTGGGAATAAATTCACCAATACAATCAAACGTGTGACGTAGGTATATTCATTCTAAAAAATCACTATGGGTGAGGAAGCGACGCTATATGGGAACGCAAAGAATACAATCTCAGTTCGGAGTTGTGTTTCTTCCTTCGAGGTATAACATACACAGTGTTAGAGTTTCCGTCCCGTCAGTAGCTCTAGGGCATCCATTTGAAGTGGTCGACGGCCGATGTTTTTTTCAAGTTTTCAGCAATAAAATTTCAATTATTATCACTTTTGACTTCAAATTTAATTAATTTAAGCGATTGGGTATGTATATTCTTATTTTCCCCATTTTAAATGGCTCATTTTTACATGTGTATTGAATATACATCACTGAAATGGGCTGATTTTTTTAGCACAGGAAGGGAAAGGTTAAAGTCATCTATCATATTTCTTTTCTTCTTTCTTAAAGTCCATGTTTTCATTTCATACACTGTTATAGAAAATATCAGATATTTAACTAGAAAGACCTCCGTGGCCTAGTTGGTACAAAAAAAGTCTGACTTTCACTTAAGGCCTCATAAACATCTTTCTGGTTAATTGGAAAAATTACCACATACCAATAATCCCACAAGGCTGTACAGTATGCAAAGAAAGTGTTATGCATAATTCATTCGGGCCCTGCTATAGCTGTCAGATATGATTTGTTTAATAATAGTGAGTTGGAGTCCCGTGTTAGTTTGCTCTTAAAATGACGCTATATAAAATTGTCCTTTGAATTTCAATGAATCATTTGGACAAGATGCCACTTGTAGCCTAGAACAGAAATAAGCAAAAGTCTATTAGAGTGATGCATGTTAATAAGTCACTAAACACAGGTTGATAAAGACATTTTGTATGCAATGGAGTTTTGTATGCAATGGAGTTTTGTATGCATAAATTTTGTATACAATGGAGTTCCAACAATATCGAAAAAAAAAAAACATTTATTATAAAACTTACTTTTCAAAATACTCTCTATTAAGTGCTTTTATTTTGTCTGAAAAGATTTCCTCATTTCCTGTAGTTTATTTATTTTACATTTGATACAGATTACATCAAATAACAAGAAAAAAAATAATTAAGTTTAAATATAACATAATGACAACATGAACAATGTTACTCATGCTTCCCTGCGAAGTGACTTAGTTATATCTTCAAAGTTTATCCACCAAGTTATGGAGGATATCAATATCAGAAAATTCATTCAACAAGGACAGTCCGTATGCAAGTGGTGATGTTCTTAAGAGCTCAGTTCGTGAATACGCCACCGAAAACAATATTAATTTACGATGGCATAAATTATTATTTTATACATTAAAAATAAGTAGGTGAATCAACAAAAGGTTTGCTATTTTTCCCATTGGCAATTTGCATATGTATTAACATATGTGTAGATCTGTCTAATGGTTGACATATTCACCGCAAATAAAATTTTACATCAATATGATACATGTCGTGCTGAGAAATTTAGCAAAGGTACAAACATATTATTAACAGAACACGCCTGGCGTGTCGTACGCACTGGGCATATGCAACTAAGTACACCCATTAAAAAATATGGGATACAGCCATGAGTGAAATCTACACTCTTTGCAATAAAGGTGTCGCAGAAATCTCTTTTGAATTTTCTCAACTATTAGGGAATTCTGGATTCCTCTCAGGGTCCATATGATTGAGCGTCAGATACTCTCTAATCATCTTACTTGACCATATAGAGCCCTGAAGGATTGCAAATCTTCTCAATTGAAACTGTGTACACTACTTCATCACTCATGGAGTGATTGAAGTATTTAAATCAGCTTTTTACATATTTTTTCTTAATTTTACTTATAAAGGGTCTTTCAAATTGAGCGTTTTTTTAAATTCTTGAATAAAACACAATCTGCTTTGATTTCAAAAAACTTTTTTTTGGTTATTGAAGTATAATGTTTGAAATTTAAACACAAAAAACCATATCCGCCAAATGTCCACCTCTTGCAACTCCACAGATGTCCACTCTTTTGTCAAAATTTTGGATGACATTTTGGCATAATTGCGGTTCTAACTCACCAATAACGTGAATCATTTCGTCTTTCAGCTCAGGAATTGATCGGGGGTCATTCTTATAGACCTGGCTTTTCACATAACCTTAGAGGAAATAGTCCAACGGTGTCGGATCACATGATCTTGGTGGGCAATTAACATCACAGATTCCGGAGATTACAATACATAAAATAATTCAACAATTTGAACGCGTTGTTGTATTGTATACGATTCCATTTTTATAAATGTCATATATTTCACTTCTCAAATGTCACAAGATCCAGGCAAGTTCGCGACGCAATCTGTGTTTTATCCAAGAATTAAAAAAAACCGCTCAATTTGAAAGACCCTTTATTACGAGAAATGGGATCGTGTATAATAAGGGATACCTGTACTGTGTTTGTTGAGGGATGAACATTGAGTAAAAGTAAGTTCACTCGAGCTATACTTTTGTTTCAGGAGAGGAGCCCATTTTGGTGTTTACTACTCAGAGCGGTGTTCGGGCAATATTTCTTCAGTCTGAGAAGTATTTCAGTATCACAGAAAAAACTAATCAGGTAATTTTCAGTCTAAATTTTAAAGCATGTACACTGATCAATTGAGGAAGTGATATCCATAAAGCCATTGGTCAGAAATATTTCTTTTTCTAGGTGAACAAATATAAAATTAAAATGAGTTGAAAAATTCAGCTATTTGGGAAGTATGTTCTCAGTTGATGGAAAGGTCGAAGAAGTAATTAAACGGTGAGTTACAATAGGAAACAGAGTCCATAGACTACAAAAAGACATATTTAAACCAAGTAATATCAAGATCTTCTAAAGTGGGAACATTGACGTACGAGAGTGAAACATGGATGGGAAAAATGAACGAAAAGAGTCAACTAGACGCAATGAAAATGCATGCACTGGAAAAGCATGAATCATAACTCTCAATGACAGACAAATGTTACTGACTACTAAGAAAGATACTTGGCCCAAAACAGGCTGCAAAAGAGTGGAAACTGAGATCTAATTAAGAAACTCGAATAAACTTTAGAAATATTTTAGATTTGTTTTTGGTCTACATTTTAATAAATAATACTTGATTGATATTTCAGGCTGTCGGTGTGAGCTACGATGGGAAGCACGTGTACTGGACAGAAATTCTTCTAGGCTCTGAAGGAATAATAAGGTCAACAATCAATGGAACTGAAAAAGAGGTTTGTACTGAAAAGAATATATTTGATCTTTTTCTTCTTGGATCTTTTGTTGCAAAATCATTTTTGAGAGGTAAAGCACCAGCTAGCTGTATTTTCACCTTTTAGGCAGACTTGCCGGCATGCGCTGGGGGGATCTGCGGGAATCTCATGTGCTGCTATGTATGGGGTTCTGTATCTGCCTATTCTATTCACATGTTTACACCAGTATAGCCTTATCTTCGAGCTGTTGACATGGTTAGATATCGTGTCATCTGTTGACATGGTTAGAGATCATGTCATTTGTTGACATGGTTAGATATCATGTCATCTGTTGACATGGTTAGATATCATGTCATCTGTTGACATGGTTAGATATAATGTCCTCTGCTGACATGGTTAGATATCATGTAATTTGTTGACATGGTTAGATATCATGTAATTTGTTGACATGATTAGATATCATGTCATCTGTTGACATGGTTAGATATAATGTCATCTGTTGACATGATTAAATATCATGTCATCTGTTGACATGGTTAGATATCATGTCATCTGTTGACATAGTTAGATATCATGTTATTTGTTGACATGGTTAGATATCATGTCATTTGTTGACATAATTAGATAGAGCTGGGTCTGTAGGAACTGAGAGTTTCCAACCATAAATTTTTCCAAAATGGTTATTGATATTGTCATATCTTATGATCGAAGAAGGCATTATTTTAACCTCTCCCCGTGATCACCAGCTTCTCCAGACTTTCATCATTCTTTCTGGCAACATGCCCAAAGTAGGTTAGGATTGTCGAAAATCTTTTAAGAAGCTTTAATTCTTGGGTGACAGAGGTGTTGGTGCGCCTTATAATCATGTTTCTATTCTTCTTTCCTATCATCCATATTTCCATTCCATACAGTGCTATGGAGAATACTAGAGATTAACTTGACAGATTTTAGTTAATCTGAATATACACTGGTTAATCCATGTACAGTAGAGCGTCGATTGTCCAGGCTCAATTATCCGTTAGTTGGATTGACCATCGTCCTCTATAGCACAATTTTTTTAGTAATAAAATTACGTAGCAAGTTATTAAATCTATGGTTTACATTACACCAATTCACGAATGCTATCAAGTTGGCGGTGTTTCCCCGCGTCTACTCCACCACAAAATTTTTTTGATCCGGGGCTTACCAATGAAATTGCCATGGTATGATACCGGCATTTAGCGGTTGTATCTATCAAAACATTGAGAAAGCTTGTTCGTGTACTCATCTTACATTATACCATTTATCTAGCATTTTAATTCTTAAAATATTCAACTCAATAAAAACTTAATTTGGATTAACTGTGTTTTTCAATTATCCGGGCTCAAGTGTCCTCCAATTACAATGGATAATCGGCGCTTCTTCTTTATTTATCAGAATTGCTATACCTGGTTTTGCCATTTCGATTCGTCTTCGAATCTTTGCTTCCCATTCTTCTTCTTCTTCTTCGATGGCTCTACAGCTCATATCGAGCCTTGGCCTCCATTAATCCTCACCTCCAACTCCTCTTGTCTCCCGCCGCAGCCCTCCAATCCGCCACCTGCAGCAGCTGGGCCGCGTCCTTTTTCCCTTCATCCTCCCATCACAGCCTAGGTCTACCGACCTTTCTTCTTCCGCCCGGATGTCCCTCAAGGATCCTTTTAGGTACCCTTGATTACGGTATTCTCTGCACATGCCCAACCCATCTCAGCCTGCTCAGTCTGGCATGTACAGAGAGCCTGGAAGCTTTATAGATGTTATATAGCTCATCATTGTATCTTATGCTCCAGGTTTCACCATCGTTCACGGGTCCCAGGATTTTACATAATCTCTGCGGATCTGGCTGTCACCGTCCACGCTTCCCATCCTTCAGTCCTCGAAAATCTAAAATCAAATGCTTGTTTTTCAGACAATAGTGAAAAATGGACTTGGCACTCCAGAAGACATCACCATAGATTGGCTGACTGGCAACCTGTACTTCAGTGATGTGGAATTGCAGCACATTGGAGTGTGTTCCAATGATGGCCTCCATTGCACGGTACTTATCAACAAAGGAGTGCATAAACCGAGGGCTATAGCTCTTCATCCTTCTTGGGGGTAAGTTAGAAAGCTTGAAAGCTCAGTTTGAAATCCAAGAAATAACGGGTTTCATGTCATGGCCTTAGATTTTCTTCTTGTGTTCCTCTTCTATGATCTCTACCATAGAGGCAGTTTAGTTTATATGGTACAATTTGTCTTCAATAAGAGCTTAAAGTTTTTGAAGGAGGCACGATTATTTGAGAAAAAATTGACATATGATATGACTTCGGCACCCTGACTGATTAAACGTGGAGGGTGCAAGTGATAGAAATGAAACTTTTGTCTATTGATGTATCATATTGGCAAGAAAGTGTTAAATAAATAAATATAGCAAAATAAAAATTCTTTCAGGCGAATGTATTGGACAGACTGGGGTCAGACACCTAAAATAGGACTAGCCAATATGGATGGGTCTGATGACAGAGATTTGGTCACAAAAGATATCAAGTGGCCCAATGGACTCACCATAGACTATGATTACAAGCGACTCTATTGGGTAGATGGGCACTATTCAAGAATTGAAACCACAGATTTGGATGGCCGAGATAGAAAGGTAAGTCAACTTATTACATATATAAACATAGCAACATGCCATGTTCCTTACGAAGTTGGTAAAGAGAACAAGTTTCTACACTATCTGGACGCACTACCTTTACATACTCCATATTTATACATGTTCCAGTCTGGTTTTTAATTTTTTTTACATCCTATTATGTTATAATTTCTCCCATCTTTGGGAGAAATTATATTATGGTAATAAACATGCCAGGTTATATTGTGTAAATTATCATCATGTGATGTAGCTCATAACTTAGTATCATGGCTCCCATGATAGCTTGTGACGACTCCTCCCCATCCATCTCTGCACTCCATGACTCGAAGGGCAGTTGTTAAGGTATTCCTCTTGTGCATCATGCTTCCACACTTCCCGTAACTACAAGCCTCTCCAAACAGTTTCGTTGGTCACGAGTAATGTGTCCAAAGAATCAAAGAACTCGCTGAAGGTATATTGTTGACAATCTGTCAGTCATTCTCAGTTCTTTGTTGTTCTGTATACAACTGAAGCTTAATGCAACATATTTTTTTGAGTCACTGCTAAATAAATTTTTCTTAAAATTAAAAATAAATTATGTAGACTTAAACAAAGTCATAATTCTTCTTCTTTCTCTTAAATAAGACCTGTGGTATGTTATCATCCGGAATGCCTCTTTTAAGATTTTCACTGCCGGCTATCCTAACTTTTTGAGGGGGGCGGGGGGACTGCCAGCGAGTTTTCATGCATTTCCATGTAGAGAAATCTTGTATAATTCATCCTTTTTTTAACAGTTTTTTTTAACTGGCAAGGTTACAAAAGTTTTTATTGACAGTGGTGTAATATTTTTTCCTAACATTATTAAATTTTCACTATTATTGTAACACTAAATTAAATGACAAAATCATTTTAAATTAAATCAACATAAACATTTGAAATCGACATTTAGTAAAATCTCAAGTTGTCCATACAAATATACAATATTTATTCAGTAGTCGTAAGACTTGTAAAGTATCGGAATAAACACTAAAATATATGAATGGTTGCCACTCAATCCTCAAAGATTCCGGCGTGACTTCAATGAGTCTCGGTGACAGCTGGGGGAAGAGCTTCCTTTTTAACGGTTTTGTGACAGCTAGGTGAAGAGCTTCCTTTTTGAGTGTTTCGGTTCATTTTGTGTCCTTTATACATAGTTCATCACACGTCAAAAGCATATCAGTCTGACGGCTTATCCCGTCACCCTTTCCAAGCTCATTCTTTGCCAAGTGGTCATTAATCTAATTGGCCTGTTTACACATATTTATTTTTATCCATAATAATGCGATAATGCAAGGACCATACACACCGACGTTTTATTACAATATAACAATGTTATTTACAAGCAATATAAATACAATAGGTATACATTATTAATCTATGTGACAAATATATCCAATACAAGACTGATTCTTCAATTACGGTTTGATTAAATTCGTACTTTACGCCAACAATTTTCAAAGTTCTTTTATTTCATCCCTTAAAAATATATATATATTTGTCCAACATTTCTATTGTCTTATTTTAATCAGTATATTTGTAAATTTTTTTCCTAATTTTCATTATTTTGTTATAAATATATTTGTCTTCATTTTCAATTCATAACACGTAGACTCGCCAGTGTCTTCTATTGTTTCTACCCTATCTTACAATATATTCTTCAATACACAAGTTTCTTATTCAATCTCAAAGTGTTGAACTTGCAATGACTGAAAATTTTCATTTCATTTGTTCTTAGCACACTTTTTTTTTTGTTGTATCTGCTCTAGACTCCGTTGATTGTCAATCAATTAATATATTGTAGGTAATACTTGAAAATATCCACCACCCCCATTGGATAGCAGTGTATGGCGACACCATTTACTGGAGTGACTGGAGCACCCTAACTCTGCAGTCTTGTGACAAGGACACGGGCAAGAATAGGAAAACACTTATACATACAAATCAAGTATTTGGTAAGCTACGTGCTTTCATTTGTGTAAAAAACTATGCATTATATTGTGTTACTATAATAATATTAATATAATAGGGTTTCCGCCCCTGGCTGCTCTGTAGTATCATCCCATATTGGCATTGAACACCCCCTTAATGATAAACCGTGTCATAAGATTATTTTGTCATGGGTTTATCGTTAGGGTTTGTAACATGCCAACAACCTTTAACGATAAACCCGTGTCATTCGAAGGCAGACAATAATTAAATAGGATTCTAGATAATTTAGAACTCTATATATGGTTAACATTCATGTCAAGCAAGCTGGCGGCGCTCAAGGTTCGATTCCTGTCAGATTCGTTTTTTTTTCTTTTACAATTTTTGTTTTAATTTTTTTCCATTTGGTAGAATAATCTACATAAAATATAAATGATTTAAATATAAATGGTATAACACAAAGGAAAATATCTACAATACAAATCTAGGGATGTGCATACATATTTTTAAGCAGGCGTATGGCAAAAAAATTACTTCTAAAGGGAGAAAACATCTTAAATAATAGTTTTTTAGAGGATTTCACTGTATTTACACACTATAAAATTTGTAATTTATTTTTATCAAACACTGTTTATTCCACTTTTTTTTGTGACGGTAACGGTTTGAAAACAGTGTTTGATAAAAAAAAATGACAATGTCTTTAAACCTCCGCAACGTTAATGCCTTAACTATTGTATAAACAACACTATAAAATCTCTAATATAATGCGGACTTGTGTATAATATATTGCACAGGTTTGGTTTAGCCAGTTTCTGGAGAAAGTTTCTGCTAAAATAGAAATTCATATATACATACTACACACCCATAACTTTAAATTGTATGATACTTAAAATATGGGATGATAATGTATGATAAAATACAGAATTATGTGATTAGGGATGAATGTGAACTTAAGGCTGATGTGTTGAGTATGATGAAGAAGGGCATTCTGAGATAGTTTGAACACGTGGAACGAACGAATGAAGAAAGACTAACAATACAGTGTAAATGTGAGTGGGAAGCATGGTAGAGGAAGATCAAGAGAAATAAGTGTTTGATGTTTTGAAGAAAGGAAATGTAAAGTCAGAGAAATTATAGAAGCTGTAGGAGAAGGTGGATGTGGAAGAAGCAAAAGGTATGTGTTGTTAGGAAAGGAAAGTCTGGTGACGCTCTATCATGGCACGACGTATTGAAAATAACATATTGTATTAGAGAGTATAATACCCAACACCATTTTAACGGAATAAAATGTGAAATAAGACGATGTAACATACTCTATGTTTTACAGTAATTATTTTTTCAGGAATGCACATTTACCATCCAAGACTAGTGAACAAGACAAAGAACAGCTGCGCAAGGTCTGAATGCAGTCACCTCTGTCTGCTGAAGGGTCCACTCTCTTTCTCATGCGCCTGTCCTGAAGGCAAGGAATTGGCTAAAGATGGAATTTCTTGTCTAGGTTAGTAAATATCATTTCACTCTTAAAAACAATATGTCGAGGTGGTTTGGACATGTTAAACGGATAGGTGATAAAAGACTGATTATACCGACATGAAAGACTAACTAAAGACTTTTGTCAGCGGCTGTGGTTTAAAGGTTAGCATTCACTTTAAGTAAGCAGGCGCCTCAGGCTCCATAACTGCTGGATTCACTTTCGAACTGGTTTTACTATTACACCATTTTACACCTGAATTTAAGAATCACGATAGCGCTTTTTTTAAATCAAAATTGTAGTCGATCAACCTTCCTTATTTCTTTAATAGATTAAGCTAGTAAGGAAGTGTTTTTGAGGTCATCGTTATGGCAAGGAAACAGCACGTTACCAAATTATCAAAGAAAAATTATACAATTTATAATCATCATTCTGTCGTGTAGCTCAAGACTGAGCATTATGACTCCCATGATAGTCATTGAAAACTCTTCCAATCATCCTTGCACTCCGCAGTTTGAATAGCAGCAATTAAGATTGGTCCTATTGCATCCGTCATTTGGTCAGTCCAATGCATTGGGGCTCTCCCTGTTGTGTGTTTTCTCTCCATTTTTCTAGTGACCACAAGCGTCTCCGAATTGTCTCCTTGGCTATGGACAATGTGCCCAAAGAATTAGAGAATGTGTCATAGGCATATTGTCAACAATTTATCTATGTACAGGAAAACTTCATTTAACATAATTAATTCAGCTTATAATTACCTCGCGTTAAGCGAACTTGCATAAACCGAATACAATAGGATTAATAAACAATAGGGTTAATTCCAATTAATCCCGCCAAGATTTAGTTTAAAAAAAATACACTATATACTCGTATAAGTTATATTAAAGGATAAAACTATCAAATAATTAAAAAATGTTTGAATTTTTATTTACTGAATAAAAACATAATTAAATGAAAAATAACTTTTTTGCAAAATATAGTAGCAATGATGTTTGAATAGAGTTTGACTTTTTCATTTTCATGTTATTTTTGACAGCTGGCGATTGCTTTGTCCAAATTTTGGCGCTTATTTCTATATTCAGGTCTGCATTAAATAAAATTTCTTTTGCATGCTCTATGTGATCAAATGCTCGCTTAAGTTCTTTTATAGTTAACTTCTTAACAATCTCTTCATATTCTTGCTCACAGTCCTTATCTTCTTCTTCATATGCATGCCGTTCTTCTAGTTGAAGGAGATCATTCTTGCTTAGTTTTTTTTAATGAGAATCGAGCGAATTTCGCTAAACTCTTTTGAATGAGAGTCAACGACAACTGCGTCAACTGATTAATCAGCCACTTAAAGCGGGAAATAGTATCTTTTTCCTGAAGTATACTAATTGATTTTCGTACAAATCAAAATTGCATTAAGGGAGGTTTTCCTGTATATCTCATTCAATTATACTGGAAAATCTAGGGTTTTATGTTTCTGATGATTATTTGAGATACAGAAATATTAATTTGCTATGGAATAACTGGCAATATAAAGAACTCAGTTGTCAAGTGCATTTCCGTTGTTTTGCAGGTTTTGCCTTTGAATGGGATCTTGAATATTGACATCTTGAAAATTTCAGAAAATGTTTTTAAAAGAAAACATTAGATTGTTTTATACTGAATATATAATATTTATCTTTAAGCTTATTATGTTATTGGGTTTAACCCATAAATATAAGCTATATAAAATAAATAAATAAATATCTGTTTTATTCAGGAAGATTGTTCTAAAGTCCATCCGAGTGAACTGCAAAAAAACTGATCAGTTATGTGTGACAGGCTGGAATACAAAGGATCTTATTGTTACCAGATCGAAGGTACAGTCCATACTCAGAAAGTAAATTGAATATTTCACAGAGATACTGAGGACAGTTAGGATTGTTCAACATTCCTAAGAAGTATTTTAAGTAAAATTTTAAACATAATCATCCTGTTGGGAAACTGAGCATCGTGACTCCCACGACTATTGACTATTCTCTGATGACTCCTCTCCACCCATCCCTGTATTTAGCGGCTTGAAAGGCATAGTTCAGTTGAGTCTCTCACTTGGTCAATCCAATGCATTGGGATTCGTCTTCTTGTGCATCATCCTTCCACGACTCCAGTAATCACAAACTTCTCCAAACTGTCTCCATGGCCACGAGCAATGTGCCCAAAGAATCTGAGGACTCGTCGAAGGCCTATTGTCGACAATAATTGAAGGACTTGTCGAACGCATATTAAATATACGAGTATAGTTAATAAAACAAAATCTTTTTTATTTTAGACACAACATATCGTCAGCACTTGATCATCGGCGCAGGTTCCTTCTTGATGACAGTTCATCATCAGGTGCTGGGGAAACATGACATTCACATCAAGCCTTTATCTTTCATGAGTATTGACTGCATGGTATATGACAGATTTAAAGGTAACTAGTACAATATTAAAATTTAATCTGAATTTATCACTAACCTTCGGAATTTGAACTCGGCTAACATATTTCAACTTTATAGGAACTGTTCTTTTAGCATTGTTAAAGTTACTTTAAATACGTAGCATTGGTACGTAACCTAAACTATGTTCCACGATGTAGTAATTTAACATAAACATGCTCTCGGTAACCAGTGCAGGAACCGGTAACCGTGTTATACGTGCCTTCTACATGGGAAATTTGAATTCATCTACTTGTGTTGTTTTCCGTATCTTTCCAAAGTCGGAAGCCTCAGATGCAAGTGTAAGTCCTCTCATCTCAGTCAATGTCGTTTGGGTGTATACAAACTCTGACAAATATGGACATGGAAAAGACTGAAAGGTGCTGAATAAATGCTGTAGAAATGTGTTGACATATAGTAGAAGAATACATTGGGTGACAACGTATGACAGAATATGGAATGAAGTGATGCCACAATACTTCCAGAATAAAATAATGAAGATGTAGGATGTTCCAGAAAATATTGTTTTCAATGTAATGGAACCTTGAAATCAATAAATTAAAATTACCAATGTGACTATAAATTGGTCCTAGGCAAATTAAAGTCTATAATAGATTGTATATGGTACAACTGGAATTCCAATTATTTAATATTTGGCTATTTAATGAAATCACTGGTTTTTATTTTTAATATAAACACTTGAATTATTATTTATTATCATTTGTTGATCATGAAATTATACTGTGACGATTTTTCAGTCCCCATTAATAAATTTCTTTTTTATGATAATAAATCACGTATACAAAATAATCATTGTAATTTATTTTTATCAAATACTGTTTATTCCACTTTTTTGTAACGGTATAACCCTACCGGTTTCAAGGCTTTCACCTCATCTTCAGGGGAGCACAAACAAGATTTGTTTGTGCTCTCCTGAAGATGAGGCGAAAGCCTTGAAACCGGTAGGGTTATACCGTTACAAAAAAATGGAATAAACAGTGTTTGATAAAAATACATTACAATGTCTTTAAACCTCCACAACGTTAATGCCTTAACTATAAACAGCATACAAAATAATCATATTTTATTTGGCCACATCCGTTCTTATATTTAAAAGTTCTCAATACCTTTCAGCCAAAATAATCTCCAAGGTATGCCAAAATAATCTCCAAGGTATGCCAAAATAATCTCCAAGGGATGCCAAAATAATCTCCAAGGTCTGCCAAAATAATCTCCAAGGTCTGCCAAATAAAGATATAACTGGGCTCAATAAATTTGTTTAACTGTTTCCAATTGTATTTTTATTCATTTGTTAAATCAACTTTTTTTGACTTATTTAAACTTTGAATGTTTCAGATCGAGTTATTGTATATGATGGAGGAGTCAACACTATCTTTGCTGTATCAAATATTGAAACTAAGCCTGTTATTACCAAACTTGTCGAAACTAATCTTGGAGTGATTGAAGGGATGGACTTCGGTAAATTCATTTTCTATTCCTTAACCCAACTTGTCTAGAATTGTTCATTTTTTAAATTTTATGTTGAAACTTTAAATTGTCTGGAATTGTTCTTTTAAAAATGGATTTCGGATGAGAATATTTCAAATTTGTTTTCTGAAATTGTTTCAGAGGAGCCTAAATAACAAAAGTATCATAAGATATCCAATAACTGAGAGAATCACAAGATACTTTATTTTATAATTGATCATTTTTGTTAAAAAATTTCAATCAATAATAAATATCATTTAAAAATATAAAAAGAAAAATAAGTGAATTAAAAATCTTATTTTATATTTTTGTCTTCACCACAGGTTTATTTTTAGGTTTACTACCGGTTTCGAAGACCACCGTCTTCATCGTCAGGTGAAGATAAACTAAATTGTTAAAAATACATTTCCTGTACAAGTGTAAATAATATAAGAGGAATGAGGTAGGGGGAGAGATGTGATTCAATGGTAAATGGGGCGGAGAAAAATTAAAATGATTCTTTCGGGCAGGTCAGGGTCTGGATATCCAAGGGGGGGGGGGATTTTAAATAGGAAACATATTAAGCAGAGGGCTATTATTAAAATTGGTTTGGTTATTGATGATATTTAGACTTAATTTTATACGTATTTTAATCTCGAGAATTTGCAAATTGTCAAGCTGCAATCCCCCTCGGCTTATGTGTAGAATTCGCAAACCACGACTGATATCGAACAAATGGTTATTTTCAATTAGGTGGTTAGCGAACTCTGAAAAATTATTGTTGTTCAGGCATCTTAAATGTTCCTTAACTTGTTTTTCAAAATTTCTGCTGAAGCTTGTCTTGCTCGCTGAAATTATTTCTTGAATCTTCGAAAAGACTATAGTTTCCCCTTTGGCTGTGTTTTATGTAAAAGGGAAAATAAGTAAAATAAAAAACTTATTTTATATTTTTGTGCTCACCACAGGTTTATTTTTGGGTTTACTACCGGTTTCGAAGACCACCGCTCGTTGAAATTATTCCTTTTAATTATTTTTCCTTTTACATAAAACATGGCACCACAAAGTGAAACTACAGTCTTTTCGAAGATTCAAGAAATCATTTAAAAATTTCAACCATTTTCAATTTTTATTAAAAAATTTCGACTCACCCAAACATTCGAAAAATTTCGAAAATTTGACTATCAATACTTTTTATCAAGAAAATTAAAAAAAAAAATTGATTATTTCTCTTTAAGGTGGGACGTAATTTGTACATTAGTTGTAAAATCCCCATCATTGTACTGGTATCTTTTTATAAATATTAGGGCGATTATAGTCACGTTGGATTAAAAGTTCAGCACTTTCAGTCCATTATGTTCTGCATCCCTACAGTGTTTTTGATATATTATTGTATCATACGAGGGTGGTATGTAAACACAGCCAATTATTATTGTCTGCACCAAGAAACAGCGTAGTGGGTGAATACCTGCTCAATATCTCTTTATATTTATTTGGAAGTTGCCAGAGATGATTTATTATAATATATATTTTTCATTTATTCCAGATTACATAGCGAACAACCTATACTGGTGTGACACGTATGAAGGTACTATTGAAGTATTGTCACTAACGAACATGTACAGAACTTCTTTACTCAGTGAACTTGATGGCGATGTGGCTATAGACATTGCTCTGGTTCCAGAATATGGGTTTGTATATATTTGTTCATTTATATAAATAAATAAACATAGGTTTATTGATAGCGACCTAGTATGTATATATATTGATAGCGACCTAGTATGTGCATATATTGATAGCGACCTATATATATATAGCGACCTGTATATATATTGATAGCGACCTAGTATGTATATATATTGATAGCGACCTAGTATGTACATATATTGATAGCGACCTAGTATGTACATATGTTGATAGCGACCTAGTATGTACATATATTGATAGCGACCTAGTATGTACATATATTGATAGAGACCTAGTATGTACATATATCTTGAAATCACATATATTTTTTTACATCGTCCTTTACTGTCCATGCAGTGAGACTCCAGAATCAGTTACAAACCAATATAAGACTCGCTCCGTCCTTGGTATGCTTTAAGAAGCGACTGAAAAAACTCTTAATTTCTAGTCAGTAAAATAACGTGTTTCATTCCCGATTTTTCTTTTCCTTTTCTCTCCACCATCCCTTCATTTTCTTTTGATTGATGATATCTCACTTTATATGACAAAGAATGTTCGGGTGATTGTCCGTCTTGTTGGGGTTTGTGAGCATGTATTTGTTTATGGATTTCGTGGGGATGGATAGTCATTTGAATGATTTATGCAACCATGTAACTTGCTGCATTTACTTTTGTCTGGTTGGCTGGAAGAGATTTCCGCCTGGCAATAAGCCCGCCAGATTGAATTTGTAATAAAAGTGTTAAATATATAATAAATAAATATTTCAAGATAATGTCGAAGAAAATACATTTAAGAGAGAAGCTATCACAAGGTCTGGGATCATCTCATAACTTCACCCCAGTCGAGATACACTCCCATCAATAGAGGGCGAGCCCGGCTGCACATCAGATGTTTTTCAGCCCACACCATTTTACATGCTACAAGCTTGACAATAATTAGAAAGAAAAAAAACAAGCATTATTGAGAAACGCTATGATTGTCGATCTCCGTGGCCTAGTTGAAGAATGCTTGTCTTCCAAATGTGAATTGTAGGGTTCGATTTCTGATATCCAAAATATATGACTCCCAATGTCTTTTAACAATGTGTGTTTTTATGTCTTTGTTCTTTCATTATATCGAGTACAACATGGCAGGTTTATTTTTATGAGGAAATCTCTTACAACCAACCTGAAAGATGTTACATACATACATACAGTACCCGGCGGTAAGTAACACACATCGGGCTTAAGAATGTGTTAGGTAACGGTACAATATTTTTGTTCTAATAATAAAAATGTTATTTTTCTCCCAATTACTACGGCTCTACTGTATTTTCAATAAGTAATATTTTGATTTTTTTCTTCAGTTTCATGTTTGTTGTCTTCCGGACTTACGAGGGGAACATACATATAGACAGAATGAGCATGGATGCTACTCATCAAAGTATCGTAATTGAACATGGTTACAAAGGTAATAAAAACAAATTTCTTCTTCTTTCTGTTAAGTTAAAACCTGTGGTCTGTTATCGTAACGACTGTCTCTCTTGAGATGTTGACTCACTGCTATTCTTTCATATTTCTGGAGATGTTCCTGGAGACGACTGCCAGCAGATATTTCACGCATTGCCACATAAGGAAGCCTTGTGTTATTGATCCTTTCCACATACCAGTGTCTCCTGCAGTTTCTATCTCACAATATTTTTTACCTTACATATTTCTCGGATACGAAAGCTTCTAACTCTATCTCTAAGGCTAAGTACACACCAAAGTGTTTCGCTAGGTGCTAAGCTAGGTGCTACATGACTAATAGACTAGGTGACTTCATGCTTGGTCACACTAAAGTGCTTCGCACAAATTCATTTGACATTTGGGAGCAGTTAAGTCAACAATTATTCAAAACTAACCAATTTCACTCTCAAAACTAACCAATTTCATTACAACTTATCTTAGCTTTATTTACTTCTTGTGCAACTTAATTCCAAAGTGATTTTATTACAGGTACATTTTTGCATAATTTGCTCGATGGGTTCCACAAAGGCTCCCTTTTATACACAGCTGTTATTAAAACTTCCTTCATCTTGTAAAATCACTTGGTGACACAATAAAACTAACCAACACATGTGTTCGCTAGGAGACTCACTAGGTGACTAATCGTCACATAGCGTGGTACAAAACGCACAGTGTGGCCATTGCGATAGTATGCAGTGCGTTGGTTTGCTAGGATACATTACCTAGCTCGCAGCGTAGCTCTAAGCACCAAGCTAGGCTCCTACCTGTGTGGCCGAGGCCTAAGTAACACTGAATAAGATCCTATTCGACTTGTTTAACTTTGATAGCATGTATTTCGAAATCTGGATATTTAATGTTGCGCAGTAGCTTCTGCATGTTTTATTTCATTTCACTTCACGGTCACAATATGTTTTGTTTCATTTTCGGTTTCACAGCATTATGCAAATTATATAATAGATAATGTAATGTATCATATAATACAATTTATTTTTATTTTTACAGGTCCCGTAGTAAAGTTGTATTATGATTCGATTTCAGCACTCATTTTTATCTCTGATTCCGGAACAGGGAAAATTGAGACAATTCACATTGAAGGTTAACTTTTTCATTATTTTATACATAAATATTAGTGAAGTAAAGTAGGGGGGTAGTAGCACACTCTACCCTTATATTTTCTGTCAAGTGGGCGACATTATTTATTTCACAATTTTTAGTCCAGTTACGTCAAAAATTACTTAAAAAAAAGGTGACGTCAATGAGTCTTGGTGACAGCTGGATGAAGAGATTCTTTTTTGACTGGTAGAACCTGGTTGAAATAAAACGGTATGAATTATCAGACGAATATATTTAGATCATTTTGTGTCCTTTATATTATAATATAGCCCGTCACACATCGCAAGTATATCGTTCCGACCACTTACACCGCCACCCTTCAATAAATTTATTATTCAAATAATTCAATGTTTGGCTCAAATACAGTTCGCGTACCGCCAGTTGCTGATCCTTGCTTTAAAGAATCTTAAATAAAAATACATTTATCGAATAGCATTTTAAAATTAAAATTAAATATAATATATAAATTAACTTTTCAGGAGTTGGACGCCAAGGTTTCAGAGAAGTGAGCACAAAGCCTGTCTCCATCACGGTGCAGGGCAATTATGTGTTCTGGACCAATTTGGGTTCCAGAAGATTATACTGGACTGATAAGAACGATAATGACAGGTTGATTGTTAAGAAAACTAAGATTGGTAAGTAATTTTTGTATACCAAAACAATATAGTTCATGAACAAATTCAACATATATTCGTAGCCAAATAAATCATTGTTATTTGTTGTCCTGAAAAATAATTTAGCATTTCTTGGATAGATGTCGTTAGGATAACATTTTCATTGCTAAAACTACATTCCAAACATATCGAATGTACATTATTATGAAAAGTTATTAAGGTCAATTCAATTCACCCTTCTTTTAAAGCTCCACAAGGGAGCATAGGGTGGCAACCAGTCTTCTCCATTCAGAGCGGTTTTTGGCGGTATTGGCAATCTCCCTCCACGACATTCCTAACGCTCTGACTTCCTTGTCATAGGAACGGTATACCGTGAGAGAGGATCTTCCAGGCCGTCGGGACTCCAATGGACAGAAAAACAGTGCTCTCCTTGGCCAACTATCATCGGGCATTCTCAGAACATGTCCCAGCCAGGACCATCGCCTCTCCCAAATTACAGAGACGACAGATCCCTGCTGGGTGCGCCGCAAGTACAGCGTCATTTGTTATGTGGTCATACCACCTGACTCCCAATATCCTCCTGAGATTCCTGTTTTCAAAACTAAGTATCTTGCGCTCCTGAGCCTTGGTGAGATGCCAAGATTCACAGCCGTACAGGAGGATCGAGATGACACATGTGTTAAACAGGCGGCATTTTGTTGTGACGCTGAATCCAGTCGCCTTCCAAATCCTATCCATGTTGTGGAACGCCCCGCTGGCAGCTCCAATGCGGATGGGCAGCTCCGTCCGGAGATCATCATTGGAGGTGATGGTGGTACCCAGGTATCTGAATTTATTCGCCTGGGGGATCTGGTTGCCGTTAATCATCATTGGCGCGCCTCCATTCGGACATGCATCGTTGCACATGTATTCTGTTTTACCAGTGTTGACTCGAAGGCCGAGACGCAAAGAGTTTTCACATAATCTTGTGGTACTGCGCTGTAATCCGCTCACAGAAACATCTAATAGGGGGTAGATAGCGTTATTAAGGTAGATACCTTTTATTTTCTATCATTAAATTCCAACGTTAAAAATTCTTAGTAACTTGATAAGTCGTTATACCAAATTACAGACATGTACCAAATGCATCAACCGTTCGTTAATAGCTCTGATTTTTGTTTAGACTTATAAATACGAAAACAATAAAGTCTTCTTAAAGAATTTTATTCTACAATATTATAGTTGTATTGTATAAAATACAACATGGCGGACTATATTACGTGTCTTTATCTTACAAAGAACCAAAAAAGCATTTTTTTTAATAAAAAATCTAGTTACCAATGAATTTCAATCGTGCGATCATCGAGTTAAAAGACAGATAGATGTCTTATCAATTAGGCCATGGAGGTCATTAAGATGGTTTTGCTTCTTAAAATAATCAGTAATGAAAAATTAATGTAAATACTTTATTCGAGTAGAAAAAAACATACAAGGTGTTTGGAAAGATGTATAAAGTTTAGGTTATTTTTTCTGTTATTCTTTATCCAAATTGCTTGAAGGAAATAAATTTAGCTTATTTTTTCTGTTATTCTTTAACCGAATTGCTTGAAGGAAATAAGTTTAGCTTATTTTTTCTCTTATTCTTTACCCAAATTGCTCGAAGGAAATAAGTTTACCTTGTTTTTTCTGTTATTTTTTAACCAAATCGGTCGAATGCTTTGATTTTGAAGATGGAACAAAATAAATTGTTTTTACGAGGCTCGATGCTTTTTTACTACTGTGAAGAAAAAAATGCGACACAAAACATTAGTAAAATAGTACAAATAAATAGTATAAAATACTAAAATTATAATACCACACTCTCGAAAGACGATATCCATTGATGACGGCCAACTTTGATTGAGAATATCTTTGAATGATTGATAATAGCACAACATTTATTCTCGGTCAAAGCCTTGATTTGATAGTCATCAGTGGTAATCGGCTTTTCAGAGTGTCTTATCACAATTTTTACATTTGACACACTTGATCAATTATTATATCTTCGCCATAAACTGTATCTTTTTTTTGTTTAAATTACATATTATCTTTTGTGAAAGTAAAAAGTATCAAGCACAGAAGAAACTTGTTTTGTTCCATGTTCAAAATTATGCAAAAAAAATTAACTTAACTTTATCTTTCAATATAATATACATTCAGCATGTTTGGAATGAAGTTAGTAAGGAAAATGTTGTTCTAATGATATATATGTAAGAAATACAAAACTACATTCCAGACAAATATATGTATTAATTGTAAAATAAATAATTTGGATATACTATATATGTTGCAGATATTCCAGCATCTTTCAATCAAATGCATATAGTGACCACAAACAAACCTCCACTGTTTGAACAACGGCATTGCACTTACAATGTGACAGAAAAAACTGAAGAAGTTATCTACTGTTCACATATCTGCGTACAAAGCGACTGGACTCCGTACGCAACCACAAACGTTAAACAGTATCGCCACTTCACTTGTCTATGCCCCAAAGATATGGTGCTCGGTAACGATGGATACAGATGTGAGAAGATGGTGGAATGTAAAGATCAACAGTTCACGTGTAAAAAGAGCAATATCTGTGTCACTAAGGATAGAAGATGTGATAAGAAAAAAGATTGCTTTTTTGGAGAGGATGAATTAGACTGTGCAGGTAATTTATTTTAGTTATTAGTAAAGGTATTCCTCACCTACATCTAGGTCATTAAGCGAATTGGTCGATAAACAAGGAGCTTAATCGTTTTTATTAATTCTGAATAAATGAAAGGTCTGAAAGAAACTCCAACTTGATAACTTTGTTTTAATTTATAACCATTAGATATTACAGAACATAAAAATAAAAGTAGCAAAAATTATAAAAATGATGCATTAAAAAAATTTTAATTCGTTTTTTAAAAAAAAATCATTCAGATTAACATTTGAATCATCGAATCCTTCAAAATGTGGTATTAGACAGTCTCATCATCGGAATTATCAGCAGGGCTATCAGGATCTGTAGAGGGCTGTGAGGAAATCGAAGTATTTTTAGGGGTAGATATGAATTTTTAATAAGCACTATATGTGTGATTTTCGAAGTATAAATTATATGACAATAATTGTAGTAATTTCTGAAAGAATTCGCTGACCTCCAGGGGTCAGCATAGCTTAGTTTAAAAAGTGCTGATATAAGGTGCTAATATTATTCAATAGGTGGCAGTGTTGACATATTACAATAATCGTTTCGAATGTTTATTGCAGATCATTCGAAATGTGGCCATAATGAATTAGCTTGTGCAAACGGTCAATGCTACCGTAAAGAGCTCCGGTGTGATAAGCACTACGACTGCAGTGATAAGTCTGATGAGAACGACTGTGAGCATTATGGTAAGATAAGTTTATATACTTTTGTAATTAAGTAAAACATATAATACAGCTTATTTCCACATTTATAAGCTTATTATTTGTAAACTTATAACTACATGCGTACTATCACGCTATTCCCCGGGCAGGCAGAGAAGACAGAGTGCCGTACTTTCCTTTCTCGACACACATCTTTAACCTCTTCTATATTTATAAACAAATTAATCAACCTTGTTTTTATTAAATCAGTTTTGACTATGTGTTGAAAATTGATTAAAATAACCTTTCAGATCCTAGTAAAATTAATTAAAAATAATATTCCAGATCCCAATAAAATTAATTAAAAAATAACATTCCAGATCCCAATAAAATTAATTAAAAAATAACATTCCAGATCCCAATAAAATTAATTAAAAAATAACATTCCAGATCCCAATAAAATTAATTAAAAAATAACATTCCAGATCCCAATAAAATTAATCAAAAATAACATTCCAGATCCCAATAAAATTAATCAAAAATAACATTCCAGATCCCAATAAAGCGTGCAAGTCAGAACAGTTCGAATGTCACTCAGGGTTATGTATTGACTCAAGGCTCGTTTGTGATGGTCATTCGGATTGTCCAAATGATGAAGATGAATTTGATTGCGCGTCAAAACGCTGCAACTCAACTGAATTCAGGTAAGTGTTTAAATCATTTAAATTTAATATCAAAACTATTATTTATTTCTTTTCCTTAGCTATAAAATAAGACATAAATGTTTCTTGACTTTAAATTCACCATCTTCTCCCTGGCTCCATCCCGACTCACTGTCTGCGAAGACTGTTGAGGTCAGCTCTCCTCGTCTTCAGGTTGTATGCTCTTCTGTCCCGGACTACGTCCCCCAGACCGTGCCTCTGCATCAGGTTATCTTTTTGCACCACCCATGAATTCTTTGGTCTTCCTCTGGTTGTTATTCGAGGAAGATCCATGGAGATTGCCTGGTTCACAATGTGATCGGGTGCTCTACGTCCAATGTGCCCATACCATCTCAATCGCCTCTCCTCCATCTTACTGTTGATGTCTGTAACACCTAGGATTCCACGAATGTGTGAGCTTTTTATTTTGTCTCTTAGGGACACACCAGCTGACCTGACTTTAAATTCACCATGTCTTGAACAAAATATCGCTAAATTTTGTAAGAGGTTAACTCAACATTTAACATTGGAAGTCAGTTTTCTTTTATCGTTTTTAAGTAAATGAGCTTTTTATCATCGGCCACGCCACTGTACTGGATCCGATAGCAACCGAAGTAAGACGATCAGAGTACACTAGCATGTTTTTTTTCTTTTTTGAAAGAATAGATATAACCATAGATATCCTTATATCCCTGAATACTACACGGAAAAAAATCTGTTATTCGAGGGGAGTAGCCCCTTTGGCGACCTTCCACACGGAAGTCCAGGGTGTCACCATGTGTCCATGCAATTTAAATGTATAAAGGCAGCGTTTTATAACATAATAGTTCGAAAACTTGATGCACGGCACAGAGTGTAGACGACTTAATCCAAATCTTCATCAGACTTATCATAGATCTATCGTGAATGATTATTCAATGAAAATCTATGACAAAATATTTGCATATAAATTTAAAATTTTTTTATTAGTTCTGTACGATGTTTCTTCTTCTTCCTGGCACTGTCCCAACTCATTGCCTATTTAGGCTATTGGGGTCGGCTCTTCTCGTTCTCAGGCTGTATATTCTTCGGTTCTGGGTGTCACTTTCATCTAGGCTGTTTCTCTGTAGGATTTTGGAGCATTGAGTCAGCCAGAAGTTCTTTGGTCTTCCTCTGGACGGCTGTCGAGGAAGATCCACAAACATTGCCTGATTTACAGTATGGTCTGGTGGTCTCCATCTTATGTGCCCGTACCATCTCAGCTGTCGCTCTTCCCGCTTACTATTTATGTCAGTGACTCCCACTGACATAAATAGTAAGCGTTTGTACCGTACATTGTTTATTTTTCAAGTAAAAAAATGTGATTGCAAGTAATTATATTTTTCAGATGTGTATCAACCTCGAATTGCATACCGAAGAGTTGGGAATGTGATAGGCAGATAGACTGTGCAGACGCGTCTGATGAACATAATAAATGCCGTAAATATTGTCTATATCTTAATAATAAAAAAATAACAAATATAGGTTTACTGATAGCAATATAGTATATATGATACATATATCCTGAAATAACATATATGTTTCAAGATAATGTCGAAGAAAATACATTTAACAGAGAAGCTATCAAAACATCTGGGCTCATTACATAAGATCCCCCCCAGTCGAGATATACCCCCACCAATAGAGGGCGAGCCTGGCCGTGAGGAAATCAGATGTTTTTCAACCCACACCCTACTACCGCAATGAAAATCGTCACTAGTAATAACTGAAATCTTCACTAGTGATAACCCGTCAATAATGACTGAAGTAAATCGAAAATATTTATTTAATTGAATTATAAATTATTTGGTAGCAGTATTTTTTTATGAAATTTTAATGTTTAGATTTTTCTAAAATATATTTTTTCTTTTTTTTATTATTTAATGGAATGGAAATATAATCCTTACTGCCAGGTTCAGTTTACTTCTATCTGTAGAATAACGATGAACGCTCTCATCAGGATAAACAACCTCTTCACTACAGCTTCGAAAATCCTTTCCCATCGCACCAGATAACTTTTCTTCCTGCTTTAACAATAACACCATCCAGTGAGGAGACACATATAATACCTCTATAAAAACAAATAACCAGTCATCCGACACAAAAAATAAGAATTTTCAAATCTTCAATGAAAATGTCATTCTTTCCCATCAACAGGCAAGAATGTTTTCTAGCAAAAAGTGTTATCATAATCATATCAAGAAGTGACGGCTGTCAAATAGTATTTGAAAAGTGAAGATATTCTGTCATATTTTTTTAATATAGAATATATTGTTACACACGGACATACATACAACTAATTTTATATTGTTTGATAGTAACATGAGATCAATTTTTGTCTAAAAGCTATTTTCCTATGAAATATTTTTAATAAAAGTTAGTAAGAGGTACAATTTTATTAACTGCCCCTGATTCTAAAATACCTTATTTTGCCCCCTACATATGGTGTACAATAAAAGTGTAATGCAATATAATACATTCTAGAGGGGTCACTTTGTACCTCATTTCAGCTCCCATTTCAGATTTCTCAATTCTAAAGCTAATACTTAAATATTATGTGTTTGTATTAGCATACAACAAACCGTGTATAGCGGGTATGTTCCGGTGCCGTACGGGACGCTGTATAGAGCCCCGGTTACACTGCGACAAGATGGACGACTGTGGAGATGGTTCCGATGAAATCAATTGTCCCACATTACAAGAGAAACAAATGCAGGTAAGCATATTCATTTTAAGAGCTGTGACAAGAGTGGGGCTATTAACATATTGCCCCCAGATGCGATATCTGAAAGGCATCAAAATTGATGGCAAAATTGAGAGATTGCCTGATATAGATTGTCTGATATAGTTATTCTTTCAATAACAAAATCAATTTCGAAGTTATTGATGATTTTGTCGCCCTGAGAACTCGAAAAATAAACTTATAAATATTTAACCTGTTATATTTTGTCCGTTGATTTCAAGTATACTATAGAGTGTTGTTTATAGTTAAGGCATTAAGGTTGTGGAGGTTTAAAGACATTGTAATTTATTTTTATCAAACACTGTTTATTCCACTTTTTTGTGACAGTATAACCCTACCGGTTTCAAGGTTTTCACCTCATCTTCAGGGGAGCGCAAACAAGACGCAGCGCAAACAAGTCTTGTTTGCGCTCCCCTGAAGATGAGGTGAAAGCCTTGAAACCGGTATGGTTATACCGTCACAAAAAAGTGGAATAAACAGTGTTTGATAAAAATAAATTACAAGTATAGAATGCGGTAAAAAGATCTAAAGTCTCCATTTTTAACTTTTCTGAAGAGGGGATTATTATTTTTAGAAAGCAAAAAAGTCGCCCATTTTAAAATGTGGGCTAAATATTACAGTAATTTTACCCATTTTCGAAAGTGATTTCCCACAATACTCGAAAGGGGAAAAAAAATTGTCACCTTATTGTAAGAGCGGTTTTCAAAAGGTGCCAAAATACTTTGTCCCAGCTCTTTTCCTTTCTGATTTTTTTGTTAACATAATATACCATATGTACAGTTCCCTGGCGGTAAGTAATACACATTGGGCTTAAGAAAGAAACTGTCGGCCATAATCGACTAACTTCGGCTTTGTAGAGCGTCATCTCTGTCCCTAGAATGCTTGACAACTACTGACAAATCGCGACGGAACACGTGTATGAATGGCAGAGACGACGCTCTACAAAGTCGAAGTTAGCCGATTATGGCCGACAGTCTCTTTCTTAAGCCCGATGTGTATTACTTACCGCCGGGTACTGAATGTATATCTTTGGTCTGAGGATGAAATATCTGCTAATTAGAGTCCACGTTCTGATTATTTTGCTATACGACTGGGTTATGGATGGCTATCAACTAATCAAGTTGATGGCTATCAAGAACCGAGAGAAAAAGTCTCCTCCATTTTAATAACATGAGAAATTAGATGGTTTGTCTTTGGACACAGTGATATAGGCACCACTATATTATAGTACATAACATTTTAACTTGTTTAAACTTTCTATCGTAACTCTTTTGACTATAAGGACATGAAAAGTAATACTAGGATGATTTGTGTCACCCCATAAAAACCTAAAATACTACAATATTATAAGAGTTAATTATAATAAATTAAATTTGAAAGAGACAGCATTTTTAGACAATTTAACAATCAATCTATAAGTGGAAAAGTTCTTTGAAGAAAGAAGAAATGCAATATTCTTTGGACACGCCAAGAATACAATTCGTAACATGAAAAAAAATTGTTCCCATGATTTCACGTTAAATGATTTCTACTGTATTTATTGATTTTTCCATTTTGCAGGAAAATGAATGCAAGGATAATCAATATGCATGTGAAACAGACCTTACTGTTTGTCTTCCTTATTCAGCCAAGTAAGTATATTTTATCACAAAAGTTAAATATACAAGGTATGATCAATATAAAACCGGAGAGAAGTTATACCACTGGGATGGTGAGGGTATAGACTAATGCTTTAAGTTGTCAGTTGTGTTTAAGCCTTGTCACTCAGTCTGCCAAAAATCTTTTTAGCTGTATACATCCATATCTGTTTTGCAAGCAATTTTGTTAACACATGTTTTGAACCCTCTACGATTGCCAAGATGAATGCAAAATTTGAACAGAGCGTGAACTTCAAATTTAGTTCAAAACTAAGAAAACAGGGTCTGAGACTCTTCCAATGGTTTGCCAGGTTTACGATGATGAACCCATGAGTCGAACCCAATGTTATGAGTGGTATACGTGTTTTAAAAATGGTCAAACGTCACTTGAGGATGATGAAAATCCGGGAAATCCCTGTAACAGCACAACTGCCGAAAATGTCTGATTAACAATCAAGAAAGTTTATAACATGATTGGAATCTCATTTGGCACAGTTCAATCAATTTTAAAGGACAATTTGTACATGTATTGCGGCTAATTTCTTCCCCGGTAGCTTATGGTTGACCAGAAGAAGCCAGAAAGAGGACCATGTCTGTTGTTTCCTACCCTCCCTATTCACCGGATTAAGTTCCATGTGACTTCTTTTTATTTCCACAATGAGATTGAAGCTCAAGGGGTGACATTTTGAGACGGTAGAAGAGATTGAAGCTGAATCGCAGGTGGTGCTTTGCAAGCTTAGCAAAAAGGACTTTGCGGGAGCTTTTGCAGCATAGCAGAAATGCTGTATTCGCTGTAACATATTAATATAAGAGGAGACTATATTGAAAGCAATGCAGCTCAAAATGTTATTATTTAATAATAAAGATTTTTTTAAAGCCAGTTTGGTTTCATATTGATCATTCCTTATCATATACCAGACGTGGGCAAATGCGGCTCCGAGAGTCGCATGCGGCTCCCAATGTCTCTTATAAAAATATGGATATTTTCTTTTCCCATTATACTTGTATTTTCGCGATTTTCCTTTCTAAATGTTATAAGTGACAAGATGCGACGATGTATGAATGCAACTTTCAAAGACGCAAGTATTGGTGTATACGTGTGTGATGTGATTTCAATGTGTTGGGTGCGTGCGCATCTCCTGCCTCTTTATGTGCGCAAACCACGCAAACCGTATTCTGCGCTATTTTTATATTTTCTTATATGAGTATTTTTTATACTTTATATATCAATTAAGATTTGTGTAAAATATGCATAAATTTGAATTTGTGTATTTAATACTACCTGAGAACGTGACTATGGTGTGGCTCTTTATGTATGTGAAAATCCAAAATGTGGTTCTCGTTGACCTCATGTATGCCCACTCCTGTCATATACCATGATGCCGTGGAAAATAATACAATACACTAACAAAAACTACACTTATGGGTGAGATTAGAACTTTTGTTAATTAAAATTTCTGATTCCAGATGCAACGGATCTTCTGAATGTCCAAAAGGTGAAGATGAACTGAGCTGTTGGGGATGCGCCCGAGGGGAGTGGGCTTGTGGTAGTCAGATGGGAAACATCACTATGAAAGACAGACCGAAGAAAGCGCTGCAGTGTATTCCTAGTGAATGGAAGTGTGACGGATCTGCTGACTGTGTTGACCTCTCTGATGAGGACTCTTCTATGTGCAAAGAAATTAAAGGTAATTAATTAGATGCGTATATGCCGCTTGATGGAGATCAATAATAATTACGAAACGAAAGCTGGTTGATTGGAAGAAATTACTTTAAAATAATAAGTTCATCAGATGTATTTGCATGAAAGTTTTAAATAAATATGTCGTAAGGCTCACATTGATGAATAATGTTAAAAAAATGTTTATTTTAAATTTTATAATCGTTTTTATACTTCGGAAATTCTAGGATGGGTCCTTTGACAGTTGACAAATTTGCCCCAATACAACCTTGTAACGACGTTCAGTAATTTTAATTATTTTATCAACTTTAATATAAGCCTCGATTCTAATAAATAGCAAGTTATACATTACATAAAACTAACAATAATGACAAATTAATACATCTTGTTACAAATTAGCAAAAATGTGGTAGTTTGCTAAAATCAAATAATATTTGGTGACGTTTGTCAAAAGTCACTACGTTAGTCTGCATTGGCTAGGGATGGGGTATTCAATAATTGTATTTTTTATTTTTTTATACCTTAAATGAAATGTTCGTAATTAGTATTATAATATTCATTGTGGATCTTGGCCTATGTAAAGATATATACAAATCATACAATATATTAGAAAGTCAGTATAATGAAAATTAGGAATTAAAACGTCAGTTTAGAGAAAAACAATTTATAAAAAAACTATTCGATTTGTAAAAAAAAAGGTTTTACCCCATCCCTTTTAAAACGCCACACGACCCATCCTAGATTTTCTGAACTATAGTAAGTAATAGTTTTATGACTAGTAAATAAACTAAAAATTTAGTATGCTTTTTTACATTCTCCACTTTGCAAGAACTAAAATTATCTTAGGGGATTTTGACTTATCCTAAGATACTCCAAGGGAGTGTTAGTCTAAAACAGGTTGAGAAACCATGTGTCAGACAGACAGTTTGGCAGTCAAGCTTTATTTTTTAAAACCATCAAATCAAAGTCAGTTATTATTTCAACAGTTTCTATAGATATCATCTGTTGATGTTTGAACTTTTTTTCAAAGTATTCGGCAAATTGATTTTTAAATTAAATTTTTAGAGCACCCTAACGAGGTATATCAACCAGATCCCGTTGCCCATCTACTGCTGCAAATGAGAAAGTCTAAATGCAACGGAGGCTACATGTGCGACTCTGGTGAGTGTATCGACTATGATCTGCTGTGCAATGGAGAGAGGAATTGCTATGATGCATCCGATGAAGGCGGACTTTGTGGTAAGCACAATTTTGATTCCATTAAGACTACAGGCGGCCCTCGACTTTCGCACATAATTGATTCCTGAAAATGTGTGCGAATGTTCGAAAGTAGAGGGATGTAAAAAAAACATCGAAAATTGTATTTTAAAATATTTATTTATCAATAATATATTAAAAATATTTATTTACTAATATATATAACTAAGTTAACGAGGCGTGTTTAAGTGCTTTCAGGTGTTTTCTTTATAAACTTGACAAGAGTAAGCTGATTACCACCCTTTTTTTCTTTTCTTGATAAAGAATTCTATAAAATGCTGTGTCTTTCTCAATCGCCCTATGTACTTGAGATATACGTTCTCCATTGGGATCACATTCTTCCATTATAGTCAAAAATTTGTCAAGATGCACGAAGGCTTCATTCATTTTACGATTTTATCAGTTTTTCTTCCTCACTTTCAAAGTGTATTTCATTTAACTCTTGTTGCTCAATTAAGTATTCATTTGACAGAGGTACTGAGTGAGATTCAATCAACTCATTAACATCTTCGTTGTTGACGTCCAAGTTTAGTTCATTCATTAGGCTAACTATTTCATCTGTGATAGTTTCCGGAGTTTCTTCAGAATTTATATAATCACTCATCATTTGTGGGCATAATTGTTTCCAGGAACCTTTCATTGTTGACTCTTTTATTTCAGTCCACGAGTATCCAATATTGTTTATTACGTTCCATATATTATTGTTCTTCCAAAAGAGTGGGAGTGACTGCATGGAAGCGAAAAAAAATTGCATTATCGACAAAAATCTTTAAAATATAGAATTTTAAAAAATGCGCGAAATAGCGAATTGTGCGAAAGTCGAAGGCCGCCTGGGAGCGACTGCATGGAAGCGATTCATTTTTGCATTATGAACAAAAATCTTTAAAAAAATTAATTAAAAAAAATGTGCGAAAGTAGAATGTGCGAAAGTCGAGGGCCGCCTGCATTGGAGTATTTCTTCAATTATATGACTAAAAACTTTTCAATCAAAATTAACTACCTTTAGATTTGATAAAATTATTTTTCTACATGGCGACCTTGATTGTAGAAGTACTATTTTTAAATTAAACTTTATGTGAGAAGTATACATAATGATTGTGCATGACGAGATTTACTAATGCGGAGGAGGCGAAATTCTTTGATAGAAAAGTTTGGAGATCTAGTCGCTCTGCCTATCCCACAAGGGACACGGCATAATGTCATATCACATACACATGTATATGATATGACCCTCGAAGATGATGTATGCTCTGGAAGGCCTGCTACTGATGATGACTAAATCAAGGCTTTGATTGTGATAGCATTCTACGACACAAGAGATTGCTAAGATACTGAAAATATCGAAAACCACTGTCGAAAACAAGTTACATATCAATATAAAATTTTTGCATTTGAATTAAAGTGCATGGCCATGCGATAACGCACTGTACAGTACCAGGCGGTAAGTAACACACATCGGGCTTAAGAAAGAGATTGTCGGACATAATTGGCTAACTTCGGCTTTGTAGAGCGTCGTCTCGGTCGCACGATGCACTACGCTTATGCTTGACAACGACTGACAAATCATGACGGAACACGTGTATGAATGACAGAGATGACGCTCTAAAAAAGCCGAAGTTAGCCGATTATTGCCGACATTCTCTTTCTTAAGCCTGATGTGTATAACTTACCGCTGAATACTGTACTTCCATGCCGAAGGTTGCCGATTTGTGTAAGTACAATTTTTAAACAGTTTTTTATATATTCTCGTCAGATTCATCATGCAAAGGCAACGTTTGCTCCGCAATATGCAACAAGAGCCCCCGTGGAGCCATCTGCTCTTGTCCCGTTGGGCAGGAACTGGCGGCAGATGGACGTAACTGTAAAGACGCACCACCAGCTTGCCTCTCAGTGCCCTCCCCTTGCAGCCATCTCTGTTATGACACTAAACATTCCTTTTTGTGCTCCTGTTTCCCAGGATATCAACTGAGGTAAATTATTTTTTTATTTGTACAATGAACGGTTGATTTTAACCATTGAAATATTTAACAATTTTGTAAACCAAAACACCTCACCTCAGTTTACCCATTATCATTTGCGTTCCACTCAACGCAACTGTTGAATGAACGTTCAAAATAGAATTGAAAAAATATTACAGTTCTCTGAATATCCTTTCTTTCTCTTCGAACAAATTCCCTTCCTCTAGTTCTACCACTATTGTATACTCATAGATATTATTAATTTATTTGCTTTTTTTATTTAAATTTAAACAATTTTTTTAAAACTTAATATATTCAAGATAAGCTGGATGGTTGATAAAAATTGCCTAATGTACCATATATAACTATGTACCTATATAAAAAAAAATTAACAAATTACAATTATTATAAACATTAAAACTTGACTCATACGAAATTAGAATAAGAAAGAAGAACATTAATTTAACATCACATACAAGTACACAATAGGACAGGGCTCAGAAGACCCAGAACCCTATCCCACACATACATAAAAAAAAATTACCGTTTAGAAAAAAAAAACAATATATACGAGTATATTAAGCAATCCCTCACTTAACAGACATATTTAACAACACTTGTTCAATAAATTTGTCTATTTCGTTAAGTAGAATTTGTTAAGGTAGAATTTAAAATGTCAGGATAGGCATATGTTCTTTACACTATAAGAATAAAACACATTAATACATACATACATATCATCACACGTATCCCTTGCGGGGTAGGCAGAGAGACCAGATCTCCAAAATGTTCTATCCAAGCACACAACTTTCGCCTCCTTCACCTTTATATATCTCATCATTCACAATATTCTTTTTTTCATACTTGTCACTTAACCCTCTTTCAAAATCTAATCCATTTGATCCGGCTACGTTTTTCTTGGTCTACCTCTTGCACACACACACCTTAATATTTGACAATGAATCCCATAAATTAACTTTTAATCCCTTTCCAGGCTTGATCGAAGAACTTGTAAGGCAATTGGTGAGCCAATGTCAATACTTCTTGTAGCAAATGGTGAAATAAGAAAAATATCACCACGAAATAACACCAACAGCGTTATTCACAAAGAGAATTCACCGAAAATAACCGGAATGGACATCTTGACTTCCAAGAATTCTATATTTTATTCGGTAGAGGCGTTCGGGCAGATTCACAACCTTAATTTGGTTACAAACAAAGAGGTTGTCATCTCGAAAGTCGGTAGACCGACACTTGTCGCCATGGATTGGATCACTGAGAACATTTATTTCGTTGATGATGGAGAAAGCAAAAAGATCAAAGTTTGCAATTTAGAAAGGCAAAAGTGCGCTTCACTTCAAACTCTCGATGACAATATTGGGGTATGTTATTTTAATTTTTGGTTTATTTTATTCAATTAAAAGTAAAATGATGTAAAATTCGTGTACTTATACATACAGAATGTATTGTATGCGGTGAAAGGTGAACAAATTCAATATGGTAGAGCATCAGTTATTCAAGTTTTAATTATCGTTGAGTTAGATTAACCGTGGTTGTCTATAGTGCATATTATTTTTTTAGTAATCTCGAAAAATTATGTTTTCCAAACGAACGTTCATATTTTGAAAATTATAAAGCAAGGATCTAAACTGTTATAAACCTATGGTTAACATTATACCAACTGACTAACGCTAGTAAGATAGAAGTGTTTCTCCGTGTCCACACGGACACAAAAATATTAAACTCCATTTATTAATTTATTTTTTCAGGTCCTTTGCACATTACAGGTTTCCCTAATTTGTACAAAGACCAAACATAAAAATACAAAAAAAAATATGTATAAAACAATTCAACATTTTAAGACTTTTAAAAACAATTGTAAAAATGTATATGTTACACTAGACCAAGAGTTCCCAAAATTTTTCGGCCACAGACCCCTTTACCAAAAACTTTAAAAAACCGTCGACTCCCTTATCATTTACTTTACTTACTCAAATTAATAGGTTTTGTACAGTACTCGGTATTAAATATTTCACTAGATATCAAACTTTTCATTTTAATCACTTGTAATTAAGGATTAAAAAATATAAAAGGACTACGGATTATTACATTATCTTGTGCAACATTTAATGTTGAAATCTGCGCTGACGAAAATTAAAGGAAAAAATAGACTCTTTTAATGACACCTTTTTGTTGACAAGTTTGGTATGTAATATGTTTTTATCAAAAAAGTGTTTTTTTAAATTATTTTATTTCTTAATTAGATACCTATGGAAATCATAGATATTTTGAAGTAACAAACAAATATCAGTAGTAAGAGGGTCTATTTTTGCTGTCGTCGACCCCCAAATATTTTTATTGAATCTATCGATCCCTAGAAAAATCAAATCGACCCTAGGGGTTCGATATCGACCACTTTGGGTACTCTTGCGCTAGACACTAAAAATGGATTTAGAAATTCCCAATGTAATTAATTGCCCCAGTATGATACCAGCGTTTAGCGGTTGTATCTGTCAATATTAAGAAAGCTTGTTCATGTACTTATATTGTGTAACAAAATTTATTTGGCATTTCAACTCTTAAAATGTTTAACTCAATTAGGATTAAACATGTTTTGCAATTATCTGGGCTCGAGAGTCCCCCAATCATCATGGATAATTGGTAATCTACTGTACTTGAAAATGTATTTAAAATTACCTTGCTACTGTTTTCAATTTGAAAATTACAAAGCAGGGACCTAAACTGTTAGAAATTTGTGGTTAAAATTATACCAATGACTAACGCTAGTAACTTAGCAGTGTTTCTCCGTAACCACACTGATGAAAATATGTGGATCCGGGGTTTCTCAATGTATTTGCCATGGTATGATACCAGCATTTAGCAGTTGCATCTGTCAAACACTGACAAAGCTTTTTCGTGTTCACATCTTTCTTATCAAAATTTATCTAGCATTTTAACTCTTAAAATCTTTAACTTAATACCTGTAAAAACTCGATTTGCATGTATTATATTATGTTTTTTTTTTCTAGATTTCTGCTTTAGCTGTTGACCCAATAAACAAAGTAATGTTTTACTCTACCACACTTTGGTGGCTACAAGATCATCCAAGATCTACTATCTACAAAGCCAATCTTGATGGATCACATGTAGTGGAAATGGTCTCCACTAACTTGACTCAATGTTCTGGATTAGCCGTAGACTACAATAAGAAACTTCTCTATTTCTCGGACCAGAGAGAAAACAAAATTGAGACCATTAATTATGAAGCTACACACCGAACACTCATATTCAAAGGAGGACCTTCTATTATCAAACCGATGTCTTTGGATCTTTTCGAGGAACAAATATATTTCTTATCTGTTGGAACTACTAAAATGACACGTTGTAATATATTTGGTCAAAAGGTTTGCCTGCCTTTTAATATTCGAGCGTACGGCTCTGAAATGTTCAAGTTGAACCAATCGAGAAAGCAGAGAAACGCCATGAATGTTTGTCGCAATAATAAATGTACGAATATTTGTGTTATGGCAACACTGGGTCTAAAATGTATTTGTCCAAGTGGAAAAGTGGTTGAAGAAGGAATTGATTGCAAGGATAAAATGGTAAATATCTATTAATTTTACTTTGTCTCTTAAATATTTTGACAGTTAATATATTTTTTATTTGTTGGATAATGATAAATTTTTTTGATAGAATAAATTTTGAATTTTCTTCCACTATTTTTGTTAGCATATTACGAGTGTTTTTTTTTATTTTTAAACCTGGCGAGTTTATTTCCATGTGGCAATCTCTTCCAACCAACTAGAAAGATGTTTTTATAGGCCCTAAGTGTTAACCAGACTGGAATCCTATTTAAAAAAATCTGGGTTCCAGCGGGGATCGAACCCGCAACCTCCGGATTGGCAGACAAGTGTCTTACCACCAGGCCACGGAGGGTTGTTCAGAAAGTAAAGAACGTTTTGGCATAATTAAATAAAAACGAAAGATATCAACACGAAACTTTATTTACAAAGTCACAGTACCTTACTCTATCTTTTAATGTAGTCGCCATAGCTGTCAAGGCACTTATTGCAATGTGGAACCAATTTTTTAATTCCCGTGTTATAATCTTCTACCGCCAAAGATTTGAGCCAGGATGTCACTTCTTGTTTGAGTTCTTTATCGTTTGCGAACTGTTTTCCACACAAAAATTCTTTTAGTTTCGGGAATAAGTGAAAATCACTTGGTGCCAAGTCAGGGATGTAAGGAGGATGTCCAAAAATTTCCCACTTAAGACGTTGAAGTTCTCGCTGTGTTCGTGCTGATGCACGAGGCCGCGCATTATCATGAGTCAAAACCACCTTTCCCGACAACATTTCACGTTTCTTGTTTTGGATGGCGCGTCTAAGTCGTTGAAGAGTTTCACAATAGATCTCTGAGTTTATTGTGTGTCGTCTTGGCATAAATTTCATGTAGATCAAACCCTTTCGGTCCTATTTGGTGGGATTTTCGATGGGCGCAGCCATTTTGAAAGGTTACAGAACAAAGACGCACGATCGTTCAGCAACAAAACTCGGCTCGCACTGAAGCGGGGGAAGGAATTAACTGGCGCGCATACGATCGCAGTGATGGGGGATCGGCGCAGGGCGTGGTGCGCAATCGTTTTTTACTTTCTGGACGACCCTTGTACTTTTTGCATTTTCACATACATTGTTTTGCCTCAGGTGATTTAATTAAACTAAATTACATGTATACAGTGTATATCTAGTGATGCAGTAAGGGATCATGCGTGTCAAATGTAGCTGCAACTGATGATGACTAAACGAAGGCATCGATACAAAATAACTAACGTTCTATGACACGATAGATTACTGAGATACTAAAAATATCCAAAAACCACCGTCTACGAGCATTTTACCCAAAAATATAGAAATAATTTCTGGACAAACTATTATATATATATCCATGTACTGTTTGAAGAACTCGCTATGCACCTATTGAAAATCTCTCATATGATCAAACATAATTTTCAGGATTTTCAGCCAGTGTTCTCCCAACCTGCACCTATCCCTCTTCAGAAGGTGACAAAGCCAGTCACCAAGACTGCGACGGGACGGAATGTTGCCGTTATTGTAATTCTTCTTACCTTAACCTTTGTCTTTTTCTTATTTGGTATTCTCTATGTCAAGAAAATTAAAGGAACGAGCAAAGGAAACTCACAATCCAATTTGCAGTGAGTACACATTTTTTTAACTGAATTATTTATATACATGATGATAGAAATGTGTCAAAGTGATACATAGATGAGCTGTAAAATATTAGAGCAAATTATGTATATACATGATGATAAAAATGTGTCAAAGTGATACATAGATGAGCTGTAAAATATTAGAGCAAATTATATATACATAATATTTACATGATGATAGAAACGTGTCAAAGTGATACATAGATGAGCTGTAAAATATTAGAGCAAATTATGTATACATATATATAGTACATATGATAGAAACGTGTCAGTGATACATAGATGAGCTGTAAAATATTAGAGCAAATTATTGGGTGTACAAATAAGTCACCGCCGTTTGACAAAAGTTGGCGCCACCAGTAAGTTATGGTTAAAATTGTCAGATGTAAAATGTCATTATCGTAAGGTCATCTGTCAACAACATGACCTTGAAATATTAGTGAATTTTTATCAGTATAACATATTTTTTTGTGTTCGAAAATGTCAAGTTTTGAGCCGAATAAGCGTCATTTGCGGGAACTTTTGATTTACTTCTTCAATTTGAAGAAATCTGCAGCTGAGGCGCATCGATTGCTTGTAGAAGCATATGGTGAGGCTGCCTTAAGTGAGAGAAGTTGTCGTGAGTGGTTTCAAAAGTTTAAGAACGGTGAATTTGACATCGAAGACAAAGAACGTAGCGGAAGGCCGAAAGTGTACGAAGACGCGGAATTGGAAGTATTATTGGATCAAGATTCGTGCCAAACGCAAGAAGAACTTACTTGCACTTACATTAGGAGTGACTCAACAAGCAATTTCACATGGGTTGAAATCATTGGGAATGATTCAAAAACAAAGAAATTGGGATTCATATGAACTGACACGGAGAAACTTTGAATGCCAATTTTCCACATGTGAAATGCTGCTTGCCAGGCATAAACGAAAGGGTTTTCTGCACCATATAGTCACTGGTGATGAAAAATGCATCCATTATGATAATCCAAAAAGGAAGAAATCATGGGGATCCCCTGGTCATGCTTCAACATCTACGGCTAAGCCAAATATTCATGGAAAAAAACTCTTGTTGTGTATTTGGTGGGATCAGCTTGGTGTCGTGTATTATGAGTTGCTCAAACCGAATGAAACCATTGCTGGGGCTGTCTACCGAACATAATTGATGAGATTGAGTCGAGCACTCGAGGAAAAGCGCGCCCACTACTACGCCAGACACGACAAAATTATTCTCCTGCATGATAATGCTAGTCCACATGTTGCGGCACCGGTCAAAACCTATTTGGAAACACTCAATTGAGAAGTTTTACCCCACCCGCTGTATTCACCAGACATTGCTCCTTCTGATTACCACTTGTTTTGATCGATGACGCATGGCCTGTCTGAGCAGCACTTCACATCATATGAAGATACCAAAAATTGAGTCGATTCGTGGATAGCCTCAAAAGATGATGATGATGACTGACGCGGTATTCGTATGCTGACAGAAAGATGGGGAAAAGTAGTGGCAAGCGATGGGTACTACTTCGAATAAAACATGAGGTTCCGTTCTTTCACAATAAATGCCCATTTTTTTTTATAAAAAACGGCGGAAACTTATTTGTACACCTATTATGTATATACATGATGATAGAAATGTGTCAAAGTGATTCATAGATGAGCTGTAAAATATTAGAGCAAATTAAGGAATTCTTCTGTTAGGTGGTATTTTTTCCCATTTATTTATTCTTTTACAAGATGAGTAAAAAAAAATAGGCAACAGTTAGACATACACTTCAATAATCATATAAAAAAAACATATTGCCCTTCTCCCATCATGCTGAATTTCTTTGCTCAGATATCGTAGACCTACTAGTCGACTAACTAGGAATTCAAATAGTTATGAGAGATATGGAACAACGTGTAGAGATAGGAAATAAATTCCGTGGGGTACCAATACATATTTATATACTCGAACTGGACAGTATTGAAATTTACTAAGATGGTAGACAACAGTATTGTAGTGCTTACTTGGATGTTTGGAAGTGAAATGTAAGCAGGGAAAAAGATTGAAAGGAGCTGAATAAATGCTGTAGAAATGCATCAATTGAGAAAAATATATTTGGTGACAATATATGACAGAATTAGAAAGACGCGATTTGTGATGAATGTGAACTTGAGGCTGATGATGTATTAAGTATGTGGAAACTGGATTGGTTTGGGCATGTTGAATAAATGAATGATGAAAATTATCAAAACAAATGTACAGTGAAAATTTTGAGTAGAAGCTGTTGTATAAGGAAATCATAGTAGTTGTATGGATATAGAAGAGGAGAAAGATAGGAAAGTCTAGCGCTCTGTCCTCTCTGCCTACTCTGACAGAAAAACATCGTGATTGAATGTGTGTAATGAAAAAAAACTCCGTGCAATTGATTCAGTTTATATTTTACTTTCGGATAAATTGTTGCTTGTGGTTACAATTTTTTCTTTTTAATTTATTTATAGTTTTAAATTTTTGCAAATGAAATATACAAAACACTCCCCTGCTAGATCTAGATCTAGAAGAAGAAGAAGAAGACTCCCCTGCCTGGCTAGGCTTATGGCCATATTAAGGCAGGTAGGCTTTACAAAACAAATCAAATAATATGAATAAAAATCTCACCTCCGTATGCTGTGCCATTGGACCCAATACATCGATATGACTGGCAAGTTTGCTAATGTGTAACGATTCACTAATTAAAAAAAAAAAACTACAATACAGCTTTCCTTTCAATCTGAGTTGACGTTGGAATGGCGAGGGGATCCTTGACTACAAAGCACAGCAATGATGATGACGATACCAAGAAAAGTATTTAAATTGGAAACTTAAATTTAAAAATGATTTATAAACATTAAAAATCACTCAAAAATGCAAGAAAAGAGAACTGTACATGAAAAACTTTTCCATTCTATAATTTTGACTTAATTTGACTTACTAAATCTAAACTGATTCTTACTAAATCCGAACTGATTCTTACTAAATCTGAACTGATTCTTACTAAATCCGAACTGATTCTTACTAAATCCGAACTGATTCTTACTAAATCTGAACTGATTTTTACTAAATCCGAACTGATTCTTACTAAATCTGAACGGATTCTTAATAATCTGAATTGATTTCTATCAGTCAGTTTTAGATATTATAATGACTTTTTTTACTTTTCAGAGTTCACTTCTTAAACCCTTCATTCTCTGGTCTTGTGTCGCCATTTGCCAACATTGGAATAAAGGATTCGAAATTTCCTTTACTAAGGTATTTAGAAGTGTTTTTTTATTTATTATTGTGGGTTTTAAAAAAATATTTTATGATTTTTCCTCATGCTGAAGGAGATTTGTGAAGTTGCACCTGTCTGATTCCCTCCTTTATATTTTGTTTCCAATGATAATTTTTTTGTATCAGTATTTTTTCATATACTTGTTTTTCAAAACAAGTATATCAACATCCAAAGCAAGGTGAGGATATACAAAACCTGTGTCCACCCAATAATGACATACAGCAGGTTCTGGAATGAACATGTATCCAGAATGGCGGAACCATGAGCCGTAAGAATGGCCAGGGACAGTATCCCCCAAGCAAGCAGACCTCCAGGACGACCTCCCAAAAGATGGAAAGACAGCTGGCAGTCGACGTCACAAGAAGGAAACGATAATGCAGGACCATTACAGGCCAACAGGCCTAAAAGAAGAGGAAGAAGAAGAAGTATTTTTTTTATTTTTCGTTTAAGTTGTTTGAAGATTATACATTGACGTCTTGAGCCGTTGGGTATTGTGGGGACGATTTTTGCTTTTTTTTTGCTTGGGGTATTCACCTTTTGCACTGATGTAAAGAGTGAAGCCTGGTTTGATGCAGTGCGGGCTGTACGCTTTTGGATGGCCCTGTATTGTGTTGGTAACATGTAGTTTTGTACACTTGGATGCACCTATTTCTTTGTTATTATTTTTGTTGTAGTTGTTTAAAATTATTTTTTAAGTCTTTTTATATTATATTCCTTGTTCTTCTTGATATATTGAACACTCATCACTCACTTTTTGTTGTTATAAAGTAGTTTGTACCATTTATATATAAATACATAAATTATATACCAACTTTATAAAAAAAATCAGTGCTGTTACAGCTATTTTAAAGAAATAGCTATAGTTTTAGCATAATACAGTAAAAGTCCTCAAATTCAAAATTCAAGGGACCGAATTTCACAACAAAAATGGAATTATGAATTACACAATCACTAAAAACACTATTCGAATTAGTGCGACACTTCCGATGGCTGGAAATATCGTAGCCATTGTTTCTTACTTTAAATGCATGTCTAAGAAAGTTTTGTCGATATACACTGTTAATATACATATTTCCGCAATATTGATACATACATATTTAATATTGATACATACATATAACATACATATTTAATAGTAAAATAAATTAAAAAAACACGTAGGCAGCCAACGCGTACGAATTAAAAAGAACTGGAATTGTCACTTATTTAATTTTGATATGGTCACTTTTACGCAGATTAAGAGGTTTACGTTTCCACACTTAATATGCACATGATGCCACTGGTTTTTATTTGATTATGTTATTGTGAACGATTCAAAGATTTGATAAATAAATTTTCACAGTTGTGAAATTATTGAAGACAAAATAAAAACTTAAAAATAAGTATTAATTTATATAAAAAGAGTATTCAAAACCCCACACTTACGATAATAATCAGAGTTAGTGCCACTTAATGAGAGTAAAAGAAAATTTGCTAATTTATAAAAAGGTTAAAAATAACAAATACACAAAAAACTGCTATAATTATATTTTTATTACATCCATTTTACATCATTTCCTTATTTTATGGGTGAACTTTAAAAAAATTTAAGATATTTTGATATTCAATCTTTGAGTATATGGGGAATCCCTGAAAATGGAACCCATAATACTTCTGTGGTTTCACTAGCTACTTACTACACGTATGTGTATCCGTGATTTGTGCAGAAAATTTTGAATTATTATAATTAATACACTTTTCTGATGAAAAACATTACGAAATACGTGTTTTTTCGAATTATCAGTACAATTTATTATGAAAAGTCAATTTTGGAACCTCGAATTATCGTTGTTCTAATTAATGAATTTTTACTGTAATCAAGGAGCTTAGTAAAAAAGGAGTTTAGTATAGCCTTACAATTTTACAGCTACACTGAGGATAAAATGCACTTCTTGTTGCATGTTACCTTCTAAGAAATTAATATGCCTCAGAAATTTATTTGAAAGGATTCAAAATAAATTTCTGAGGCATATTAATTTCCATCTCGGCATTCCACTGGACTCACTTAACTGAATAAATGCTCATAACCCTTATTTTTTTAATTAAATTTGATTTTCATCCAATTAAAAATTGTTTCGGTGAGAGTTGATAAATGTATTTTAAATAATATGAATTTTATATTACATAAAATGAAATTATTTTCTTCGCAGGCCGAAACAGAATGAGTATGAAAATCCACTAAATAGAGGTGAATGGCCGAATGATGCTCTAAGCCAAAAAGAGTTGCAATTAAAACAGAAGGTAAGTAAATTTGTTTACAAGGGCTTACACATAAAATATACACAGAGTTAACTACTTACTACTCTTATAAACACATTTTATATCAATTCCCCTAATAAAAGACAGTATTAAACATAACAATACTACCCTGACATGTCAACTGACAGCAGAATATCAAAAGGATAAAATCTTTCCTTTTTACTATTATTTCTTAAACACTACATCAGTACGTAAATAAAAGGACATGATTTTGTTTCCTTTGCTTATTTTCTAAATTATTTTTCTTGGATTTTCTTTATATTCTAGTTAAACTCGATAAAGATATTTATAGCATGTATGCTGCCTGCCTATAATGATAATGATGTAATTAATATGTGTGCTGAAAACAATATACGGGATGACAATGTATGATAGAATACGGAATAAAGTTACAAGGGATGAATGTGAACTTAAGGCTGATGTATCATATTAAGATGAAGAAGAGCATGAGATGTTATGGGCATGTTAAACAAACGATTGAAGAAAGACTAACAGATCAAATATGTAGTGTAAATGTGAGTGGAAGGTGTGATAGAGGAAAACCAAGGAAAGTATAGTTGGATCAGGTGAATGACATTTTGAAAGAAGGAAGTGTAAAACTAAGAGAAATCGTAGGAGTTGTATGGATGTATAAGAGGCGAAAGATGTGTGCCATGATAGAAAAATCTGGTGGTCTCTCCTCTTTGCCAACTTTGATAAAGAGACGGCATGATTGTGTGTTTGTATAATATTTATGTTTTTTTTAATGTGGCAACTGAATTTTGCTTTCATCGATTTATTGTTTGACAAGAGGTAAAAATAATTTTTATAAATTTTAGATTCCTGGTGGACAACTACAAGTTCCCAATCTTCTGGTAGATTCTGATTCCGACGTTGAATCTAATGGGGATCTGCATGATGGTGAAAGGACCAAACTCATACATTAGACAAAATAATTAAACATCTGACTTATCAATTGTCCCTTACTCCTGCTTAAAAAGATATTATTTAGAGCTTTTATTTATAATATAATATTTATAGCTTTTATTAAAAATGTTGAAACTATGTGTAAAACCCCTCCAGGAAAAAAAAAACATTGTAACAAGCATTTAAACAAATTTTGAGATGAACAAAGTTAATCTTACAAAAGTAAAGTTGTAAAGATTAAAAAAAATTACATTTAAAAATATAATCAAGTATTAATAATTTATATTAATTTCTAGTTTGTAGTTTTTATATTTGTGGTGACCAAAAATTTTATTGCATAATGATACAAAGTTGATTGCCAGTGAAAATATTTTTTTTTTGTTCAGGCAACAAAGATAATAAAATTTTGACAGCACAACCAAAAATAATTTATTAAAGTAACGTACATTACATTTCCAATAACAACTCGCAGTATTCACATAGCAAAAAGTTTAAACTACTTATATACTCGTATATGAGGATTCACTTGTGATGTCATATTGAGTTTCCGCTTATATAGACAGTTCTATGAGGTAGTAATTTATCATAAGTACGTTAGTATTCTATTTCAAAACTGAAATTTCTTTTAAGTTTATTGTTATTAGGTTTGTATTTGAAAAGTTATTCTTAAAAAAAAAATAGTGGCCACCACGGTTAAGTCACAGTTTGGAGTCCGTGTGAAAGAAAACTGTTTTTATTAAACTCAAAAAACAAAGAGAATTAAAATAAATAATTAAAGCACAAAGCTTTCCTAATAATGTCGTTTTTAAATTCACCTCCAAGCCAAGTAAGTCCATTCTTATTGAAAGACAATATTTTTAATATATCTTTTTTATAATAGAATTGTTGGTTACAATGTTTTGCTTCATATATAAGATAATTTTACTATTGTCAAAAATATATTGAATATAATTAAATTAATCCAATGATTATTACAATATATGTGAGGAGAAAAATATTTTATTTATATTTTTAGCTTTTCATATTATTTTAACTTATGTTTAGCATAAGTACATAGTATTTTTATATAAAAAAATATTTATTTAATAATTATAATTTATTCCAATAAGTAAATAATTAAAAAAAATCCTGTGATAATTATTAAAAAATGTCAATTATTTAATTTTAGGAATGTGATTTTTTTTTCACTATAATGTACTAAAAGAAATAAACATTAGTACTACAAATCTTACCATATATTTATAGTTAATATTTGCAAAATTTACTATTCTTTTCTTTGAAAATAAATAAATAATATATTCTGTTATTTATCACATATAATATATTACAGAAATTTTAAAGTTTTATAAGAAATTTCTTGTTTATTTTATTATTAGTTAAGACAAATTAATAAGTCAGTATTATATTGTTTGGGTAAATAGTTAAATTTAAAATATTTACTTTACTTTATATATCAGTTGTTTTGAAAGTCTTGAAGTTTAACAGCGCCCTTAATGTATAAAGATTTTTCCCAGCATCCTAAATAAAACCTTACAGTTTAATGAGATTGGAAAGCATGTTGTTCACCACACAGTTTCTTAAATCTTGGAATTTCATTAGACACAGATACTCTTATTTTCTGTTCCACGTTTAGTTTTGGCCGCTATTTAATTTTTATTACAGCTATTGCTGGAAATCCAGTTTTGCAAAGGTAAATCGTCAGTAATGGAATCAGAACATTCATCCTTTATTGATATCTAAAACTCAACAAATTGCGTATGAACAAAACTTGTTTTTATTGTACTGTCATAAGAGAGCTCAATTAAACTCTGATATTAGGTCCTTACATATGAAATTGGCGTTTTGTTTGGGAGGAACATAAAGTTGATTTTTTTTTAATATAATATATTTATTTAATCAAAGTATGTACCATTTCTATCTATGCACTTTTGCCATCTCATAGGTAGTTCATCGATCCCTTTACTAAAAAAACCATTCGGACGGGAATCAATAAAATCTTTGAAGTCGGTTTGGACTGCCCCATCGGAGTTGAATTTTTTCCCTTGCAAGAAGTTATCCAAATTTCGAAAAAAATAGTAATCTGTTGGGGCGAGGTCCGGAGAGTACGGTGGATGTCTTAGACATTCCAATTGAAGCTCTTCTAATTTGGTAGCCGTCTGTTGTGCAGTGTGTGGTCTAGCGTTATCATGAAGCAGCAGTGGCCTAGAGCGATTAACCAGCCTCGGTTGTTTAGCAGCTAGCTTTTCCATCATGGTTTGCAGTTGCTGACAATAGACATCTGCCGTAATCGTCTGGCCAGATTTAAGAAAGCTGTAGTGAACGACACCAGCACTAGTCCACCAAACGCTCACAAGTAACTTTTTTGGAGTCAATTTTCGCTTGGGGCATGGTTTGGCTGGTTCGGCAGGGTTCAGCCATTGCGATGAGCGCTTCCGATTATCATACAGGATCCACTTTTCATCACAGGTAATGATTCGATTCAAAATCCCTTCATTATTGTGCCGGTTGAGTAATGCAACGCAGCAGTCAACGCGCGTTTGTTGATTTGCTTCACTCAATTCGTGAGGTACCCACCTTTCAAGCTTTTTCACCTTCCCAATTTGCTTCAAGTGGATTAAAACAGTTTTATCACTAACACCGCAGCCTGCAGCTAACTCGGACGTGGTTTGCGATGGATCCGCTTCCACAATAGCCTTCAATTCTTCATTATCAACTTTGGTCTCCGGCCGTCCACGGGGCTTTTTCTGCAGGTCGAAATTTCCAGAACGAAAACGTTGGAACCAAAAACGCACTGTGTTTTCTTTTGCGGCACCGTCGCCATACACATCATTAATCCTTCGAGCCGTTTCTGCAGCACTGGTGCCACGGTGGAACTCGTACTCGTAAATAACGCGATATTTCAAGTTTTCCATTTTGTAAACTGAGTGACGCAAAGAAAAAAAACAATTGAGGAAAAAACAAATGAATTATAATTTTCGAAACACAAATACTTGAGTAAATAGCTGTATAAATTTTAATTTGGAATTCCTAACCAAAGAGAAGATATTTGAGATCAAAGTTGCCAGTACGGCAAAACGCCAATTTCATATGTAAGGACCTAATATATCAGTTAGATGTTACTTCCTATCTCTGTGATTGTGCGTTGAATTAAGATTGTCTGGAATAAATTAAATTGCTGTTTATCCTACGGCGACTTAAGGTGCGGAAGTGTACACTTTGAAAACTGCTGATATAGTATAATTAAGAGCATAAGAACATTTCAAAATCAAATCATTAATACAATTTACAAATACCATAAATAAAAAAATAATAATAGACACAAAAACCTATAATGTCTATGCCGAAGTCACTATATGATTATTTTGAGTGCGCTTAGTAGTACACTCACAAAGTTCTTTGTATCTTTTAGCAAATGGCCGAGAGAAAATGAGAAAAAAATTATTATAGACCCACTACTAAACTAACTTCTATTTATGCTCGTTGAGTTTGCCCTATGAAAACATTATTAATTTTAATAATTTTCTGTTATATAATATTTACTATGGCATACATTTATAAAATGAATGTACTTTCATACTGATTTGTTCTTGTTAAGTAATGTTTTCTTAAATATGTATGAGATAGTAAAATTGTTGCCATTGAGTAAAATATTTATTAACATTTTAAAATAAAAAATCTTGCAATATTTTTAGTACATTTTTTATATTGACTAAATATGAAATCCCTCTTACACAAAAGCAGTAAAAATTGTACATAAATATAATAAAATTTGGCATATATATATAGATTGAAAAAAATATATTAATTACTGATTAACCAAAATGATTGCATTTACAAAGTTTTTATAAACTATAACCATAAATGTTCAAAATTATTCAAATTATGATTCCAAAATAAATTTATCAGTTCAATTTTGAAAGTTTTAGCTAGAAAATATGAATTATCAAATACAAAAATAAAGTATTTAGTTTTCAAATTAGGTTTTATAGAAGTGTGAATTATGGTTTGATAATTCAAAGTTTCTAGGCAGAAAAGACAGAAAATGTTTACAAAAAAAAATATTTCATGAGGTTTGTGTTGATTTTTCAGAATTTAAACAACACGAGAGAGTGACGATCTTGTGAGAAGAAAAATAATATTTTAAGACTTTAAAAATTGGTTCCATGTGAAAGAGTTTCAAATAAAATTTCTTCACATCATATTTATAATAATTTTAAAACAAAACCTGATTTTTATCTATTTTCAATAAATGTGTATTTTCATTCTATATCTTTGAAATGTATTTTATTTTTGTGAAAGAACTATGTAGTTGAATTTTTTTGTTGTTTGAAAAAAAAAACCTTATTACAATTAGAAACAAATAGAAATTTTTAATTTTGATTAGTTAATTTTTAAATATAAATGATGATTAGTTTAAAATACAGTTAAATGTTAAGTGTTTTTCAAAATAATTTAAATAAACTGTTATTGATTTGTACATGAATTAGCATTATTTAATAAAAATAGTATCATTAAAATTTAATACAAATGTGATGAAATCGATTTTCTTTGGTTTTTAAATATTTTTTTATATCTAAGTATTATATATTGGACTGGATAAGATAATGATTATTTAATATTTATTGTTACATTTAATTATGTTATAAAATTTAAATAAAGAAAATTATTGTGTTGAATTGAAAATAAATAAATAAATATTTGCATGAAACAATTTTCTTTTTATTCAATTACCTCTGAAATTTCAATGTATTTTGTGATTATTGCTAATTGTTTAAAATACTTTAATAATATAGTATGATAATTCTGTCAACGTTTTCCTGTGTGGAGAGACCACATTCCTTGTACATGCGCTTTGTTTCATTTCTCTTGTTGTGCTTACCACATACCTTGCAAGTTCTGTCAGTTTATGGAAACATATCGACACATATTTGGACACGTTCTTTGACAACTGTTTATAGGATCTTGTAAATTCCTTATTCTACGAGGCGTATCCAGAAAGTAAGTGTACTGAGGCTCTCACGACCGGATGGATTTTATTTTCGACATGTTGGCTACACTTCCGTGTAGCCTGACCCTTTCCCTCCGCAACGAGACCGGTTCGAGGTCAGTACGTTGAGAAGTGTCGACGCGACAACACGTTTCATGAAAAATGTCAATCCAATCTCCCGCCAAGTGCGAAATACGCGGCGTCATCCTTTATCTCGTTTGGAAGGGAAAACCTCCGGTTGAGGTTTTTAATGAGGGGAAAACTGCATATGGTGATAAAGATATGAATCGTACGAGTGTGTACAAGTGATGTCGCGAGTTTAAAAACGGTCACGTCACACCTCTTCACTCTCCACCAAAAAGTTCAAAACCACAATTTCAGCCAAGAAAATCATGGCATCCGTGTTTTGGGACTGTCAAGGCATAATTTTAATTGAATATATGCCTCAAGGGGAGGCCATCAACTCTGCAAGATACTGTGAGACCCTAAAAAAAATGCGGAGGGCGATTCAGAACAAGAGGTGAGGCATGCTGACAAAGGGAGTCTGCCTGCTGCACGACAATGCCAGACCACACACGGCCAACGCCACGAAGGAACTGCTCGCCTCGTTTAAATGGGATGTCCTGAACCATCCCGCGCATTCCCCTGACCTAGCACCTTCAGATTACTATCTCTTTACCTCCCTGAAGCTGCACATGGGTGGAAAAAGGTTTTCAACCGACGAGGAGTTAAAGGAGGAGGTGGAGTAGTGGACGGAGGGGTTGGCGGGAAACTACTTCGAGGAAGGCATCAAAAAGTTGATACCCCGCTTCACCACCTGCATTGAGAGGAATGGCGACTATATCGAAAAATAGCTTACATGTGTACTACGGTAACCACGTAATTTTTTTGTTTAATTAAAAAAAATTGTAACCTACAAAAATTCAGTACACTTACTTTCTGGATATACCTCGTATTTGGATCTGGAGACTGCAGTCAGTCTACAGATTCATATATCAAAATCTTCACGATCTGATAGTTTACTGCACTTTGACTAAAGGTGGAATTGTTACTGTTAATGAAATTGAAAAATATTTTCTAGATGCCAGTAATGTTTGTTGTGTTTGGAAAAGGTATTGAAAACATGAAAATGTGATTCAACACAAATTTTGTCAATTTTAAAACACCTGATCGGGACACAAAGTGTTTAAGAAATAGATTTTTCGCATTTTTTGTTGAAAAAAATTCATGGTAAAGTTTTAATATTTGTTATTCCTGGTCGATTTGCTAAAGGCTGGTTTTACTCTTAGACCGTTTTACGTCTGAATTGGTTTTTCTTTAATTTTAAGTTACGTATCATACAAACAAAACAAATACAGCGCTATCTAAAAAAACTCCCTAATTAAAGATTACAGGAGATTAAATTTGTCGATCATCTTGGAACTTTTATCTCTTTGCCATCGGAAGTTTGGGTTTGATCTGTCAAAACAGTGTATTTGCTGAAATGCAACAGATTGCACACAATAAATCAATGGCTGACAGACATATTCGGTCATAAGGGATTTATTTTGACTTCTTAGTTTTTAGAAGTTGAAAGTTGTCAACATATGGAACTCCTTTTTTTACTAAAATTCCTGAATGTCAAAAATTTTAATATATCATTTTTGTTTGGTTATCGTTAAAATATGCAAATAATATCAGGATTTTAATATTACCACTTCATTGTCAATTAATTAAATCATTTAAAAAATTAAAACTATTATCCATGAAAACTCCATCTATTAATAAAGATTTAAAGCTATGCTCACATGCTCTGTTTTCAAGAGTGAGATATATCGATATGTTTGTACGCAATAGAGGGAGAAAGATTACCTTGTGTCAGGTGTGACAGATATCTGGACCAATAACGTGCTGGAAAATGGAAAACAAACCAAGCGGGAGTAATCATGTGCTTTCCACTAGGGATGAAAAAGTTAGTTCTATAACAAAACAAAAAAGTTTTTTTTATAGTGATATATTTCTTTGATTCATTTTTGTTAAGTTAGTAATTAAATTTTACTATTTGATAAGTTTAAACTTCAATATATAATTTGAGTAAATGTTGCAAAATTATAACAATGAATCTAGAATGAAGATTTTTTATGCAAAAAATGTTGAATTTTGATAAACTTTAAGAATATCAAAGGAGACGATCTCCATTATTTAGTTGGTAAAACGTTTATATTTTGATCTGAGAGTTATGGGTTTGATTTCCGTTGGTACCCAGATTCTTATGAATAGTTCTGGTCTGGTTTTTACTTATTTAAACATTTTTCGAGTTGGCTGGAAGACATTGCTATATGGAAATAAGCCCTCCAGGTTGTACGATATACAACAAGAGTGTAATACAATACAAGGATTTAAACACATACATGGAGCTTTTAAAATGTTGTTTTTTGTTTTGCTGTTATCAAAAATTTACTAAATATTTATTTTTGGTTTTGAAATATCTTTAACATTTTGTTTTTTATTAAATAATTCTGTCTTAAACAAAACTCTGCCACATGGTACTATATCTCCAATAATATAACTTAAATGTTCTAAGAAGTAACTTGTGTTTTAACGTATTTTTTTTATTTATATACAAACAGCATATATGTTGTTATTATAATTTCTTATACAAAGTATAAATGTCATATATTCATAAATAAAAAGCAAAGCAAACAAATCACCCCTAAAATAGTGTTTCTGCAGGTTTGTGTATAAGAACTTGTCTAAACTGTTTTAGTGTTATAGCACTTATTACTCTATCTGGCAGTCTGTTCCATATTTCCACAACTTTGCTTGAAAAACAACGTATCCTTAGATTATTGTACAAATTAGATTAGGAAAGATTTAACTAGTGTCCTTTTAAATATATGTTCTGGTTACGAGCACATTTTTGACAGAGTTCTGAGCAATCCTAATAACATCAAAACCTTATAACACTTAATCAAATCTCCATTATTTCATATTGATTTTAGAATGCCTAACTTCAATAAATACAGTTTATCTTCGTAACTTCGATTAGTCAGGCATCTTGAAATTATCATTGCTCCACTTTAAACACTTTCGAGAAATTCAATATACTTTTTTAAAATTTCAATATTTGGTAACCAAATTAATACATTTGTGGTATTACCAAACCGAAATTTTTAAATTGTATTATACTTTTTTACGATATTAGTATAGCTTCGGAAAACCACACATGTCCTTAGTTTTCTAGTTCTTTAAAAACACTAGTTATTTTTAATAAATAGTTCATGACCGACAGCCTGTATTTCATTCGTATTCGGATATTTCCGATAATGTTTACATATTCTCACTTGATTTCTAGTCTTACACATCTAGTAGTGCAAAGAAAACTCATGTGAAAAAGTGGCGCCTTCATTTTGAATATCAGTTTCGATTGTAGCGGTGCCTTGTGTCAGTTCATTGAAGGTAAAAAACCAATTATTTAACGTTAACCTAGATTCGCTTCTGTCAATGTCAAAAATGTGAATTTTTTTATTTATCGAGAGGGCACGATTTTATCACTGAAATGTTTATGAAAAATTTATTGTAAGTGTTGAGAAATAATCATTTTTTAATATTATATGATATATTATTGTTTTTTTAATGTCAATTTGTTTCATTTGCGTTATCGCAATTTTTTGCAATATTGGAATTTTAGTATATTTTGTTTGGTTATTTAAGATTTTAATAAGATAATCTCTTATCTAGGGTGACCAGACAATAATTTAAATAATATATATTATTGTTCTTTTTACTTGTTAGATATAATTCTACAAAATATAATTTTCTTTTTACAACGAAAATATATTTTTCCTCCACTGTCCTCTGTGTACAAAGTGTGTCTAATATACCAAATAATGCGCATTTGTCTCGTCCAATCAATGTTTTATTGCACGTATCAAAAACTTATATATATTTTTTTTAGAATACAGTATAATGCTAATTATCCGAGGCTCAATTATACTGAGTTAGATTATTCGTGGCCCTCTGTAGTATAAATTTTTTTTTAGTAATCTCGAAAAAAATATTTTAAAATTTTTAACAATCTTCCACATTTTGAAAATTACAAAGCAAGGACCTAAACTCTTTTAAAATCTATGGTTTACATTATACCGATTTACTGACACTAGTAAGTTGGCAGTGTTTCTCCGCATCCACTCCGACATAAAAATATGTGGAAAATATGTGGCTTGATTATACCGGCGTTTAGCGGTTGTATCTGTCAAACATTGAGAAACCTTGTTTGTGTACTCATATTGCGTAACAAAATTTATTTAGCATATCAACTGTTAAAATGTTTAATTCAATAAAAACTTAATTAGGATTAACTGTGATTTTGAACTATGTGGGCACGAGTGTCCCTCAATAACCACGGATAATCGGTGCTTTAGTATGCTCGAAAGTGTATTTAAAATCACTTTGCTACTGTTGTATTTATTAATTTTCAATGTTATAAAGGCAGGCTTTGACTTTTCGTACATAATTGGTTTCTGAAAATGTGTACAAAAGTTGAATGTACGGAAGTAGACTAATATAAAAAAGATGTGTTTTAAAATATTTAATATTGATAAAACGTCTCAGTAACGCAAAACTAGTTACTGAGACATTTTATCAATAAAGTTAAAGAGTTCATGATATTATTTTATTACCAACATTGATAGTTCACAATACTATTTTATTACTAACATTGATAGTTCACGATACTATTTTATTACCAAAATTGATAGCTCATGATACTATTTTATTTCCAAAATTGATCGTCAATGATACTATTTTATTACCAACATTGATAGTTCACGATACTATTTTATTACCAAAATTGATAGCTCATGATACATTTTATTTCCAAAATTGATCGTTAATGATACTATTTTATTACCAACATTGATAGTTCACGATACTATTTTATTACCAACATTGATAGGTCACGATACTATTTTATTTCCAAAATTGATAGTTCACGATACTAATTTATTACCAACGTAAAAGTGAAATGTGGATATGGAAAAAGACTGAAAGAAGCTGAAAAAATGCTGTAAAAATGCATACACTGAGAAGAATACGTATGGTGGCAATGCATAATACAATACTGAATAAAGTGATTGAAGATGAATGTGAAATTAAGACTGATGTGATTAAGTACAATGAAGACGAGCTTTGAGACGGTTTGTGCATGTAAAAAGAATGATCGATGAAACAATACACAGTGCAATTGTGAGTGGAAAGGAGCGGTAGAGGAAGACCAAGAAAAGTGTGGTTGGACTAAGTAATTGATATTATAAAAACGGGAATGTAAAAAGTCAGAGAAATAATAGAAACTGTATGAGGAGGTGAAAATGTGTCATGATAGAAAAGTCTAGAACTTCTCTGCCTACCCTGATAGAGAAATGACATCACCGTATAGTTTTAACGTTGATGTGTTTTTTTTTTTCTATTTGAATTATCGTATTGGAGAAGGTTTAGTTCAGCAGGTTTACTAATACTTGTTATTGTCACGCAGCATGGGAAATGCCAGCAAGAAGTTGGCGGAGAAATGCACCATCCTTTCCAAAGATGAGCAGCCTATCGTCGCGGGCTCCTTCAAAAATGCCAGCAAAAATTCAGACAAGATTCGGGAAGATGACCTTATCGTAAGTTTAATTTTATTATATATTTATTATCAACCTGTGTTCACACACTACTGGGTAAAGTCACCCCTTTTCACACGTAACCATATTGTTGATCGCTTACCCTCTGCATCTAGTTTGAGCCAGCAAATTCATCCTATGTCATCACTCCAACTCATTGCATGCCTCCCAACTACGGTGACCAGCTCTCAGGGTTTCAACCGGAGTCTCAGAGATTCTACACCGTCTCTCCGAGCTTCGGATTTCGTTATAATTTCTACGTTACTTTTGTAATAATGTCTTAAATTGACTTAACCGTATGTCGGTTATATCGATGAATATAAAATACGTTGTTCATAATCGCACGTGGCGTAAACATATGGCGTGTAGCGTCAGACCGATATGAAATATAATTTTTACTTTAGGTAAATATCCCTTTTTCTAGTTTTTTCTCTATTTTATTAGAAATCTCATTTCTCATAACCGTTTTGACTGATTATTATATATTTTTTCTATACTACTTTATTTTAAAAAAAGTACACTTGTTTAAACTTTAAAAGACAGGAATATTTTTTAAATTTTTATTTGCTTGTATGATCCATTAACCCTTTAACGGACATAAGCAGAAATCGGTCGCATATGCGACCACCCTTATGGTTATACTTATAAGGATTCATTTTCTTGATAAAACGTTTTTAAGTAACACAAATGTCAAATTGGCAAATGTAGTGGACGGGCAGAAGTCTTATTTAAGTCGGATCGTCGTGAAGTTAGCTGCATGCTCAGTAGCAACAATCTAAACATCCGGTCAATTTATTGTCAAATATGTAAATAGGTATTATAAGTAAATCACCTTTCATTATATCTCATATAAGAATTGTATTTCCTAATACAACCTAAACATAGATATTATTACCTAAACATTCATTGGTCACTTTTGCGACCACTGACATGACCCCTGAAATGGGTACAGGTCTCATATGCGACCGCCTCATTTCACATTTTCGAAGAAATAAAGTTGATTTGATACACATAATAATGATTTATTCAACAAAAAACTCAATATCTCAAAAATAAAAACTTGCCCTGTAAAAGGTTAAAGAAAACCTTACTTTTACTCATGAAAAATCAGGGCTTATATAAACTGAAATCTGATCACCCTACTCTCAACGCTCCTACATCTGGTTCATGGTCTCCACCGAAAAGCCTTTTAACCCCATCTACCCTCTTGCCTTCTGAAAATTTAACTCACCTATTATTGTTCTTTGTGATCCAATAACGTCTTGGACTTAAGATGTGGCGTCACCCTTTCATATTTTATTACACAGTCCAGTTCAATCTCACTACCAGCCACGCTGTTATGAAGGATAAAATAAATCTCCAACCGGCGCGATGTACACCAGAAGATCCAAATGCTCTTCATTTTTTATGAGTGGGACTTTACATAGTGACGAAGAAGAAACTGTCGAAAGAAACTTCTACTCTGGTAGTGACACACCTAAGTGTGAGAAGAATAGTAGCAATGATGGAATAGTAACGAAGATATTGGATATCTCGAAAGTGCGAGTATAATTCCAAATGAACTAATGGAATGTCGGCCTTTAATAACCATTTATAATCAAAACGATTATTTTTATCGCATCGGAAAATTAATCTTTTACTTAGTTATTGATATTAAATATTTTAACTATAAATCTTAATCTAAAATTAATGCAACACTTATAATGCTTTCTGACAAAAAAATAGATTAACTATTGTAGATTATTCTCAAAACAACCAAAATCCATCCAGTGATAAAAAAGTATTCTCCATAGCATTGTATGACGTTGGAACATAGACGATGAGAAAGGAAGAAGAAAATATAATAGATTCCTTCAAGATGTGGTGTTGGAGGCGGATTTGTATCCCATGGACAGCAAGGCGCATCAATATCTGTATCATCCAAGAATTAGAGATCACCGAAAGACTTTCGTAAACACGCAGGAAAATAATCCTTTGGGCATTTTGCCAGAAAGAATTAACGAGAGTACAGAGAAGCTGATCACGAGGACAGTTGAGGGAAAATATTTGTTGTGTTAGTTTTTCTTCATTAATTCCTTCCACATGTCCAAACCATCTCGGAGTACTCTGCTTCATCTCATTCAAGACATCAGCCTTAATTTCACATTCATGCCTAATGACTTCATTCCATATTCTGTCATACATTGTCACTTTATGTATTCTTCTAAGTGCACGCATTTCCACATTATTTATTCGGCTCTTAAATTTTTTTCCACATCCACGCTTTACTCTCATCAAAATTGGTACTAAAATAGTTTTGGTACAAAAAATTTGATTAGTTTTAGATTTCCTATATAAAATAATGATTTCCACTAATAACAAATCCGATTTTTACCACTATAGTTCGGAAATTCTAAGATGAGTCCTGTGACAGCTCACAAATTTACCCCAATACAGCCTTGTAACGATGTTCAGTAATTTTAATTATTTTATTAACTTTAATATAAGCCTCAATTCTAATAAATAGCAAGTTATTTAGGTAAATACATTACATAAGGTTGTATTTGGGGTAAATTTGTGAGCTGTCACAGGACTCATCCTAAAATTTCCGAACTATAACAAAGATATGTTCCACAATTACGTAAGTCTATTTGGCTAATACATACATATATTTAATTTAAATATACATATTAATGTTTAATAATTTTTAACAATGACTTTGTATTTACTTTGTTATTTTTATTACTGCTTTTTTATATTTACATGTTAGTTTAAGATAAAGTTTTGTTTATTTATCAATAATTTGCATGTTAGTTTAAGATAAAGTTTTGTTTATTTATCAATAATTTACATGTTAGTTTAAGATAAAGTTTTGTTTATTTATCGATAATTTACATGTTAGTTTAAGATAAAGTTTTGTTTATTTATCAATAATTTACATGTTAGTTTAAGATAAAGTTTTTGTTTATTTATCAATAATTTACATGTTAGTTTAAGATAAAGTTTTGTTTATTTATCAATAATTTACATGTTAGTTAAAGATAAAGTTTTGTTTATTTATTAATAATTTACATGTTAGTTTAAGATAAAGTTTTGTTTATTTGTCAATAATTTTAAGTATTGACTTATCATATTTGCGTTTGACTAAAGAACACTGTTGTGTCATAAATTAAATAAATAAATATTTGTAATTTGTTTTATCAAACACTGTTTATTCCAACATAAAGTGGAATAAACAGTGTTTAATAAAACAAATTACAAATGTTTTTAAACCTCCACAATGTTAATGTCAACTATGAATAATTAAATAAATATTTAATAATCAAATTCTAACGAAGGTCTAATATAGGTATTATAGAAAAAAATAGTGGTGGTATTCTACTGAAAGCAGCTTTCTTTGATACGACGATGATTTTATAAAAATACACACAATGCTTGTTTATATTAATACACCATCCTATATCTTATCTGTGTAATTTCCTATTCATGTCCTGACATAAGCCATCCACTTGAGGCTGTTATTTTGCATTCT